>JAMZAV010000143.1:0-600000 GCA_024449915.1 Sweltsa coloradensis | reverse complement strand
CACACGATAGTAGATAATAACCTGGACATGCCACGGAACTAAAAGCAGTGGAAAGGTTCTGGGTTCGATTCCCGATACGACATAAGAACCCGGTCATGTCACAGAACTTAAAGTAGTGGGTAGGTTCGGGGTTCGATTCCCTATACTAGAAAATAACCTGGACATGCCACGGAACTAAAAGCAGTGGAAAGGTTCTGGGTTCGATTACAGTCACAAGCAAGACTGACTGAAGAATTCCTCAGCCGTAAGAATTAATGACACGAAGTAGTGGAGACGTGTGTGAGCGTGTAGATACTTACGTTTTAAACCTGCAATTAAGTAAAAAATAATAGTTTAGTAGTTTAACATTAGTCGCCCCAACGTATTAGTATTAGGCGGTTAGGCCTATATTAATAATTGGCAAAAATGTTAATTTGTTTTTTCCAATGTATCTATTTTGTAATCTCGTTTGTCCACAAAATGTGAAATAAGACACAGCCTTTGTTGAAGGGTACTTAGTGAATTTACGCCCTTTTTATAGTTTAAATAGTAAAGTATATAGTTTTAAAAATTAGGTCATACAAAATGTATTTTTTATAAACATTATTGCTATTTTTCCTGAAAATTAATGCTATAAATAATTGGTTCTACCTATTGAAGACTTACGTCTGAAAACGTACACTATCATAATACAGATGTGCGAGAGGATGCCTTGAATTGCCTTGAATTTTGTTTTGGTAGATTTATTTATTATTAATTTAATAATGCGACTTGTGGTTAATTGGGGGAAATTATGTATTTTTATTTTCTCACACACATGAAAACTACAATGAATATTTACTAGTTAATGAATTCACACATGATAATTACGTACTCTGAGAGTATATATGGCCAAAACATTCCACACACATATAAAATAATTCTAGAAAAATGGATCAAAATTACGATACAAAAAAAATACTAAAAAGGTAAGGAGTATTAAGTTTTTGCTTGAAACAAAAATAGCCCAAACACAAATTATTGTTGTTCTTCGTCTTCGTCCTCTTTGTATTGGAAGGTCAAGGCGACTGGTGCATATTTCTTGCGCAGCATCTCCAAGACGGCATCCTGAATGAATTCTACATCCTCAGGAGGGCAGTAATCGTCCCCAAACTCGACCTGTAACATAACAAACCACAAATCAGTATTAATGGTTGTTCGTTTGCCCTTGTGGTGATTACAGCTGGCGGAAAATAGATAGTCAGAAATGGGGGGGAGGGGGGGGGGGTTAAACGCAAGTCGAAGGGCACTTACGTGACTGTGTGTGTTTGTACCATTGATTTTAAACACCTATTGTGGGGCTAGATCGGGCAGTCATTGGTCCACTTCCGTGACAATTTTATGCCATCTTTAGTTTAATATGGCAGTTTGCATGTTAATTAAATGGGAGCGATTTGTAGCCCAAATCAAATAGTTCTCAAGATTACCGCCAGGTTGACAGGTAAGCGTACTAGCCTTTAACATCAAATGATTACTAAATTCCCTTATGCAATAACTTCTTATTGTTTCTGTCTGTTCATTATCATGCTGCACAAGCTAAAACCATATCAAACAATCCAGTAAAATACTTAAAAGCATTAAAAAAGCATAAATTAAAATGCTAAATTCAATTTAGCATTTTAATTAAATTAGCAATTTAGTAAATTGCCATTTTGTTGATGGCAGTGAGTCTTCATTGCTACGCTCGCACCTGTGCGGAGGTATCTAGCCTATTCAGCCGAATCGCTGAAAAGATTGCACTGAAATTTTAAACAGAGATCCGGTACCAGTTTATAATGAGAGCTGCTAACAAAATCAGCAGAATACGTTGCGATTTAAACCTACAAGAAATAATAAATTGCAAAATAGTCTGCAAATGTGTAGAATTTGTTCTTGATTTTTTTTTCTATCTGTCAGGCGGAGAACATTGTGCATGCAGTGACCAAGGTGTATCGAATTCGAAGCTAGCTCACTCAAGGTTCCCCCAAATTTCGCTCGGAGATTGAGTAAACCTTGCAATCTTTACATGTATTTCGTACTGGCTGTTTTCAATATTGTATGCATTTCAAAACATGTTTCATAATTTTTAAATACAATCCAAAATTACAAAATCTTTCCCGACCAGGCGTTTGAACCCAGGTCTCCCACATTCCGGGTATAAAGGCGCTTTAGCCAACAAGACTAGGAAAACGCCAAAGCCTTTGTTAGACGAGTGAGCGAGACATGTGTTGAGTACGCGGGAACATTTGCATTCAAGTTGATTGATATAGGCCTAAGGTATGACAGGGTTTTGAGTTTAGTTGGTACAAGAGCGCGTCAACTGAAACAATTACACCTACGGGAGTGTTTCCCGACTAACCAAATCGAGAAATGAAATTTCATAATGCTCCACTTTAGCCTATGATAGGCTAGGGAGGGCAGGATCCAGCCTTATGTATGGTGAGGAAAACTGAATGTTACCGGGTACTCAACACATGGCTCCCTCACTCGTCTAACAATGGCTTTGGGCTTTCTTAGTGTACGTGTGGGCAAAAGAATGATCGTGTTGTAATTTGACATCAAATTTTGAGATTATGTTGCCAGTTGTCATTCAGTTATTTGGTTGGGAAGATTAACAGATGATTACAGAAGAAAGGGAAAAAATATGACTAGATTATTTCGTCGTTTATTACTTGGAAAAATTGCTTAAAATTTATAACAAAGAGATGTTATATTTGATGACTCACTTTCAGAAGATATCTAACTCAATAACTCAGCATTGTGTATTTTACTCCTTATTCTTACTACAAA
The DNA here is from genome assembly GCA_024449915.1 of Sweltsa coloradensis. Taxonomy (NCBI): domain Eukaryota; kingdom Metazoa; phylum Arthropoda; class Insecta; order Plecoptera; family Chloroperlidae; genus Sweltsa; species Sweltsa coloradensis. The sequence continues at coordinate 597,213 of JAMZAV010000143.1, read as the reverse complement.
AATACAAAACTGAAAATATCATTTTTAGAGGGAAAAACCTGGTGACCGAAGTATTCGAGTCGCCTGTGGCTGGGACCAGACAGCGTAGCTCTTCACGACCATCATAATAAGATTGATTTGATCGCAGCATACACATTTAGACGTAACTCTCAAGCGGTCGCGAGGTCCAGTAGAGTTGGCTCCAAAGCTCATAGCTCCAAAGCCAAAGCTCATATAGCTCCAAAGGACTTGGGTTCGAAAACCGCAAAGCCTCCATCGTCGCCCATCACCACTCATACACAGCCCATAGTCTACTCTAGAATATGCACTCGTTAACTAGTACCGTACAACCAATATATTATCATTGATTGTTACGTTGCTTTCTACACGTCAGCTGTTACCATCTTCAAATCGAAAACTAGTAAGGTTAAGCAAAGAAATCGATATTTCGATACGATATCGATGTGGGAATATTTTCGGTTTTACCTATATTTGGACTCCGTCTCCAAATTTCCAAATTTAAAAAAAAAATCCAAATTTGGTTAAAAACTTAAAAACTTAAAACGGGGATAGGGAATTAAAAAAAAAATATGGTTTATGGAGTTTTAGTGATACCTTATCTACCATTTGAAGCCACTCATTTTTAAAAGCAGGCTTAAGTGTCACACAATATTTTTTAAATTCGATTTAGAATTTTGTTTGCACAAATATCAAGCTTTGATTATTGAAATCGAAATTTATGTGTGATAATTGATAGATCATATATTTTTATTATAGTTTTAAAGAAAATTGAATAAATAAATAAATTGTATTTAGACCCACTCAGCTATATAACTGATTTTCAGTGGGGAAGTAAATCAAAGCGACTAAGCCTACCCTGTAGGCCCCGACGCAATCATGATATTAATTTTTAAGGGCACTTAAACAATAAAGTTAATTGCGCCATATGATTGAATGATATGTCATAGGCGGCCCTAAAACAAGTGTACGTATGATTTTCACAGTGGAGATGGGAATGATTTGAACAAAAGTTAATTGTAATGCTTTGCTTTACTTATTTTTCACCCCAATTTATTCGGTAATACTTATATTATGCACGTACATTATACACGATTATACACACATTATGTTTTGGCTTCAACCATTGAATTGGGATTTACCTTTAATATCCCATTAAAATATAGACTAAACATACAAAATCATGTTGAATAAAATTGCACAATATTAATACGTAGGCCTACACATAAGATCAAACACAAAATATCTAGACCACAAAAGTAAACAGATTTTGGAAGATATGTATAAAGACAAACAAATTTATATGTAGTGTAGATAAATCCCAAAGTAGTAGCACCATCTTATTGCTATTAAGTATTAATTTACACTAAAAATTACACTGTTTACATTAATAATTTTAATATTCTATAAGAATAATCATAATTGCGAGTTAATTCACATCCTACCTCTACAATGAGAACAATGATAATACGTAAATTTGTTCAAGACACAATAAAATAAAACTAGAAATAAGATAAATTAGTACTCATTGGTAGTTTTATGGTAATTATATTAAATTTTTTCTATGGTTGCTAATTATAATATATGCAACAACTTGATGCTGTATTGTAAAGAAATTAACATATTCATTATAGTTTTGCTTACTTTATCTTGATGAATGATATGAAATAACATCATTTTGCATAATTATCTTTACAACAATGTTCAGATCATAACCATTAATTTAATACTTTTGTTGTTATGTTTGAAATTTTATTTCAATGAACATGTAGTACTTTGCTTTTGGACATTAATACACCGTTATTTTTTAAACATTTAACAGTGATATTTCGACCTTTTTTTCAAATGGTTTAAAAATGACTAATATTACCTGATATACTAGTTTACTTTATATAATTCAGTTTGTACTGACTAGTATGCTAGATCCACGTGGTCATCCAATTTCAATTGGCCATCTGTCAATAAAGATATAAAGCATAAATTAAATGATAATTAATCTATAAATAAACATTATGTGTGTTGTGTAACGTAAAAGATTGGTAGCTTTCTCCTCCTTACAGTTACAAATCAGATTAGATAACATACGCGGAATAAACTCCATAGAAATTTTCAATGCTAAGCTTACATCTGAAACATTACAGTAACCAAATCTCTTAATTATACATTCAATGATTTGGCAATAATAAGACAGTTTGATATTTTAAATTAATTAAATATATGTAGTGCCTACGCCTAAATAAATATCTATCTACTGATACTTGCGTATATAAACAGCTATTAAAACTTAGAACTTAATGATTTTGTTTACTTTCGGTTATCGTAACTGATTCGTGCTGTTGCGCCATATTGTTTTACTTTACATCCCGTGTATCCCAAATAATGCAAGTTGTCCATATTATGTTAATGCACTATGCTGTTTATGTATAAATTATATTAACCAGTACTATTTACTCTGGCAAACAGTTATAAATTGCTACTTTATATTGTGATATTAAATACATCTGAATTGTGTAATCATTAAACCTTACACCAAACACGTACATATACGCATATTCAATAAGACATTACAAGTATACTGCCGTAGGCCTATATACTATACTACTATTACAGTATACTAACTGTAAATAATGTACGAAGATATATGGATTCACTGCCATGTGTTTATGTACGACCTACATTTATATATAATTTGAGTTAAAATTACAGTTAAAGAATTTTAATTATTTATCGTAATTATATTTATATTATACGCTTCTTTAAAAATCTAACGTGAATGATAAAAACTAGATTTCATGTTGGTTAGAGGTTAACCTAATGACATAAGACTTATGTTATGTCCTTTCCTATAAACCGTATTTTTTAATTGACTTACAAATTAATAAATCTACTTAAAAAAATAAAAATAAAACCGTAAATTACAAAAATAAATTGCAACGAAAGCCCTCAAAGTTATAACCGGTGAGAGAGAGAGAGAGAGAGAGAGAGAGAGAGAGAGAGAGAGAGAGAGAGAGAGAGAGAGCTGTGTTAAGAAGTTAAATGGGATAAAATAAACATTATAACCTAAATCTACAGACATTTGCGAATGGGGTTTTGACAAAGACTTGTTTTTACGACTAACTGACACCCCATTTGCTTAAACTTGAACAGTTGTCAGGTAGACAAAAAACGGGATCTATATTAATATATTATTAAAGTCTCTCTTTTCTAAAATGATCTAATTTTTTTTTGTGATGAAACACAATAACACTTACATTTTCATTTCTTTCTTCTGGCTTTAAAGGAATCCTTGCTTGGCAACTATGCAAAGATTCATTAGTCAGATGTTTTCTGCCTGCAAGAATCGGTATTTTAGGCTTCAATATTATGCGATTATGTGCAATTGTGTTCCATATTTCCGATAGGATAACATAATATGTACCATTTAGCATGAACATGAACATAATTTTAATTAAATTTAAACACAATTACATGTTTAACCTAGGTTTTATAGTAGGAAATTATGACGTTCTTATGATGGTATATTCAACAGAAATCTAACAAGTTTCTCCACATCATTACCTACCCCAACAGAAACAGTAGTTATTATTTATACAATAGTCAATACAAGGCTTGGGGCTATTGGTTTTCAGATCTTTACATGGTGGACACTTCGAGTCTGGGTTTTTGCATAAGTCTAACCACCAAGGGTTCCAACCACCAGGATAACCCCAATTACCGCCTTGACCCCCCCAACCACCAGGATAACCCCAATTACCACCTTGACCCCAATTACCGCCTTGACCCCACCAACCACCCCATGGTTGACTCGAACCACCCCATGGTGGACTCGAACCACCGCTTGGGTAACTCGACCCACCGCCATGACGATTCCAATCACCGCCTTCATGACCCCCATGTGGAGGTGGAGTCCAACTACCACCACCACCGCCTGTTGTACTCGTACCACCGCCGCGTACTGGACGAGTTAATGTTTCGCCATCAGCTGACTTCTCGCCGGTATTCGTGTTCACTCCGCACTGCGCCTGTGATACAGGGGAAAAATAAAACACGTTGTTATTAAGGCTGTGAGTTCGCCAAAACACCTGTTCCAAAATTTGCACAAAACAAAATTAAAATTTCGCAATCTTCTTGGCCGCCCCCTTTTTTTTATTTGAGCGATTTAGATAATATTGTTATATCTTACACTCACTTTTGACCATGCAATGAGATATTTTAAAATGCTTAGGCCCTAACTTTAACTTTGTTTAACTGTTTTTTTTAACAAAAATCGTAAATGTCGGTAATTCATTCCATCTCTTAGAGAATATAACACGGACACATACTAGTTTGATAATAATGCAAAGTTGAGTACAAGCCAGATGCAGGAAATGCTAGTAAAAATTTTGAATGCGGACTACTATTTTTATAAACTTGTAAGGCATGCAAGTTCAGGCAAGTTCATCAGATAACGAAATAAACTCGCTAAATAATATGCCTTTATTAAGACGTTATTTATAGGCATTGGCATAATATAATATATTCACAAATAACATTTTAATAATTTGATTGAGTTAACAGAATATACAAAAACAGAAATATTTTGTACAAGGAAATACTGTGAGGCAAAATTACGTTAATGACAATTTCTCACAGTCATTAGTTCACATTATTTTGGGTAACACACTTTTCTTTGAAAGCTGTAACTGTCAGTCAAAACATTTCGATAGGTAAGGCTTTTTTTGAGTGTGTTACTTAAAGATTTTACTGAAAAGTTTTTAGTTGAGTAGTCGTTTGTTGTCAAGAGAAAAATAAATCACAGATAAACGAAGTTAAACATGTAAAATGACATCTTCATGAATCACGAGGCATAAATTTTGTGAACTGCTTTAAAAAACTTGGCAATTCTAAGTTTCGATATTTGATATTTCGAAGGTTCTTTGAAAATGTTATTAAGCTCAAAGTAGCAGTTTGTCCCGTAGAGAGCGACAATCACATTCTAAATAATCGAACTAATTACTGTCTTTTATCCCTATAAGACAAGTGTATAAACTCCAATTTTGCGTTTTTACGCTCAAATATTATAATTTGATACCAAAATCAATTGTCGTTCTTTTTTTTTTTTTTTTTTCTTTATTTAACGTCTGTCCTATACAGTTACAAAAAATGATTTACAAAGGAGGACAAGTAAATAAATGTACTTACATAGATTCAGATACAACTAAATAAATCTACTTACATAGATACAGATAAAATTCGTTGTTAAATTCGTGTTGCGTGGTACGTTACTAAAATTCTTGTTTTAAAGCTTAATTAAGCGTATAATAAAATCGAAAAATAACTTACCACAGCAAGGAGTAGAAGCAGGGGCAGCAAGCAGCTAACTAGCAGGCGCTTCATGAATCAGATGTCTTGATTCTTGTTGCTATTCTTGCACACTTTGGTTGTATGACACCGTGAAAAGAGTGACTTTACATTATTACAGCCGATCCTTATATTGCGGCCGTTTCAACAATATGTTTATAAATCGCCACAATTTCCGTGTTATTTTGTCGATTAAAACAAATAATTCAAGCTAACTGAATTGAGTGCTTCGAACATTATTTTTAAACTTCAACACGTTCTGTTGGCTAATTTTCTATGGAAATACATTCGCTTACATTAATTTATTAAGTATATCACTTGTTATATTGTATTCGCAGAAAATCGAATAAAATTCAATAAACAAACGATTCCACTATATTTTTACGACATGCAGATTTCTTGCATTGAAATTGTGCAAAGCAACGATTTTAATTTCCAGTTAATTTCCAGTCCAACTCTGTTGTTGTGCTTCGTCGTGTTTTAAGAACTCAAACATGTACTGTTATGTCATACATCCGCTTAGTCTGCGACATAAAATAATGTAAACAAAAACTTTGCTAGTTGTCTACACTGAGTTATACACTAAGATCGATCCCAATGCTACTAAGGTAGACAATAGATAAAAATTAAGGGGAATTAATCGCGTTTTTATATTTTCTCAAATATGAGACTGTCAAAATATAGTGAACGTAGGACTTTAAAACCTGGCTCCATTAGAACCCTCATAACTTTAAAAAAATCTGTTTGGGCACACAGCAAATATCGCCTCTTCAAAATAATTTCAAACTTCAGTTCGCCCTACACACACCATTCCACGTAGGTAGTTGTGTTTTTTGAGAAATTAATTTTCAACTGGTTTTGAAGAATGTGTCTGAGAGAAAAAAAGAGTTTTTTTACATTGTCTTTCCTGCGATTTTTTTACTTTACCGGTATTTTGTACCGATTTGTACCGCAAACGAAAAAAAACCAATGAAATACAATTGTAAAAAACCCCTTTTTCTTCCAAACACCTAGAAAACCAGTTGGAATTAATATCACAAATCACAACTATCCTACGTTGAATGGTGAGCTAGAGCGAACTGAAGTTTGAAATTAATTTGCCGTGTGGGCCAATCAGAAAAAAAAAATACAAAAATGTAGTTTTGATATTCTAAAAGAGCCAGGTTTCAAAACCATTTACTATATTTTTACTTTTGTTGCATATTTGAGATAAAAGAAAAACGCAATTGTTCCCCTGAAGTTATTGGTGTAATCACATCAAACTAATGGTTTTTTGTTTTATAATTGATGAGCGTTTGCGAGCGAAGCGAAGATTCCCTTTCACTACACTGGAGAAAAAAAATCCGGAATGTTTTTTTTTTTCTTTTCTTTTTTTTGTATTTTGTGTGTCTGTGAACACGATTCCGGCTAAACCAATTTCTCCAATTGCGATGAAATTTTTTTGGAGGTCTATGAAATCTCTGAACGAAGAACTGCACGGAGGGAAAAATCGATCAAAAATTATTTCTCATGAAAAACGCAATTTTACGATTTTTTTCGATTTTTAAAAAAAAATTTTGGGCCTTTAACATCTACATTTCTTTATCCGATTGTAATGTTTTTTTTACAGAACCTTAATTTTATGAATTAATATATTCGTGTGAATTTGAGCGCAATCGAAAAATTATTTCTCATGAAAATCGCAATTTTACGATTTTTTACATTTTTTTAAAAAAATTCTTGGACTTTATAACACCTACATTCTTTATCCCATTTTAATGATTTTTGTACATAACTTAATTTTATGAATTAATTATTCTTGTGAAATTTGAGCGCAATCGCAAAATCATTTCTCATGATAATCGCAATTTTACGATTTTTTTCAATTTTTACATTTCTTCGACGAATAAAACCCACATGCTTTATCCGATTGTAATGATTTTTCACAGAACTTTAATTTTATGGAATTTTATATTCGTGTGAAATTAGAGCGTTTAATCGAAAAATTATCTATTAAAAAAAACTCAATTTCACGCTTTTTTCTTTAAAAAAAATACGCTCATCCATCAACGCGGCGGGGCTTAAGCGTTTCCCTAGTGTAAGTCTAATTATTGTCTGTTGATAGTAATCTGATGTGTACTCTACAGGGGGGCTAAGAAAACTGTGGTTTAATCATGAGACTACAGAGTTTTATTATTAATATGGATGGATAACAAGAGGTGAAAAATACGGATAAATCCATTGTATCAAAGGGTACCTGTTTTCCAACGTGGATTAAATAAAAGTGGCTAAAATTGACCTACAAGAAAAACAAAAAGTGTTATATTTGTGAATGTATTATCTGTCTGCTTAACACAATTTCAAGTTATTTTTTTATAAAAATATAGTTTATAAAAAGTGTGATTTTATTGACTACTTCATTATTTCAATTACCCGTAGTTTCTAGGGATTATCCATTGACCGCAAGCTGGAACCGGATGTAATTAAAAAAGGGTCTCGCTCAGGTACTGGGCCCAAAAAAAAAAGTAAGACACGGTTTGAGTATACACAAAATTTAGAAAGGAATGTTGTAATATAATAAAAAGCAAAATGTTAAGTGTAAATCAAAATGAAGTATTGTCCTTCTGGGACATAATGTAAAAATTATAGGATAAGTACAAAACATACATTGTAGTAAGCCTAGACCAACATAGCGTTAATTTTATTACAGATGAGAGTACTTGCTTAAACATGTTGATTGATGTTGGTACTATGATTATAAGCTGAGTGTTTATTTTTAAAGTGATGCCAGTGAATGAAAATGTATTTGAAATGTCGTGACTTAAGTGTGTGGTTGTATATGCTATTAATTGTGGCTGTTAGATTAATGTGTTGTCAACTTGTATTTCATTTGTATGTATTTTGAATATACCATGTATATACCATGATGTAATACCATGATGTACCATGTATTGAAAATGAAAATAGCAAATTGTGCTAATTTGAGCGAGCGAAGCGAGCGTCTCCACTTGACTCTTATGGCTCGAATGTCTGTTTTTTTGTTTTTTTTGTTTTTTTTCTGTTACTGCTTCGATACAGGTCGCACCGTTTCTCTGATCGACCTGAAATTTTGCACACATGTACATACCACCTAGGCGGGTTGCTGTATAGTTTTGTGGCAAATCGTTCAAAAAGTTAAAAAGTTACATTTAAGTTAATCGAAAGTTTTTTTTCAAACTAAACGGCGACAAAATCTGAGGTGGCCAAATCATTTAGAATGTCCGTCCGATCAAGAATATGTTATTTTTATTTTGATCCGATAAGTAGTGTAGATGGAAATTACATTGTAACAATGTCCCGTTACCATGGCAACGGAAAGTCGCACAGCTTTTTTGGCTCATGATAGCGGTCAAACGGAGGCTCGTATCGAGTTGAAATTTTGACCATTCGCAAGCTTCGTTCCAGATTGAATGCCATTAGTTTTGTGGCAAAATCGTTCAAAAAGTTATAAAGTTACATTAAAGTTAATCTAAAGTTTTCTAAATCTAAAAAACTGAACGGCGACAAAATCTGAGGTAGGTAGCCAAATCATTTAGAATGTCCGTCCGGTCACGAATATGTTAATTTTATTTTGATCCGATAAGTAGTGTAGATAGAAATTACATTTTAACAAAAGTAACGTTACCATGGCAACGAAAAGTAGCACAAGAATTCTGGTCACTATGTACTGCCACCTAGAAGTAATCAAGAGTTAAAATAGTTTTTCCCAAAGAAATGATGTCAAGGTCCTCTAGATGGCGGTGGATTTTATCCATTCTCTCCTATTTTACAAATTTTCAGCTAAATCGGTCAAGACCGAAAAGACTTATTGGTATGTAACATTATGGGAATGTCGTACTCGGGTCGTGTTGCACGTACCGGTGCTCGCTCAACAACGCGTCCAACTGAGCGTTTTCCTAGTGAATAAATAACACTACTACTACTACTGCTTGGTCGCTTTGATTTACTGTCCCCCAATGAAAATCAGTTTTATAACTGAGTGGGTAGACTCTAAATACAATTTATTTGTTTATTATATTTATATTAATTTATAATACTGTGTTTTGATTAATTAAATTAAAGTTCCCAGCCGAACCACCAACAAAGGTAGATATAGTGGGAAATGGGGGGAGGGAGGGGGCGGGGTTATAAAATTATATTTTTGATTATTATTATAATTATATTATTATTTCTCCCCGGGCCCGGGGTTGAGCATGGTTCTGCTTCTGCTAATCGTACAAGGCGATTCAAGAGAAAAAGTCCACCTCGCAAACATCAGCTAGTGAGAGGGGAGTTAAACGAGTGAGTGAGCCATGTGTTGAGTACCCGGTTACATTACTTTTCTTCCTCCTACCTTAGGCCTACCTAGCCTATCATAGGCTAGAGAGGCGCATTATGGCCTTACAGTTGATGCGCCCGTATACCAACTAAACTTAAAAAAAAAAACTATTATTTATACGAATATAATTATCAAACTTAAATTCAAATGTTCCCAGGTACTCACCAAATGACTCGCTCACTTGTCTAACAACGACTTTGGCGTTTCACAAGTCTAGTTGGCTAAAGCGCCCTTATAGCCGAAATGTGGGAGACGTGGGTTCAATCCCCTGGTCGGGAAAGATTTTGTAATTCCTAGATTGTATTTAAAAAAATATTAAACATGTTTTGAAATGCATATAACGCAGTGTAGTCCATCATCTGTGGCAATAGGGCCTACTATGGTAAACATAGCCAGTACGAAATACGTGAAAATATTGAAAGGTTTACTCAATCTACGAGCGGAACTTGGGAGTACCTTGACGTCCAACATTCGACAGACCTTGCATGGGCACGGCATTTCACGGCCAGGCGAATAACAAACAAAAAATATCTTTTCAAAATCTAAAACATTGTCGTTAAAATAATTTCTAAACACTGGAAGTCTATTTTTCAGTTTATTATTTCTTGTAGGTTTAAATCCCAATGAATCTTGCTGATTTTGTTAGCAGTTCTCAATAAACTCGTACCGGATGTCTGTTTAAAATTTCAGCGCAATCTGTTCAGCGATTCGGCTGATTTTCAACGTACACACACGCACGCACGCACGCACGCACGCACGCACGCACGCACGCACGCACGCACGCACGCACGCACGCACGCACGCACGCACGCAGAAAAACAATAAGGGCCGTTTAAGTCGAATGGAGATCACTCCGTTCGCTACGCTCACTCGTTCATTTACTCCCCGAAACTAGAGGCGAGCTCTGGCAATCGTCGTCGAGGACACCTCCCCTCCCCTTGACGACTTCCCCGACGATGATGACAATGACACGACGAACGATGACAAAGACGATGACGACCGCGACGTGAGAATCCCCCTTCCTCCCCTTACCCGTGGCTGGTTCTGACCAGCATGGGCCCCTCCTTCCCATTTCCTTTAGGCCAGAGTGGTGCATTATGACCTAACGGTTGACGCGTCCTAAATCTAAATAAACAAAACAATTATACAAGAAAAATCTTATTTACAAGTTACAAACTATTGACACACCCATGTAAGCCCCCCATAAGTCACCGTACTATGTCGGCCCTTGCCACTCTCGGAAGTTTATACAGAATAATTGAAGAAATTAGTAAAATATCTTGATTTTATCCGACGTAGAATATGTAGCACGTGTTAAAACACTCGACGTCATAGGTAATTGCAAGACCAGACTCGTGTTGATTACACTTCCAGTTTGGCGTGATGTTTGACATTCCAAGTTTTGTTAACGACGCGTGTGTGGCCGCTGGGTTCTTATCTAGCAACTAGCTACGTGCTCTCAATACGTTCAATTTATCGATACACCTATTTCGGCTCGATTACTTGGAATTCTTGAGTCCTGAGAAAAAATTATATTCGACTAAAATGTAATATGCGGCGAAGTTATTTATTTTTAACTGCGCAGGATAATAACCATTGATAAACTCAAATCTTAAAAAAATGCTTTGAAGCACGTTCTACAGCTTTTATTATTCCGTTTGCATTTTTTAAATATATATTTTGTAAAGTTTTGGAAAGTTGATGTAATTCAAACGCAAATAAGTATTTATGTTTTAATGGCGAATGTGTATGTTTATTTTTCAGATGTCAACTTGCATAGTGTTTGAAGATTAGGAATAATGAAAGTTGTTATTTTAATTAGAGAGTATTGAATAGTTGGTCATGTATCCATTCAATAAGAGCGGAGACCGACAGCTTTACCACTCCCAATACAGGCATCCACCAACTGCCTTCTTTCATGTTGCAGGCGTACAGCCTTTAACTTCTCTTCTGATAAGCTTGTAGATTATGTTTTAAATTTAAGACAATAAATCTTTAAATCAACAAAATAATAATTTAACAAACTGTTCACATTCACATAACTTAACCCCTCACTACACAAGTTCTAGCCTCAATACATTTCCTCTTTATTCCTTTCCCCTCTTCCATTGTTGATAAGGTACATACAATGTTATTGTAGTGAGACTTTTATGTTGTTCTATGATATAATTGGATGAGCGTAGCGAGCGAGCGAAGATTCCATTTCACTACACTGGAGAAAAAAAATCCGGAATGTTTTTTTCTTTTTTTTCTGTATTTTGTGTGTCTGTTAACACGATTCCGGTTAAACCGATACTCCAATTGCGATGAAATTTTATGGAGGCCTTCGAAATCTCTGAACCAAGAGCTGCCACGTTTTTGAGCGCAATCGAAAAATTATTTCTCATGAAAATCGCAATTTTACGATTTTTTTCGATTTTTAAAAAATTTCTTCAGCTTATAACACCTACATGCTTTATCCGATTTTAATGATTTTTTCACAGAACCTTAATTTTATGAATTTAGGTATTCCTGTGAAATTTGAGCACAATCAAAAAACTATTTCTCATGAAAATCGAAATTTTACGTTTTTTTAAAAACAATATTTGACTTATAACACCTACATGCTTAACACTATTGTAATGATTTTTTCACAGAACCTTAATTTTATAAATTAATATATTCGTGTAAAATATGTGCGCAATCGAATAATTATTTCTTATGAAAATTTCAATATTACGATTTTTTCCTTTTTTAAAATTACGATTTATTAAAAAAATTAAAAATTTTAGTTAATTTTTAATTTAATTTAATTTAATTTAAAAAAATCTTCAACTTAGTAATGATTTTTTCACAGAACAACAGAAAATCCTAGGAAAAACGCTTAAGTCCCGCCGCGTTGTTGGATGAGCGTAATTGGTGCATTGAGCTGCCATGTGTTATGCGGATTTTCTGTTGTTCTGTGAAAAAATGAGAACTTTGTTGAAATTTGTTTTTTAAATTAAATCAAATTAAATAAAAATTTAACTTAATTTTTTTTAATTAATCGTAATTTTAAAAAGGAAAAAATCGTTATATTGAAATTTTCATGAGAAATAATTATTTGATTACGCTCAAATTTTGCACGAATATATCAATTCATGAAATTAAGGTTCTGTGAAAAAATCATTACAATCGGATAAAGCATGTAGGAGTTATAAGTCGAAGAAACTGTTAAAAAATCGAAAAAAATCGTAAAATTGCGATTTTCACGAGAAATAATTTTTCGATTGCGCTCAAAAACGTGGCAGTTCTTAGTTCAGAGATTTTGAAGGCCTCCATAAAATTTTATCGCAATCGGAGTACTGGTTTAGCCGGAATCGTGTTAACAGACAGACAAAAATACAAAAAAGAAAGAAAGAAAGAAAGAAAAAAAAACATTCCGGATTTTTTTTCCAGTTTAATGAAATGGAATCTTCGCTTCGCTCGCTACGCTCATCCAATTATTTGATGTGTTCTTGTAAAATAAACTTGGGTAAAACTAAACTCCGACCATGGGTACTCTGGTACAGTAGTCCTCTCAACCTCCAAGGTCCACTATATCTCCTTGCGCCCGCCGTTCCACTCGCTCGTCGGGGGTACCCTCAATGTTCGCTAGAAAATTCAGTGAACCTTGACCTCCGAATGTAGTCCGTCAATCGATTAACAAATTACGGTAATCGATAAGTAATCGATTGTATGTTTAAACTAGGAAAACGCTTAAGTCCCGCCGCGTTGTTGGATGAGCGTAATTGGTGAATTGAGCTGCCATGTGTTTTGCGGATTTTCTGTTGTTCTGTGAAAAAATCAGAACTTTGTTGAAATTTTTTTAAAATTAAATCAAATTAAATAAAAAATTATCTTATTTTTTTTAATTAATCGTAATTTTAAAAAAGGAAAAAATAGTAATATTGAAATTTTCATAAGAAATAATTATTCGATTGCGCACAAATTTTACACGAATATATTAATTCTTAAAATTAAGGTTCTGTGAAAAAATCATTACAATCTGATAAAGCATGTAGGAGTTATAGCCTATGCCTAAGTCTAAGAAATTTTTTAAAAATCGAAAAAAATCGTAAAATTGCGATTTTCATGAGAAAATATTTTTCGATTGCGCTCAAAACGTGGCAGCTCTTAGTTCAGAGATTTCGAAGGCCTCCATAAAATTTCATCGCAATCGGAGTGTCGGTTTAGCCGGAATCGTGTTAACAGACAGACAAAAATACAGAAAGAAAGAAAGAAAGAAAAAAAAAAAAAAAAAAAAACATTCCGGATTTTTTTCTCCAGTGTAGTGAAATGGAATCTTCGCTTCGCTCGCTACGCTCGCTACGCTCATCCAATTAAATGAAAAATTAACTTAAATTTTAAATTTTTTAATTAATTGTAATTTAAAAAAAGGAAAAAATCGTAATATTGAAATTTTCATAAGAAATAATTATTCGATTGCGCACAAATTTTACACAAATATATGAATTTATAAAATTAAGGTTCTGTGAAAAAATTATTACAATAGGATAAAGCATAGGTGTTATAAGTCAAAGAATTGTTTTAAAAAAGAAAAAAAAACGTAAAATTTCGATTTTCATGAGAAATAATTTTTCGATTACGCTCAAATTTCGCACGAATATCTTAATTCATGAAATTAAGGTTCTGTGAAAAAATCATTACAATCGGTTAAAGCATGTAGGTGTTATAAGTCGAAGAAAGTTTTTAAAAATCGAAAAAAATCGTAAAATTGCGTTTTTTATGAGAAAAAATTTCCCGATTGCGCTCAAAAACGTGGCAGTTCTAAGTTCAGAGATTTCGAAGGCCTCCATGAAATTTCATCGCAATCGGAGTATCGGTTTAGCCGGAATCGTGTTAACAGACACACAAAAATACAGAAAAAAAAAAAACATTCCGGATTTTTTTCTCCAGTGTAGTGAAATGGAATCTTCGCTTCGCTCGCTTCGCTCGCTACGCTCATCCAATTATTAAAATTATGTTTAAGTATAGCCCGTTTCGTCATAGTGTTAGGCCTACTTTTATTGATAGAGATTCATTCTATAATGATTTGACATACCTAGGAAAACAACGGTAAAATAGTTCTCGTATGATTAATTTCGAATAACCGATCGCACACAAATTGATTATTAATCGAAAGTTAATTTCGATTATTGATTAACAAAAGTACGGTTAAAATGCTTCTAAATTAACAATTATTGTGTTGTTTATTGTGATCATGGCGTTTCTTTTTATATCATGAATAGTGAATGCTTATAATGCAGTGGTATTATGCCCTTGATTATTGCCATTATCGTTAACTCGAAATACAATATATATAGTATATAGAAATAATAACTTCTCAGATACAATTCAAAATGACTTTCTGAAGAATACAGTGTTTAAAAAAATGTGGATAGTGTATGCTTTTATCATTATCACACTTAGCATATAGCTTCCTCGGTTTTGGTTAAATAAGCAATTACCACCAGACATATCTTTGACGCATTTAAACTTTAATGGAATATACATCGTTAATGTTCTTAGAAATTTATATTGCTTTGAAATTAACCAATATGATATGAGTCAGCGATGTGTTCATTTGATTAAATGTCACACGTATTGCTGACAGTGACATGTACCGCTATCTCAGTTCTCTATAGGTTATGGGACAAGGTGCATTGCAAATTTTCCAAGAACGATTTCATTATTTTTAATTGCTTTGGATGAAATCATAACTGGGAAAAACTTCGCAAACGCTTTTCAGGCGCGTTGTTGGATGAGCGTATATTTTTTTTAAATGAAAAAGCGTAACTTTGCGATTTTCATGAGAAATTATTTTACGTTTGCGCTCAAATTTCACACAATATAAAAATTCAAAAAATTAGGTTCTGTGAAATATAAATCAAAATCGGATAAGCATGAAAGTGTTATAAGTCGAAGAATGTTTTTTTAAAACGAGAAAAGCGTAAAATTGCTATGTTCATGAGAATTATTTTTCGTCGCGCTCAAATTTCACACACAGTATTTAATTCATAATTAAGGTTCTGTGAAAAATTATACCAATCGGATAAAGCATGTAGGTGTGATAAGTCAAAGAATGTTTTTAAAATAAAAAAAAATCGTAAATTGCGATTTTCATGAAAAAAAAAAATTAGATTGCGCTCAAATTTCAAACGAATATATTAATTCATAAAGTTAAGGTTCTGTGAAAAAATTATTACAATCGGATAAAACATGTAAGTGTTATAAGTCGAAGGAATTTAAAAAAAATCGAAAAAAATTTCGTAAAATTGCGATTTTTTATTAAGAAATAATGTTTTGATTGCGCTCAAAAACGTGGCAGTTCTAATTTTCAGAGATTTCGAAGGCCTCCAGAAAATTTTCATCGAAATTGGGTATGGGTTTTAGCTAGAATCGTGTTAACACCATACAAAATACAAACAAAAAGAAAAAAAGAAAAAAAAAACATTCCGGATTTTTTTCACCAGTGTAGTAAAATTCACAGTGAAATGGAAATCTTCGCTCGCTCGCTACGCTCATCCAATAATATGTCAACATTTTTTTTGAAACAAACTTTCGTCTCGCAGAAGTCAGGTTTTGGAATTGTTGTAAGTATTTTATCAGTTTTTTTTTTAAAAATGTAATTAAAACACTTTACAGAGCGAACGGTAAATACTATTATGTAAAGCACAGTAGTAGAACAGTATCCCCCCAAAATAAAAAAAATTTGTAAAAAAGACGGCAGCCAAGCTCTCCTTCAAAAGTCTTCGCTGTGAATGCTGTGAGATATAGAAGTTGACCCAAAGCTTTTTAAATTCTTTCTCCCTAGTTTCGCTTTGAAAATATGTAAGATCATTTCGCCTGTTGCGAGCGCCAAGCCAACGTTTTTGGGGTAAAAAAGAAAAATTTTTAAACTCGAAATCATAAAAAAATTCTTGGCCATGAACCAAATTAAATGGCCAAGTCATTTTTTTTATGATTTCGAGTTTAAAAATTTTACTTTTTACCACAAAAATCTTTGGGCTTGGCGCTCGTCAACAGGCGAAATGATCTTACATATTTTCAAAGCGAAACTAGGGAGAAAGAATAAAAAGCTTGGCTCAACTTCTATATCTCACAGCATTCACAGCCGGAGACTTTTGAAGGAGAGCTTGGCTGCCGTCTTTTTTTTTACAAATTTTTTTATTTTGGGGGGATATTACATCTTTTTGTTGTTCGTTCGCTCTGAAGGTGTGAATGATGGACTTTGAATGATTAAATTTGTTAAGTTCAAAGTTGTTTTTTTACATTTTTGGGCCCCCGGTCCCCCAAAGATACCCCTTAAATAAATAAATAAATAAATTTTTATTTGAGTCTACCCACTCAGTTATATATAACTGATTTCAGTGGGGGACTTTAAATCAAAGCGACCAAGCCAACCCTGCAGGCCCCGACGCAATCGACGAGTGAGCGATAACCAACCAAAGATCGATATTTTTAATAGGAAATATATCAATCCCGTGGTATGGACAGTGCGAACATCCGCGGATCACGCCAGAATCAACAAGGCCGATCCAGAACAACTCTGGGAAAATTTTTTATGTGCTTCGTTGCTAGGACGGCTCCAAAGTCACCGTTTACAAACTCCCAAGACAAGAACTGATAGCTTAAGTCCAAATCAAAGTTAAAAAAAATTCTGACTTGAGCGGGAATCGAACCTGGCCCTTTTGCATTGGAAGCAGATACGCTAACAACAAGACCAACGCACTAGCATAAGCACTAGATATTTATAATGTTAGAGCATGTTTTAATTTCAAGCTTGTTACAAATTACTACGCCTGAGTAATTACGCGTTTTGATTTTGCTAGGACGGCTCCAAAGTCACCGTTTACAAACTCCTAAGACAAGAACTGATAGACTTAAGTCCAAATCAAAGTTAAAAAACTTCTGACTTTAGCGGGGAAACGAACCCGGCCCGTCTGCATTGGAAGCCCGATACGCTAACAACAAGACCAACGCACTACATAAGTTCTAGATATTTATAATGGTTAAGAGCATGTTTAATTTCAAGCTTGTATACAAATTACTACGCCTGAAAATATTCGCGTTTTTATTTGCCCAGGACGGCTCCAAAGTCCACCGTTTACAAACTCTAAGACAAGAACTGATAGACTTAAGTCCAAATCAGAAGTAAAAAACTTTGACTTTAGCGGGAATCGAACCCTGGCCCTTCTGCATTGGAAGCAGATACGCTAACACAACCCAACGCACTAGCATAAGCTTGATATTTATAATGGGTTTAAAAATGTTAATTTCAAGCTTGTACAAATTACTACGCCTGAGTAATTACGCGTTTTGATTTTGATTTTGATTTGATTTTGATTTTGATTTTGATTTTGATTTTCCCCGGTCCCAATTGCCCGGTTTTTGTTATATGAGGTACATCTGAGTGTGGCCCAAGTTTCAAAGTTCTAAGATGAACCGTTTTCTCGGGATAGCGTATTATTCATAGAGTACGGGTTACCTACTTTTGATAAATTTTTTTTTTTTCCGGTACCCGTTAACCAATTTTGCTTTCCATATTCCAAAAGTGTAAAGATGAGAGATATCAAAATGTATTCCACGTTTGAAACATCTCAGTTGTAGCGTTTTCTTTTAATGATTCATTTCTTAAAGTTCGATATGTTTTTTGTCATTTTTGGGCCCATGTCATCCCAAATTTAGCCCCTTGTGTTTTGGACGCAAGATTTTATAATGGTTAATAGCATGTTAAATTTCAAGTTTGTACAAATTACCACGCCTTGGTAATTACCGTTTTGATTATCATCCAAATTTTGATTTTCTCCGGTCCCTGTTACCCATTTTGGTTTTGAAAGCAAAGGCACTGCGTCTGAATACACCTAAGTGTGGTCCAAGTTTCATAGTTCTAAAATTTACCGTTTTCTCTGTAGGGTAAAGAACTCTCCGCGGAGAAGTGCCACCCACCCACCCCCCACCCAACCACCAGCCACCAGCCCCAGCCAGCCTTAAGAATTTGACGATGTTGAGAGCCTTTTTTAACACAGAACGAGTTGTCGGATCGGGTTCATTTTTTTTTTTGGGATGTCATGGACCAATACCAGGTCATATACCGAGTTTCAAGATTGTAACTCTTTCGGGGCGGCGTGTGCAGATAGCTGAAAACCCCCAACTCTTGTAGGTGTATATAGGGCCGGAGTTCGGTGTCGCCTAAGCATCGCATCGCTTGCTGCCGGCGACGACCGTCGCCCTAGATTAGTTTGACACTAGTAGATTCAGGAAATGTTAATAAAGGATATTATATTTTTGTTGCTTAACGTCCCATATTTAAAGCACAAAGGATATTTGAGACGATAATGACATTGGAAATTAAGTAATTAGGAAAATAAATAATATTTTGGGATTTTTCAGTTTGTTTTTTTTAATAAAACAATATAATACAGAAAAAAATCAAATTAAATACATAACGATATTTACATTGTGTTTCTTAAAGTTATTTTTCGATTCCAAAAAATGCTGCAATGCTTGCATACATAAACATTTCAAAATAATAAATAACTAATTTCCATGTTAGAGCATGGTTAGGCTTTGTGGAACTGTAACATTAAACATAGTCTTCACGGAACGGTTTGTGTTTGTTTGTGAGTGTGATTGCTTGAAACAGTCACTTACGCCATAAATAATATAAGACAACATGAAAGTTTTTACAACAAATAAGTAACACCAATCACCCCCAAGTTGGGCCCACGATCCATTTGCGGTCCACGCAGAATCAACGAGACTAAATAACAAAAATACAAGTAATAACGTAACAAGGTTTTTAAGCATAAGCCTGCTTTGAAGACATTTCTATTGAATGATAGCAATTGTTGTAAAAGTTTGCCCCGATAGGGAATCAACTAACACAACAAATAGCAATTAAGTATAAAGGTTTGCTTTGGGCCCCGATAGCTCAGTTGGTAGAGCGTCGATACGTACAGCCGGAGGTTCTGGGTTCGATCCCCAGTCGGGGCAAACTTTTGCGACAATTGCGATCATTCAATAATAAAAAAATAATAATTGTTAGTTTGAATATGTTAAGTAATATTTTATCAGGACGAACAGAAGCAGTACCTTCTGCTTAAGCAGAATAGCAAACATTGATATGGCGACCAAGCTTCTACTATTGAACATCGAGGACACCATTGAAACGGCGGTTGGCACGGGTCGATTGGGGGAAAGTAGATTGGGAGGGGGTAGCTGATTGGGTATCCTCCCGGAAACCCTCCAGGTAAACCTCCGAATGAGCCCCCTGGAAATCCCCCCGGACCTGAAGCTGGCACACCACTGGGAAAACCCCCCGGAGCGTAGGCTGGCACACCACTGGGAAACCCCCCCGCGGCGGCGGCCAGGGGGGCAGGGGGCGGGCTCCCTTGCCGGGCTGTACGGTCCTCTTCTACAGACGCATCGCCACCAAACGTATTCTCCGCGAAGAGGTCCAACACAACCCCAGCATCGTCGTCGTCTTCGCATCGAGCCTGGCAGAATGTGCAACAAATGTAATAGAATACAATACGTACTTTTGATTTTAATTTAATTTAGTGATTGAATAGATATCGTGATATCAAGGAACTCTACAATCTCACCAAAATAGCAATTACGTAAAGACTTGCCTTGTGGCCCCACTAGATCATTAGGTTAGAGCATCGGTACATATAACTGGAGGCTATTGGTTCGAGCCCCGGTCGGGGCAAACTTACAATCATTCAGCAATTACTATCATTCAATATCTCTAAAATAGTAAGATACTTGTTTTGAAAAGTTAGCAAGTATGCACATACAGTGGATATACTGATTTATAGCTGAGATAAAGATTCAGACATCAGACAACGTCAAAGAATAGGACTAAATCGGATAGACCAATGGACTTCAGTGCAATTCCAATTTCAACATCAGTCATACAATACAACCGTAGTCAAAATATAAAATTTGATTTTTAACATATTTCCGATAAAACATACCTATAATTAATCATACATAATGTGACAATCTATACGTACAGGAATCAGGAGTACTGTTTAGGCGCAAATTCGATCAAACACTGCGTTTTTGGGTACTTGTTCATTATAGGGACCCCCCCCCCCCCCCCCCCCGAAAAGGAAATAACCTACTTTTCACTTTTGGGGGGTCCCGATATTGAACAAGTACCCGTTTTTGTTTTGTTACTGTTATTGTTACTACTGTTATTTACTACGTTATTGTTGTTATTGTTGTTTAGTGAGATGACTAAAATATATTTTAAGAAAGGATCGATAACGTTTTTTCCTAAAATACTAAGCCATTAGCGAACGCTTTACATAGTCGCGTTTATAGATGAGCGTATTTGACTTATCTCACGGGAAAACCCACATTCGCCTAAAATAGTAAAATTTTCCATTGTAATGATTTTTTATTTTATTAATTAAAAAAAAAGTTTTTTTTTTACAATCATACAAGCATAAGTTAAGAAACAGTGATATCAAAAACAACAAAAATCAATGTCATTCGTCACTGAAATGTTATTTTTTAAATTACAGAATATTAGGGCTCAAGTGGGAAATTCGTCTGTGTTGCTACTCTAGTGTTTTACAGGTATTTTTTTTTGCTGTTTTTTAAATAATACTTTAGTGTCGAATGACATATCAATATCTGCACTGGCCAAAAATAATATTTCAAATTTACAACCAGTTTTAATAAGAGTTGTTTTGGGAATAACCCAGAAAACTCACCAGTGCGGGAAAGAAAAGCAAAGTAGCAAGCTGCTCACCCTCAGATGTTTCATGATACAATATCAGTTTGGGCTTGAATTTTGTCGTTGCAACTTTTTTTCGTCCTTAGTTTTAAATAGTTTGACAGAAATGGAGTAACATTGTTGCCGTATAATCACTTTATACCGAAAACCAAATGGGTTAGCTTACGTCACATTCTGAATAACATTCATACACTAAGTATTTTTTTAAACGTGCAATTAGATCTTATTTTGTGTGACGCAATTATCATGTCATGAGCTTACTTTGATAATATTTGTTTTCAATAATAAGAACGGTCAAAAGGTATTATCGAAATACGCAAATCATATTGCTTATTCGTAGGTTTACAATACAAAATAAAATTCAAATTAGGGTTTCGCCATTGTTTCCAACTATTCAGCAAGTTGTTATGTTTTGTAGTTTCGTCGAACCTCCGATGACTTTTTCCATCATTCTTTATTATTACGAATGCACCTTTTAGATAGTACTTGGATCAGCAGCAACAAAATTTTTACTTTTTTTCAGTTGTACTTTTTACCACTGATGCAATTTACTTTCACAAAATAATCGTTCCAACTGAACACGATTTTTTTTTAGAGCGATCTCAACATAAATAGCAAAAATTTCTTAATTTTATTGATTGGGAAACACTTCCGTAGGTGTAATTGATTTCATGGAAATACAGAATTTAAAAAGTCCCTTAGCGGGTAACGAACCCGGTCTCCCAATTGCCGGTCGGGTGCTTTCCCCTAATCTACCGAGCATCTATGGATTGTTGGTGCATTGTAGATCTGAATCGATTGAAACAGTACTGCGACGATTCTGCTGCCTTTGAACTGACAATCCGATGTCGAGTTATAATGTCATTACCTAACGCAGGTGTGAGTATACAGGTACCCCGCTGAGATGGTTTTTTTTTTAATTTCTGGATTGATTCCCATTAAATAAATATAATTATTAGATTGTAAATTTGTTATTTTGTAGTCACCAGTGTTACTAATTTTTTGTAATGTTGTTTGCATAATAAAAAATTATACCTACATGAATATCTGTATATATATATGGCAAGAAACATCTTGAATCATGAACCATATACCTGCGACATTTCTGGCGATTCGCTACAAAAGCTTTCAATGGTGTTAAAAAACATGCAGATTTGTTTTATCAATCTTGTGGAGTCAAATTCGTGGCCGATATATAGTGGATTATTAAGTCGCGCTTGGAGAATGTAAAATTCTGTTGTGTTTTTTTTAATAAAATAAATATAATTGGATGAGCGAAGCAAAGACTTTAATTTAACTTACCCCCCCCCCCCAAAAAAAAAAAATTGGGTGTATTTTTTATTATTTTGTTTTGTTGTATTTTTGTCTGTTTGTTCACGCTTTACCGGGCAAACGGCATATGCGATCTTGATGAAAATGAGGGGACCTTCGAAATCTCTGAACTCAGATTTGACACGATTTTGGGTACAATCGTTGAGTGACGTTCTAATTTAAATTGACATCCGTTTCTCCACTAGGGGCCTACGAAGTTACTCCGATTGCTGCTAGGTAGCTGTAGCTTCGCTCAAGCTTTCGGGCACGCTGCCTAGCATGTCGGCAATGTACTACATGAGGGGAGGAAAATTTTTCCGTAGACACTCAGCATAGGCCGTTACGACTCTAGCTATATATTAGTCACTCAACGGTACAATCGATCAAATATTTCTTAAGACTATCGTAATTTTACGATTTTGTTCGATTTCTAATGAGATATTTTCGTGATATTTGGCAAACGGCTTCTCCGATCTTGATGTAACTTTGTGGGAACGTTTAAATGAAATTATATATGTTATGATTTTAGAGACATTTAAAGAAATATTTCTCATAGAAATCGTACTTTTATGATTTGTTCCCCGGTTTTAATACGATATTTGTGTCGATTCTGACCAAACGGGTGGGGCTACAACGTTCATTTTTTACATTGACATAGATTATGGTGATGTAGTGTCTTTTGAAAGAAAAAGTTGAAAAGGTTGGTCAAAATTCATAAAAATAAAGGTTTTAATATAAGCCTTTTACAGGTGTATAATTATCAAGTAATATCAAGTGATTATGGAAAAAGTAATGAGATCCCACTTAAAAACGTAATCATTGGTCAGAAATATTAAACAAAAGCTCATCCATCAACGTGACTGGAAAAGCTTTCGCGAAGCGGCCTAGTTATAATAATATGATTGCAAGATATTTATAGCGCCTAGAACTCATTCGTTATTCACACAAGTAATTCTTCTACATATTGTCATCAAGCGCATCGGAAGTCTATTTTCCAAATAATAAATTTCCGAATTTTCCCAGTAAAAGTACATGCTTCCATATATAGTTACATAATATGCAACTAATGTCCTTGAGTCAGTGGCGTACGCTGGAATATATTTCGGGGGGGGGGTCGCTGAAGCCCCCCTGGATACGCCACTGCCTTGAATATTGTTAGCTTTTAGCGGTGAAAAGTACCAAACACTTTGCGACGATCACTAATTTTGTTTACAAACTTAGTACAGATTTGGTCTATCTCTATATCTATCTCGTTGGCTAATTTCTTATGAAGTAGTAGCAGATGTGTCTCTCGATTTGTGCTCGTTTACGGGAAGGGGATCTGTTTGTGCCATGAGACATCTACCGTCTATGGTTACAGTCAAACTCAAAAAAAATAATACAATATCTGACATCTCTAAGATTCTATCTTTACAAAAAATGCGATAGCTAGTTACACTAATCCATGTTTGTATTTAACACACAAACGAAAAATGCACTTAATTTGGTTAATTCGTCATTTTTAGGGGGGGGGGGGGGTCTGGAAAATATTTTCGCCTCCTCCCACTGTAAGCTCAGGGAAGGGGGGGAAAGCTACTACCCCTGCCCCCCCCCCCGGCTCCGACGCTGCTGATTGACATTCTCACCGTCGGAACAAATTGTCAACTATTCACTCAAAACTATTTGTCAAAAACATATAATATTCTGGGTTTGGTTTGAAATATGAATACCACATGGTAATCTAATATTGTATTAAGAAAGAAAAGGAAAACTACCTCTTATCGTTCGGAACCTTAATACAATGTTCACAGGCAAATCTTTATAGGTGTGATCGTAGCTCGTGCTCAATACACTGGACTCTTATTTAAGAGGTCATCGGTCCGATACTCATCTACCGGCATTCCTTACAGTAATTTACAAGCTTAGTCCAACCCTAAATTAAGCATTAAAGTTGTTCATAATTGATCATAAGGCGTAACTATTAATTCGTGATTTTTGTATTGCCAAGTATGTGTTTTAATTGGTATGTTCTCAACTCGTCCCAAGTCGTAAACTTGTCATAACGAATTGCCCAAAATCCAATTCTTACGGCAAGACCTTACGCCTTAGAACAAGCTATCTTGGGTATATATAATGTTATATTAACATAAAACATTGATTTTATAGTAGACGATTATATAATATATACATTGGATGGTAGAACATATTTCTTCTCAATCGTCCTGGATTTGTTTTGATAAGGAATGAAATTGTAATGGGGGATATGACATGTGAAGTAATAGTTTAGCAAAAATAAATGCTTCTGGTTTTCATTTAGTTTGTATTTATTTTCGTACTGCAATACAACACTTTACACTGAACATGTTAGTCGTCCTCGCTTGCAATTATATCCACCGGAGAAATCACGAGAGAAAACAGTTGGTGGACGACCGTATACACAAACCGTGATTATTCTTGTAATTATTCTTGTAATTCCAACAAATGTTTCTCACATAACAATATAAATCGTTGACAAAATACTAAATGTGAAAGTTAAACAAAAGCGTGCAACTAAAAACTTTGATTGATGACGATAAGTAATTTTTTCTATGTGGTGAAACTTAAATTAGTGGAAAATCATTCACACATGAATTGTTCAATATTGTTTGTGAAATGACAAAACATAACAAAAGATTAACAAGTAAATCGAACGTTAAAAAATTAAAACCATATGTGTGAAAATAATTGTCACACATATGTTGTCACACAACTACAACATAAATAACAAACATAACAAATAACTACAACTTGCAATAATTGCAAGTTATGTGTGACAATTGTGTGATTTCTAAGTACAGAAGCACCACTTGGGCAGTATGTTGAGGCACCAATAAAGACACGTTTGCGAACTGAAGTAATTCACGTATCTACAATGCGGACAACCGGGAGGTTGACAATTATTGGGTGGTGGGAAGAAGCCACCAGGGTAGCCACCGCCAGGGTAGCCACCACCTGGATAGCCACCGCCAGGATAGCCACCACCAGGATAGCCACCACCAGGGTAGCCACCACCTGGAAAACCACCAGGGTAGCCACCCCCGGGAAACCACCAGGCAAACCACCGCCACCTCCTCCAGGGTAGCCACCCATCAAAGCATATCCACTAGCATCATCAGGGCCGCCACCACCGCCCAGCTGGCGCTTGGATCGTGATAGGGTGACGTTTTTCTCTTCAGCCTCCTCAAGGTCAGATGGTTCAACACTGGGGGCGACGTCGGGATCCTCTACATTGTCCTCGGATTTAGCCTGCACCAGAAACATGAACACCCGATTATTGGATAAGCGAAGCGAAGACTTCAATTTCACTGACCCCTCAAACAATTTAGCTCCAATGCTTTTTTTTCCTGTCTGTTTGTTCGCACTTTACCGGGCAAACGGCATATGCTATCTTGATGAGAATTGGAGGGGATCTTCGAAATCTCTGAACTTAGACCTGCCACGTTTTTGGGTACAATCGAAGAAATATTTCTCATGATTCATGAATATCGTACTTTTACGATTTTTTCTATTTTTAGCGTGATATTTTCGTGACATTTGGGCCGATTCTGACCAAACGGGTGGGGCTACAACGTTCTTATTAAACATGGACATTAAGGTAATGGTAATGTATTGCTTTTTTAAAGATAAGATTTAAAATAAGTTAGCTAGAATCGATAGAATAAAGGTTTTAATATCAGTTTTTTGAGGTTTATAATAACAATTTACAATAAACAATAGAAACTTGACAACAATCACCTACAATGCATTCAAAAAGAACTTGCAAAGGTAAAGTGGTCCACGCAAACTAAAAACACAAAAAGCTCATCCACCAACGCGACTAAAAAAAAAGTTCGCGAAGCGGCCTAGTTAAAAAAATAACAAACCAAATGGTAAAAATTGGAATTAAATTGGCGTAGTTGAAAAAGAGACAAGTGTTGTTTAATTGGAATTAAATTGGCGTAGTTGAAAAAGAGACAAGTGTTGTTTAAAGCTACCTAAATGTGCTAATACAGATAGTAAGGTACGTTCGTCTGAGTTTTCTTATAATGAAATACTCCCCTTTTTAACGAAAAACCGTTCTGTTGTGCGAATAACAAAATGCACACTTACTTTAGAATCTACACAAACTCATTGTGAGTTTATTTAAATAAATATTAATTTACGGATTTGTGTAGTATCTAAGTATCTTTATTAATTTATTAAATAACAAGGGACAAATCTGATAGTTAAAGGGTTTCTAAATAATCTAAAATTACTCTTACTATGCGACAAATATTTGTTATCCCAAACTCACGTTATTCTACACAAATAATTTAAATGTGCTACTACTTCTTGTTCATCTATTCCCCTTTCCAGGTACATACTACATACCTAATAACAAAGGAGAGCAATACAATTGGAAAGCAGAGAAATATGTATTATTAGTTACAACAACCAGTAATTGTCAAGAAAAGAGCTTAGTGAATAATTATATTTAAACTTCAATATAGGCTTACAATATTGTTTTGACTAACCGATTTCATCTACCATGTGTACAACCGTACTAAAAATAAATAATATAAAATAAACTTACCACTGCAATGAGCAATGCGCAAGCAAGACCGATGACCAAGGAGCGTTTCACTATCTCCATTACCTCTCTCGTCTTCAGAAGCGTTGATCCTTGATAGATGCCACTTGACTGATACACATTCCTTTTATATTCAAAGTTTCATCGGTAATTCATCATGTAACTCACTATTAAAAGAATGCTTACGTACATTTCTTGATAACTTTCATAGTGTTAAAACAAACGAATATATTGCTAATTTACTTTAAAAAATTAGATCATTTGAGCAACTTCCTCTCACAATGTCTAATTTTTGTTGAATCGATTTTATTCATGAGTCATCACGTAAGCCCACCATACGTAAACACAGAAATTAGCTTGCATTGCATATTGCTATATTTTCTTACTAATTTTAATTGCACTTTTACTTCCATGACATCATGAACAAGAATTATCTGCGTTTTTGTGTTATTCGGAAACGTCCCTAGTCTAGGCTTTATAGCTAAAGTAATTTTATTATAAGATTATGAGACGCGCATTGAATGTTTATTAAATAAAATAAATAAATCATTCGTATTTAGTCTACTCACTCGAGTACGATACAAAATACTATTGGACTGAAATAATAAGGGCCTGAACATGGGCGACCAAGGGAGGGGGCACTTTCCCCAGCTCCCTGGAACACTAAAATCATAAAAAAATATTATATTAAAAAAGTTATTTTGTGTTATTTTATAATATTCATCATCAATTCAATTTTAATTTACCCACTTGTTCAAAGCTAACGTATTTATATTTGGTAGTTTCATTGTCGTGGAATCCATCAACGAAGTACTACAATCAACATTTCACAAACCGTCAATCATTGAGAAAAATACACTTCAAATGTCAATAATGGCCATCTAAGTTCCGTAGTCTTAAATGTTGCTTCGCGACTTTGCCGCTGCGCGGGGTAGAAAACACTGGTCAAGAAAACATGGCTTATACTATCGCCAGACAATTGTGTGTCTCGTTGGTCAAGAAAACGTGGCTTATACTATCGCCAGACAATTGTGTGGCTCGTTTGCCAAGAAACATGACTTATACTATCGCCAGACAATTGTGTGGCTCGTTGGCCAAGAAAATATGGCTTATACTATCGCCAGACAATTGTGTGGCTCGTTGGACCAAGAAAACATGGCTTAAACTATCGCCAGACAATTGTGTGGCTCGTTGGCCAAGAAAATATGGCTTATACTATCGCCAGACAATCGTGTGGCTCGTTGGCCAAGAAAATATGGCTTTTACTATCGCCAGACAATTGTGTGGCCCGTTAGACAAGAAAACATGGCTTATACTATCAACAGACAATTGTGTGGCTCGATGGCCAAGAAAATATGGCATATACTATCGCCAGACAATTGTGTGGCTCGTTGGCCAAGAAATATGGCTTCCCAGCAAACACAAGTAATCCCGCCCGTACATAAAACGTACGTTCAAGAACGTACGCGCACGTACGTTTTATGTACGTTTTCCCCCGTACATTGCCCGTAAGAATGTGTCACTTCCGCCCGTATGTATAACACACGTTTTTTAATGGTTTACAACATACCAGGGATGCACCTTAACCGCACGGAAAACACACGTTTACGGCACTCAGTAATATTCCGCCCACACGGGAAACACACGAAAAACACACGTAAAACACACGTTTTCGGCACTAATAATTATTAGGCAGCACCTCGCTTGGTCTGCAGGGAATAAATCCATGGCTCCATCTAGTAGAGAATCTGAAAAGTATAAGTTAGCTATGCCAATAAACAATTACTAAAAATATTAAAAATTATTTTATTGACTTATGAAGTACAGTACTCACATCAATTTAAGCGGCATTTCATTAGATAACTATGTCAGTTTATTCAATTTGGAAATATGCATTATTAGATAAATTTTACTTCATCGTGTGTATTCGAACCTCGGCCATGTGTCGCTCCTTCAACCTGGAATCTGAAAGCCAGTCACTAGACCGTTCGGCCACGGTGAACTGATGACTGAGAAGAGTTAAACTAGCCTGTAGTTGGACGAGGCGCTCTCGTGTTTCGTCAAACCTAATAGGCCCCTATTCGGTCTCGAATATGATTTAAAGTTATAATTCTCCATAAATCAAAAACGTTGTATCATAAGTTTAGAAGGAAATATAACAATTATATTGCTAACAGTAAAGTTTGATGTAGATATATAATAAATTGAATTATACAGAACGGCAGAAGGCATTTATCAGTAGTAATTGGTTGGAATCCTAAATAGATACATATATCCTGTATATAAATACATTTTGTCAGTGGTATTGTGCTAATATGAAAATGGTTGCAGGCAATATATGATGATGATTGAGTATGAATTACCTCATAAAACAGCCACACACATCCCACTCACGATACGTGCGTTTACTACAGTTACGTTACATGAGTACGTACGAGCTGGTGGATGGCTGTAAGCAACGCATAAGCGTGCAGTGCTGAAGGTGCATTTAAAAAAATGAAAGTTTAACGTAGAGTTGTGGGGTTGGTGCAAATCCTAAAGTAGGAAAATAAAAAACATTTTATATAGCCGGGGTTTTATTATAAATTTTCAGAACATTTTATATTGCGCAATTGTGTGGTCTTGGCAAGAAAATATGGCTTATACTATCGCCAGCAATGTGTGGCTCGTGCCACGAAATATGGTTATACAACGCCAACAATGTGTGCTTTTGCCAAGTTAGGTTTACATGCAGACAATTGTGTGGGATGTTGTGCCAAGAAATAATGGCATTAAACTTGCCAGACAAGGGTGCACCTCATTGGCAAGAAAATGATGGTTTTACTATCGTAGACAATCGGTGGCTGTTGACGGAAATATGGCTTATACTACGCCAGACAATCAGTGTGGCCGTTGCCAAGAAAAATATAGGACTATACAATCGCCAGACAATTGTGTGGATCGTGCCAAGAAAATTCAGTGCTTGAACGCATCGCCCAGACAATGGTGGCTCATGGCTAAGACAAATTGCTTTTACTATCGTAGGACGATTGAGGGCCTCGTGGCAGAATATGGCTGTAACACACATGCAGTAAATGCGTGGCTCGTTGCGCCAAGAAAAATATATGTGTATACAATCCCATACAATTTTGTTTCGTAGGCTAAAAGCCTGTTGGGATATGTGCTGTAAGCATCGCCAACAATCGTGTGCCTCGTTGCCAAAAATATGGTTATACTTTTCCCAGACCAATTCGTTGTGGCTCTGTTGACAAGAAATCTTGGCGGGTTATACTATCGCTAGACAATTGTGTGGCCCGTTGCCAAGAAAATGGCTTATACTATCGCCAGACAATTGTGTGGCTCGTTGGCCAAAAAATATGGCTTATACTATCGCCAGACAATTGTGTGGCTCGTTGAGCCAAGAAAAATGCATACTATCGCCAGACATTGTGGCTCGTGCAAATAGGCTTATCTAGCCAGACAATTTTGTGGCCGTTAGTGCCAGAAAACGTTTGGCTTATACATCGCCAGACAATTGTGTGGCTCGTTGGCCAAGAAATAATGGCTTATACTATCGCCAGACAATTGTGTGTCTCGTTGGTCAAGAAAACAATGCTTAAACTATCGCCAGACAATTGTGTGGCCCGTTAGTAAAGAAAACATGGCTTATACTATCGCCAGACAATGGACAACTAGTCAAAGGCGGGGCTTAGCTAGTTCCGAAAAATCCAACAGATAGCGCCGCGAACTGTGGGACAAGCTGCAACCTAAGTGTGGTTGGCGCAATGGACTTCAACGTGTTTTTACGCCCGTACGGGTGGGAAAAAATCCTTGAAAAATTCGTTATTATTTAGAATGGGCTTAGCCAAAGACTATGTAGATCACGAAGGAAGTCAGCTGCTTTTTAGGGAAGGCTGTTGTATTGTCCTATGTTATGTCCTAGAGGATGTGTGGACTTCGGAAAACGGTGGTCATCATAGTCCTATACCTTTGGGTTTAGAATGGTTATAAACCCAAAACCTTTACTCTAGAAAGCATTTTTTACATAATTTATTTTTCATCAGTTCAAAAGATCATATCGTAAAAAGTAGGCCTGGGTTTAACTCTAGGGGTAGGCGAAGGGATAGGTTCTAATCCTAGGCCTACACGGCTAGGACTAGACACACCTCTTTGCTAAGATTTAGGCCTAGAAATGTACCCCTCTTCATAGTTTATACACAGTTTAGGCCTTTAACCTTGGAAACTTTAGACCTAAGCCTACCTTAAAAGCAAAATCAAGGCTATACTGTTAGTGTTTTAACCTACCAATAAGCAGAGGCTAGGCCTAGGTGTTATTTTCCTTTCCATATAGGCCTACCCTAACTACTAGATGAAGGCCTCGTTTTATTATCTTAGGGGTTAACTGTGTTATATAAACAAAAAACTGTATGCAATACTTAATGAAAATAAAGCAACATTCTATTCTATTCTAGCTAGGTCTAGGTCCTACACCTAAACAAAAGTAGCCTGTCTAGTGCTTAGGCCTCTCTCTTGTGCAGAACTATAGGGCCGCGTCAAACAGGTCTACTCATTAGCCTGCCTACAACAAGCATTAAGTTTAGAATGAAGATAGTTGGCCAGTCCGGGACATAAAAAAAAATGGGTAGGCCTTAACACATGGGCAGGGCTCCATCTTGCAAACACTTAAGTTTGCCATGAGGAATTTGCTTGTAATCGGAATCCACGAAATGCAAAGAACATTAAATACAAGCATGGTATCACATGTTTTCGTAAAACATTTCTTATCTATCTGATTTTAACTTCCCACGTCTTATTTCTTAACTTGATATCCTTCGGAAACAAGTGTAAAGACACCCCTCTTATTTAAGCTCTTGACGAACATCATGAAACAACACAATATAGAACCATTTCAATCTAGAAATCCAGTCTTTAGTGTGGTACAGTAAGGCTCCGTCCAATGCGGCCATCTTTGAGCACATGTTTGAGTCGTGACGTCAGGGGCAGAGTTAGACTACTCGTCCATTGTGTGGCTCGTTGGTCAAGTAAACATGGCTTATACTATCGCCAGACAATTGTGTGGCCCGTTAGTTAAGAAAACATGGCTTATACTATCGCCAGACACTTGTGTGGCCCGTTAGACAAGAAAATATGGATTATACTATTGCCAGACAATTGTGTGGCTCGTTGGTCAAGAAAACATGGTTTATACTATCGCCAGACAATTGTGTGGCTCGTTGGTCAAGAAAACATGGTTTATACCACTGCCTCCTACATGTTAGGAGCCACGACGAACATCTAGGAGGCAGTGGTTTATACTATCGCCAGACAGTTGTGTGGCTCGTTAGTAAAGAAAAACTTGGCTTATTCTGTCGCCAGACAATTGTGTGGCTCGTTGGTCAAGCGGGTCCCGCATTCGAAACCCGCTTCAGCTATGTTTCGTTTTTTTTAAAATATAGAATTTAATCCTACAAATTTTTTAATCAAAAACCCCCTTTTAAGGAATAGAAATTGTTTCATATCAACTGCGTAAAAATTTTCCCCGACCAGTTGTTCCTCATATAATACATCTTTGTAGTTTTTTTTGGGTATGACTACCGCCAGAAGCTAAACCCATACTTTTTTGCGTGACATTATAATACCGGCCCTAATTACATTTTTCCATTTCAGCAAAACGGCAGCCAAAAAAGAAAAAAAAAAATACATAATAAACAGTGGAATCTTTTTGTTTTACCTCGTATCACCCCCTAACAAAAATTGTAGAAAAAACAGCCAAACCCTTTCCATCAAAAGGGGAATAGTCTAAAAAAAGGGCCAAGCTCTCTACCCTTTCCCCCAAAAAACGTCAGTGCCATAAAAAATCCTCGAAAAGCTTTGGGAAAATAGAATTTGGATTTTTAATTTAAGTAATAGTTTATCCAAGCTTTTTTTTCTAATAAATTTAAACGAATAACATGCAAATTTATTTTTCCCAAATTTTCGGGAGTGTTATGGGGGCACTGTACGTTTTGTGGAAGGGGAATGGCTTGGCCCTTTTTTTAGATCTATTCCTTTGAGTGGTAAGGTTGGCTGTATTTTTTACAAGTTTTTTTTTATGTGTTATCTATTACTTTTTCAAATTCCCTTTCAAAATTTTTGCTAAAAAAAAATATTTTTATCAAGTTTTATTTAAATTCTATGGTATTGCATAACAATTAGGGTGTAAAAAATCGACCCCGGGTTCTGTAATCCTGGGATAGGTGGTATAACCATGGGATAAGACGGTATAAGGGCTGGGCC
Organism: Sweltsa coloradensis; assembly: GCA_024449915.1. Taxonomy (NCBI): domain Eukaryota; kingdom Metazoa; phylum Arthropoda; class Insecta; order Plecoptera; family Chloroperlidae; genus Sweltsa; species Sweltsa coloradensis. The sequence continues at coordinate 563,655 of JAMZAV010000143.1, read as the reverse complement.
CCCCCTTCTTTAGTTCGGGGAGATGAGTTTAAAAGCAATTTTAAAAAAGAAGTCGTTTTTGTTTCAAGGAATTGGTTTCTTGAACGGGATCGTGGAAAAAGTCAGGGTTGTGAGTTGAAAGCATGATATTAAAACCCCCATAGTAGGTAGATTGCAGTCTCCATACCTCCCCCACAGCGCGAGCGTACAAATTTAAAAACTCACCGCCCATTTTAAGATGGCGTTTGGTGTTTTTAAATTTTTTCTTTTTAAGCAATAAAGTATTTTACTGATTGTTTGATATGGTTTTAGCTTGTGCAGCATGGTATTAAACAAAAGAAACAATACGAAGTGATTGCATAAGGGAATTTAGTAATCATTTGTGTTAAAGGCTAGTATGCTTACCTGTCAACCTGGCGGCAATCTGAGAACTATTTGGCCACAAATCGCTCCCATTTGATTAACATGTAAACTGTCATTTTAAGATGGCTTCTAATTGTACCGGAAGTGGACCACCGACTGCTGGTCTAGCCAATTATATAGGATGTCTATGGTTGAAAGAGTATCACGAAATCCAAACATTTTAAAAAGATTTGCGTATAGCAAAGAGCTCGAAAAAGTTCTATATTTATTCTAGATGGCAGTGCCTTCATAAACGCGGGCCAATCGAAAGACGAGTTGTATGAAATGATTTGATTGTTGCAATTATGTAAACAAACAGATGAGCAAGCTCATATCAGAACAGTTGTGTGGCATAGGGTTGGCTAGGCTTGTCAAACATGTAATGTAAGTATGAATTTTACTAGTCCTATAGCCAAATGGAACTGTAGACCTACACTTTTGCATTATAAATAATTTTCCACATCTGGGCCTAGGCCAGGGACGGTTTCTGATTTGTTTTATGAGAGTATAATGACACCTTTTCTCGTTCCACACAAAGAAGAAAAATTTTAAATGTCCGCTATTTGTTTACGTATCGCACTTTCCCGCCTAACTCTGCTTATACCGTCAACAAGGTGTCAAGTAACTATGGTTACTTGTTGATTGTATGCCAAGTGTTTAAGGCTTATTTTAAAACCTTTATTTGGAAGCCTTCCAACAAACTTTTTCAACTTTTTTTTTCAAAAGAGACTATATTTCTATAACCTTAAAAGTCCCACCCGTCTGGTCAGAATCGCGGGCCGACGTATTAGATGTTAGCAGTAGCAGTAGTAGGCAGTAGTAGGCAGTAGTAGGCAGTAGCTAACATCCTTAAAGTGATTTTGAGCATGTTTCAAGCCATTTTTTCACCAAGAAGGAATAATCGTACCCCAATAAAATTTGGCATGTGTTGTCAGGTACCTAAATCCCCTCGATTGTGATAGTTTTCAAGTTCACATCACGTTACATGACGGCTGGGTAACACCTCGAAATCACCCCAACTCTGCTTGGTGTATAAGGTGCTTGAGTGTGTAGCGCACCGCGGCTTGGCTGCGGCGCCCTAACGGGCACCTAGATAGGTTTCATCTAAAAAAACATTTTGGGGATGGGTGAAGATTTGGAAATAAAGTAAGGGATATAAAATTTAAACGTATCAATCAAGTAAGGAGGTAAAAAATTAATGCCACTAGTTTTGTTAATTTATGTTGTATTTTTTCGTATGGCAATATGACACTTTACATGTAGGCCGAACTCGTGCTCACTCGTTTCTACATTCCATTTCAAGTTGGCAAATATACATAAAAATAGATTGTGCCGAATTTTAAAAGTAATTTTAAAGTAAATTGTTGCGTTTCTGCATTTATGTTATTAGTTTTATTTAGTTGTCGTCCTTTGTGAATCAGTATTTATTATTGAATACTACAGACGTTTAATAAATAAAGAAATACGTAATAAAAATAAAAATAAATATATATAGCAAATTAATAAGTAATTGGTTTCCAATCCATCTATGGAATACAATAGCAAAATAAGCATTTGATCCACATGTGTCCCATATGCAAGTTGCAGGTTTCTGCTATGGTATTATTATTATTGGCATAGGCACTTCCTAGGCGCAATGTTAAGACAGTAGTAAAGACACCACGGAGAGCTGAAGTAGTTCACGAATTTACAGGCTGGACAACCAGGTGTAGTACACGGCTTGGCCCATGCGGATGTATAATCATTACCTGGGTAGCTACTTGGGTAATTACTTGGGTAACTAGGTGGGTAATTACTTGGGTAACTATCTGGGTAACTTCCTAGGTAACTTCCAGGGTAGTCACGGCCGGGTAAACCATTGTTTGGAGCAGGGCGGGTGTTGCCGTTGCCGTCGTTGCCGTAGCCGTTGCTGCCGTAGCCGTTGTTGCTGTAGCCGTCGTTGCCGTAGCCGTCGTTGTTATTGAAATTATTATCAACGTTATTATTATTGAAGGGATTTGTATTGTACCCGTTCTGGCGTTTGGATCGTGATAGGGTTGCATCTTTCTCTTCAGCCTCCTCAAGGTCAGCGGAGTCAACGCTAGGGGCGTCATCCAGATCCTCTACATTGTTCTCGCATTTAACCTGCACCAAAACATAAACACGCACGCATCATGAAAAATGAATGTTCTAAATTAATTCTTTCAACTTCAACTTGGTTTGAAATCCATTAATGATGTATTTCATATTTTGTATTGTGTAGTTGTTATTATTTTGTTGTAACTGCCACGTTTTATGAAAGTTTAAGTAAAAGGTGTCCTATATATGTGTACTATATGTATAGGTCAGCGGATTGAAATAAATAACATATACTTACCACTGCGATGATCAGCGCAGCGTACACCAAACCGATGACCAAGAAGCGTGTCATTATCTCGACGACAGCGACTATTTTTCAAATAAGATTGTCCTGATCCGTTGATGATGTGATTTTGCATTGAGATATTCACTGCTTTTATAGTCGGAGTTGAGTATTGTGGATGATGCATGCATTGGTAAATTCGTGAAAAGTAATCTGACGAAATTTCTCGATAATTTCATGAGTGTAAATAATGTATTAATGATGATGTTTTGCAAAATTAGATTGTTGAGTAATTATTTTCGCGACGCGGATAAGTTTGTTTAATTTAATTTATTCGCGAATAAACACGTACCATGCGAAAACACACGTTTATATCACAATGCATTTGACTTTGTTTGCTAAAATATTTTATTTTTGGTTGTCGGATCAGATAAAGCACGAACACACTTTATCACGAACCTATTTCTACTGATCCGATATAATTAGTATTCCTCCTGTCTTCGAAGAAAGGCAAAGTAGGCATGTATGCAGAAAGAGACTATTAAAACTTAAAATAACCTGATAAAGGTTTAGTTAAACCGAATGTCGTTTAAGGTCAATAATTAATATTGATCAAGTAACAAATTATTTACCCAAGTCCCTGTTTATCTTCGAAAAAAGTAGCGAATTTTAGACTTCTGTATCGCCCTCGGACCGAGAACTTAAAAGAACGAGAAATGTGTATAAAAATGTTGGATGCGAAAACAGGAGCAACATTTTTTTGTATTTTTTGGGGGGGGAGTTGACATAGCCTCGCTATTAGTTAATAACATTTTTTGGACAATACTCCAATATCCAATTCAATACCACCAAGTCCAAAATTAAAATTTGAACAATGACATCTTTAATTAGACGAGTGAGCGAAGCGAATGAGGATTTTATAACGCTACTCGATCGGGCCTTGTCGTGATTAATTCTGTTTGTCTGTTTATCTGTTTGTCCGGGCTCATACGGCCAAACGGCCAAATAGATCGAGCTGAAATTTTAAACAGACATCCGCGACCAGGTAACTTAGAACTGCTAACAAAATGAGCGCAACCCATTTCGATTTAAACCCACAAGAAATAATAAATTGAAAAATATGCTTGAAATGTGTCGGTTTCATTTTATCAACAATGCTTTTTCTTGAAGAAGTCATTTTTATCAAATAATTTTTGGTAGGCCGTGATTACATGCATAGCAGTGATCAAGGTATATCGAATATGGAACGACCAAGGTTCCCCTAAATTCTGCTGGGACATTGAGTAAACCTTGCAATCTTAACTCGTATTTCGTACTGGCTATGTTTTCCATAGCATTGTATGCATTTCAAAACATGTTTTATAATTTTTCAAATACAATCCAGAAATAAAAAAAAAATTTCCGACCGGGGGTTTGAACCCAGGTCTCCCACATTTTGGAAATAATGGCGCCTTAGCCAACTAGACTAGGGAAACACCAAATTCGTTGTTAGACGAGTGAGCTAGTCATGTGTTGAGTACCCGGGAACATTTGCATTTAAAATTGATAATTACATTGGTATAAATAATAGGGGTTTTAAGTGTAGTTGGTATGAGGGCGCATCAACTGTAAGGCCATAATGCTCCACTCTAGCTTATGATATAGGCTAGGGGGCCGAAGGTATGGGGAAGAAAAGGAATGTTATACCGGGAACTCAACACATGGCTCACTCACTCGTCTAACAACGACTTTGGCGTTTCCCTAGTATTGTTGTAATGTAAGACAAGCTTTATTTCCCTTGGAAGAACTAAGCTGTAACCAATCATCGTCGTTGAACCCCATTTTAGTAACAATTGTTTGCCTCGACTAGGGATCGAAGCCAGAACCACCGGCTCACAATTACAAGATATCATTTTTAAAACGATCATTTAAGTGTGATATGCTAGATTATGTATGCACCTCAAAAAACTCATTTTAAAACCTTTATTCTATGGATTCAGGCTAACTTTTCCACCTTTTTCATTCAAAAGGTACTACAATACCATAACCTCAATGTCCATGTAAAATATGTACGTTGTAGCCCCACCCGTTCGGTCAGAATCGGCCCAAATGTCACGAAAATATCGCACTAAAAATCGAAAAAATCGTAAAAGTCGATATTCATGAGAAATATTTCTTCGATTGTACCCAAAAAGGTGGCAGGTCTAAGTTCAGATATTTCGAAGGTCTTCTCCGATTTTTATCAAGATCGCATATTATGCCGTTTGCCCGGTAGAGAGCGAACAAACAGACAAAAGTACAAAAAAACAACAACAAAACAAAAACAAAAACAAAAACACCCGAGCTAAATTTTTGGGGGGGTCAGTGAAATTGAAGTCTTTGCTTCGCTCATCCAATTATGTAATTTAGACATATTGACAATTCAATAAATACTAATAACCAATGATATAATAACTGTTAGTAATTCAACAACAGCAGTTTATAGTGCGACTGGGGTTCCACCCAGAGAGTCTATTTACTAAGTGACAGCGACAGTGAGAGTGACAACCATAGTGAGAAGCTTTACAAGCTTATAAGTTGTGTATTGGCAACAATAACACATCTAACAGTTTTAATGTTGTCTGCCAATGTAACGTAACTTGCTCTTCTCACTAAAGTTGTTTCGGTCGACTATTGCCACTTGTCGCTGTCGATCGAATGCATGTTGGCACTTTGTAAATAGACCCCCATGAGTGTGTCACATTAGATGTAGGACTAACTAGTTGATTGTTTGTTGCTAACGTTTCATATTAATGCAATGCGCTATTCGAGGAGTGGTGATAGATGAGGACGAAGGAAAACAAAATGTCTTTTATGGAGGACTCGAACCCACGTAGTGCAAGTGTCACGAATCGGACCAGTGACCTAATGGCCGTATGAGTCACCGCGGACGGCTGTAGGACTCACGAATGCATTGCATTGCTGTTTGACGGGCCAAACGGTCTTTCTGTTGCTCTTGCATTCATATTTCTTCATCGAAATAATGTTTTATATTGGGGGGGGGGGGGGGGATGCTAAATATCACTACAAAAAAATAAACTAGGCCGCGTATTTTCATTCGGTGTAAAACTGAACGTTTAAAGTTTGGCAGGGTAGATATATTATTATGATATTTGGGAGCGTGCACCCCCGTACGCATCACTCTTCTGTCTGTCCGTCCGTCTGTGCATGTGCCACGTCTCACGATATAAACCGAACATGACGTCTGGTTGGCATTGCCCTTCAACACGGATGATACATAATGTTTTTGGTAACTGGGTGAAAGGGGGGAGCGGATAGACCCCCAGAAAGATTGAACATTTATGACCCAGCGCCCTCCACCATTTTGAATGAGGGAAAAAGAGGCGTAACTTTTCAATGGTAAGCTCACCCGGCACCGCCACCAAAAAGATCAACGTATGGCAAATTATTTTATTTTTGTATTCTTCGAGCAAACCAGGCTTTGACGCAGAATGCAGAGGTATAGTCTGGATCACTTGGAAGCTCTATCGCTTGTCCTATCGGGTTGTGGTTTGCACCAAAATGTAAGTAAGAATGTGTGATTGTCGCTATAGAGCATATTTTCAAATAGTGCTTAGTTTCTTCAGTAACGAACAGTAAATATGCCACCAAACGGGTAATTTGTAGTAATTTTCTAAGATTGTGTAGGCGACAGTTATTTAAAATCGTGAAATGTACTCGGATAGCGACTTACGCCAATCTTTTTATAAACAACATCCCAAAAATTCAAATTTTTGTGTAAAGTTGAAGGCGAAAAGTGATCTAGAATATATCTAAAATTAGGTGGATTTGTCAACCATGCGAATTTTTAAATGGACGATAACATTATAAATGTTAGCCCGAACAACCGTCTAAGTATTTTCCTGTTTTGGGTAGGCCTGCTCCATTACTAGTACTTCATGTAATGTTAACTTATTTCATGCCTAGTTTTATGTCAGCGATTTTTTCTCGAATCTCGGAATAACAGTGTCATCTTTCCTACTATTTTCTTTGAATCTTGGTTATTTTAATGCGCTATGCGCATAACGAGTTGTGTGACGATGTTTTTGTAGTAACTGATATTTTTGTCGGCGTTAAATTGTTTAATATTTATAAATTTATAACTACTTTTAAGATACAGTAATCTAATTAATGTTTATCTAGTTTTTAAATCATCGGTTATTTTCTCTAGAATCTTAATGAATGATTATTATGATTTTTTGTAGAAAAAAGCAGTCACGTGCACTTTACCTTCAAAGTATGTTGTTTCTATTTTCGTAGGGATGTCTCGAGCTGTATAGTACTTATAGGTTCAACTGAGCGACTCTTCATAACTATAACTAGGTAAATACTAAATAGGGTGTTAGGGCAGGTATACCAGGTAGATCGGGTTCTAGACGACTCGATTCCTAGCATTCGCCCACACAACTGAAGAGAACTTTAAAATCAACTTTCTTTTCAGCCAGGATTGCCGATGACTGGAATCGAACGCGTTGTGCATGAACAAACTACCTCTATCATAGGCATAAATCTTCTAGGATTATAGCAGGATGTTTGGAAAAATGTCCGATGACAGATTTTACTTCAAGACTTAATCAATTAATAGTTTAAATCTTTTGACTAAAAAAGGCTTTCATAATGATAGTTGTTCTGATATGGGATATTCGCCAAGCCCTCTTCAACTACTGATAGAAATATGTTTTATTACTAATCTTAATAAGTAATATTTTGACAGGTAGACAAAACAAAATAAATGTTTCTTTATCATAGAGGCAACATTTCCATGGTTAAATCAGGCACATTCGTAAAAGTACAGATTGAGGTCACAAGAAGTATTACTTATCGTAAAATTTCTCAAAATTCGTTGCATATTAAACTATAGTCAATTAAAAATGTGATAAGGAGTTGGAAACAATGTAAGGACAATAAAAAGATATAGACTGCGAGTATGCTTATAAATCATGTTCATATTAAAATTACCAAATTCAAATTAATATATTTTTTAAATGTAATATAAAAATTTAGATGCTTTAATTTTTTAAGTCGACAGTCATATACTTATTACAATAATGTTTAGTTTCCTATTGATTCGTAGTAACATATCCATGAACAATATTAAAACTTGAAAACGTCCTGTTATAACAAATGATAAACAAAATTAAAAATTAAATGAAAATGCTTAATTGATGCATTTTGAACAAAGTATACTTTCAAAAATATTAGGCTTCTATGGCTCAATTCATTTAAAAGGAAAACTTAAAAATACCTTTCCAATTTCATTGCGTTAACCATACTACACGTGGTGATATTTTTTATGTTTCTTGTACCCTGTAAAAATATAATCCCGACGAACAAATTGTTGACAATTTAAAATTAAAGGATGTTACTAATGTGTGTATTAGATGTGTATAGTTTTATATCTACGCTGAAGGCTGCGGCAGTACTGAGACTGATTTTCTAAATGCATTAGCAGAGGGACTTACAGTTAAAACACAAAACATTGAAAAAAGTTTGGGTGGGACTTAACCTCACAATAAATCTTTAAACTATTTGGAACAGCTATCGAAGTAAAAAATTCAAATTTGAACATAGATATTTTATGCCTCTTCTGGCTGCCTGACCATGTAATATTTTGTACACGCGTACTTTGAATAACATAGGCATATAAATAAATAATAATAATGCCATTTTGCCATTGATATTGAAGGGAAAATGGTTTTCTGTAATATAATGTTTGATGTACGATTTTTTTATTCAGACGGTACAAATACGAGTTATTCTCGAGTTTCGTACCGACGGTCGAAAAAATTCTTGCTGTGGTTGTTATTAGAGAAAACCCGTTTTACTTTTTATGCCTAATCAGGATATAAATAAAGGTGTAAACCCAATTTAAAAAGATTAAACGGTCAAATTTAAAATTTTGTTCACTTTGAAAGCTGTGCCAAATAATTTTATTATGCAAGACGTATTGTGAGGTTATGTACCACCCAAATATATTTTAAAATGAACTGTTTTGTTTTATATACTACCTCCATTCAGTCATTTTTTTTATTGATCCGAGGTGACTAAGCGGACATACGTCATGATACATTTTTAGATAAATTTTCATTTTCATGAATGCACGATCTTTATAATGGGCGTAATGTTAGAGCATCACCATATTTTAATTTAACGATAACCAGTGTTGTTATGAATACGAAAACGCATGTTTCCAAAAGTATTTGTTTTACAATAGTAGTATTATTTTGCTTATTATGCTAAATTCATCGTTGTTATTATTATAGACGAATCCAAGTTATTGTTAAAGGTAGGAAACCAAAACGACATTTGCAACCTTGCCAATATCGTCATTTTTAAAGCCAGCAGAAGCACCACTTGGGTAGCTGGTTGAGACAGATGTTGAGACACCACCAGGGGTCGTTGAGGGTAAGATCCCGACAACGAGGACATGACCAGGGCGTCTCGCACGGGTCCCACCAGTTGGTCTGGAAGGACCCGGGGAATCCACCACCTGGGTAGCCACCTGGGTATCCTATGGGACCTAAGGGACCTATGGGAGCCGGATAACCAGCGGGTCCCCCGGGTCCCCCGCCGGGTGCCCCACCGGGCAAGGCAGCCCCATTGCAGTTTGACGTGAGGCACGAGACGACGTGACGTTCGATTCTGAAGAGAGTTCAAGGTCATCGGGGTCAAAGTCTGTGACGTCATCCACATCGTCAACACTGTCGTCGGACAGGGTCTATGCAAGAAAACAGAAATCCACGATCATACAATATTATGTTTGTGCACCTTTGACACGAAAACGTTTTCTCCTTTGTAAATAAGTATTTTTTTACAACTGACATGGATAGTCGTAAAATAATAAATATATAAATTTAATACTAGGAAAACGCTTAAGTCCCGCCGCGTTGTTGGATGAGCGTAATTGGTGCATTGAGCAGCCATGTGTTATGCGGATTTTCTGTTGTTCTGTGGAACAATCATAACAAAGTTGAAGATTTTTTAAAAATGTAATTAAATTTTATACAAAATTATCTTAAATTTTAAAATCTTTTGATAAATCGTAATTTAAAAAAAGAAAAAAATCGTAAAATTGCGATTTTTATAAGAAATAATTTTTCGATTGTGCTTAAATTTCACACGAATATCTTAATTCATAAAATTAAGGTTCTGTGAAAAATTCATTAAAATCAAATAAAGCATGTAGGTGTTAAAAGTCGAAGAAATTTTCTAAAAATCGAAAAAAATCGTAAAATTGCGATTTTCATGAGAAATAATTTTTCGATTGCGCTCAAAAACGTGGCAGTTCTAAGTTCAGAGATTTCGAAGGCTTCCACAAAATTTCATTGCTATTGGAGTCTTGGTTTAGCCGGAATCGTGCTGACAAACACACAAAAATACAGAAAAAAAAGAAAGAAGGAAAGAAAAAAAAAACATTCCGGATTTTTTTCTCCAGTGTAGTGAAATGGAATCTTCGCTTCGCTCGCTACGCTCATCCAATCAATAATTGATATTTCTATTATTATAAGCGGTGCACCCGCGATAGAAGTAAATCAAAGTTCGGTCAGAAACTCAAGTATACATAACTCTTTATTATTTTCTAATTTCAACCAGAAATGAATAGACGAATTTGTAGTAATTGAAGTTCCCTGTATAAACTTTAAGTCTGCTTTAAGTCTTAAATTTAAACTTTAAGTTTCTTTAAGTCTTTAAATTCAAGCCGTCTACGGTGGCACATACGATCAGGGCGCTAGTCCGAAGCGTATGGCTCTTCGTTGACGAGGGCTCGAATACAGCATAAGGCCGCCCTTCATCGACATCTATCACCACTCATCGTCTCAAATAGCCATAAGCAACAAAAATCATCATCGTCATAATATGTATATTCATGCAGATGGTCACAGTGATATGTTTTATACTAGGAAACGCTTAAGTCCGCCGCGTTGTTGGATGAGGTATATGGTGCATTGACTGACCATGTGTATACGCTGATTTATCTGTGTTCTTGAAAAACTAAATTAACTAGTCAAAGATTTTTTTATTAACTGTAATTTATAAATAACTTTATTTTTTAATTAATTAAATTAAATAAAAAAGTTACTTAATTTTTTAATTAATTCATAATTTTTAAAATGAAAAAATCGTAAATTGCAATTTATAAGAAATAATTATTCGTGCGCTCAAATTTAACACGATTATAAATCATTAAATTAAGGTTCTGTGAAAAAATCATACAAAAGAATATAAGCATGTAGTGTTAAATATCAAAGAATTATTTTAAAAAAGAAAAACCGTAAAATTCGATTTCACGAGAAATAATTTTTCGATTACGCTCAAATTACACAAATATCTTAATTCATAAAATTAAGTTCTGTGAAAAAATCATACAATCGGATAAAGTATGTAGGTGTATAAGTCGAAGAATTTTTTTAAAATCGAAAAAAATCGATTAAATTGCGTTTTTATGAGAAAAAAATTCCGATTGCGCTCAAAAACGTGGCAGTTCTAAGTTCAGAGATTTCGAAGGCCTCCATAAAATTTCATTGCAAACGGAGTATCGGTTTAGCCGGAATCGTGCTGACAAACACACAAAAATACAGAAAAAAGAAGGAAAGAAGGAAAAAAAAAAAAAACATTCCGGATTTTTTTCTCCAGTGTAGTGAAATGGAATCTTCGCTTCGCTCGCTACGCTCATCCAATAAGCTATTTCTATGACGTGGAGAATTCCGAATTTAACATTTAAATACTGAGTAAACGTTTTTAAAAACGTAAATTAATACACAAAAGCGTTATACGTTTTAAGGCAATGATTTCTACGAGCTTAATAACATCTAGAAATGCAATCGTTATTGATGTGGTAATAATTTGTGTTTAAGTTGGCATAAAACTGATATGTCAGCTTTAAATTAATTCATTTCTGCTTATAGAAATGATTTATACAATATAAGGTTGGTTAGTAGAAATTACAGTATTGTTTGTAGTTGGAAGTGGATTTAAGCACTGGCAACATGTAGAATATCAATTATTTCTCATATAAGCTATATTGATGTATCGTAATCTCTTTGATATACCAGTAAGATGTTTCTTTACTTTCCATAATTCATTAGAAAAAGTCAATCTTCTAGACACTTTACAAATACAAATCATTGGACTTTTCACTGTTATTTACAATATTTATTTAAAAGGTGATATTTCGACTTCTTTACAGATGTCTTTATCAAACTATCATATTAACCCTACAATTCAAACGAAAAAGAGAAAAATTGTAGAAAAACATTATATTTAAACATGTTTATGCGCGCAAAACAATTAAATATTGCAATTTGAATGACACCTAATTTCCATACATGAGTGTAGTTTACAAGATAACTTACCAAGGTGGCGAAAAGGCACAGAGACAACACACCGTACACCAATAGGTGCTTCATGATCTTGATCTTGATTTGCTTCTTAGTGGCTGTGACTTTCTTAAAGCCTTTGAGACCAGTGAACTATACCCACACCTACACGTATTTTATACCCGAAGTTGGATTGGTAAATTCAAATATGAAGAAACGTCAACTTGCGTCATTTTCTGAAAAATTTCACAAGTTCTAAAACAAAGTACTTATTATGGTTGATTGATATTGAACAAATATCACAATTTAGTCAGTACTTGCATATTGGATGTGTTTAATTTACTTAGATTCTTGCGAGGAGACATGCTCGAACATGTGTTACTTATGATTTGATTACCTTGCGCTTTCAATTGTTTTGTTAATGATCGTGATGTTACTCTGTTGTGAAAATCAATTAATAAAATTACAGAGAATTGATTTATTTCTGTCACCATTGGAACTAGTTTCATTCCAACTGTTTCGGCCAATGAAACTTGCCAAACATCGCAAAAATAAACATTTATTCAGTTCAGAGTTTTTCTTGATTTGCACCCATTCTGTTACCTCACAAACTTATATTATACACTCTCGACCAGAAGTTTATTTATTTATTTAACATCTATCCTATTCAGTTATAAAACTGATTTACAAAGGAGGACAACTAAATAAATCTAATTACATAGATGCAGACACAACAATAAACTACAGTTTAGTAAATATTTGAAATAGTAAAATTACAACAAAAAGTGAATTTGAACACAATAAATTTGATAACAAATAAAAAGGATATTTAATGCAATTAGTTAATGAATCAAATATAAAAAAGGTGTAAACAGGTGTAAATCAAGGGCTGGGTTTAGAAGACACAACTAGACCCCTTGATTTACATAGGTCGATTGTGTAAAATCAGGTTTAACCATATTTAATTTATGCGTATCGATTGTGGTGGTTTTTATCATATCAAACAACAATCTTACGGAATAACTACAATTACTAATTTGTTGTAAATTGTTAAATTTACAATTTTTACAAAAACACTGTTCAATATATGACATTACGTGTACCTTGTTCCTAGATGATATTATGGATCAAATGCATAACGAATTGTGCAAAGTGCTATTTTTTGCTGACGATTTGAAATAAATGATGATTATTTACAATTTTTTTAATGCAATCATGTTTCAAAATTTACTCAATATTTTTTCTATGTATTGTGTGGACTGGTGCCTAAAGCAGAATCCAGACAAATGTTCAATTTTGTTAATTACAAATAGGACAAGCCCGATTGATTGTCAATATTTTATTATGAAACGTCCAGTAGCGAAGGTGACCTCCCAGAAAGATCTAGGAGTGTTAACAGACTCAAAACTTATGTTTAAGAAACACATTCAGAAAACAACTTCTAAAGCTATGTCTATGCTGGGGATTTTATACAGATATACTGAAATTAATGACCCCATTGCTTTAAGGGCATACTTTACTACCTGTGTTTTACCAAAAGTTGAGAACTGTTCACCGATATCGTCAATTTCATTTCATTTCATTCATTTTTATTCGTGCCATTTACAATTTGATTTACAATTACACGTAGAAGATCGTGTGACACATGTAAAAAATTACAGATAAAAATATATCTTATCCTACAGTATTTAGATGTTCAGAAAATCGTCTATTTCATAAAATTCTTTATCGATTAAAAAATTCTCTAGTTCCAGTTTAAACATTCCTATGGTTTCCAGTGGCTTCAGATTACTTGGCAGTTGGTTTAACAATTTGGCACCGGCATAAGTTGGCCCTTTTTCAAAGAGAGTTGAATTGTGGGGCACTTTATACATATCCTGCTTCCGCCTGGTATTGTGGCTGTGAGTATCACAATTCCTTAATCTATCAGGTCTATACTGTTTCAGATACAAGACGGTTTTAAAGATATAAATACTAGGTAGTGTCATTATTTTACAGTTCCTAAGAATTCCTCTACATGACTCCCCTTTTTTCATGTTACAGATCAGCCGAATTGCTTTTTTTAAAAGTACAAACAACCTTTGCATGTTTTTTTAGAACTATCACCCGATACAAAAATACCATAACTCAAGTGTGATGCTATTAAAGAGTGACAAACGGATAGCATTATTTCCGAGCTTCGGTATATTTTTAGCTTATGCAGTACATAGACTACTGCTGATTTTTTTAGCTACATGATCAACATGCTCATTCCAGGTTAGACGATCGTCTATATATACCCCCAAGAAACCCACGACATTTACTTGGTCTACATCTCTACCTTCCAATGTTCAAGATGGAAGTCTTGTTCTGTTGCTCCCCTGGTTTTTAAGATCATGAACTTTGTTTTACTAACATTAAGTATCAGGTTATTAGGTCTCAACCATTGCGCGATCTCATTAAATACAACGAATCCATCTACTTCCAGTTCCCTAATATCTATATGCGCTAAACACTGCTGTAGAAACATCCACATACAGGAAGATATTTCCAGCCGAAGCTGACTTTGGCAGGTCATTTATTTGGACATTGAAGAAACCTGGCCCTAAAATAGATCCTTGTGGAACCCCTTGACTTAATTCCACATTATTTGATCGAAACTCTTTATTTTTTCTTTGCATGTGGCACTAACATACTGATTCCTTCCTTTTAAGTATGAGTTAACCCACTGTAGAGCAAGCCCTCAAATGCCATAAGAGCACAATTTGCTGACAAGAATATCCCCATTAACGCAGTCAAAGGCCTTGCTTAGATTCATAAATATTGTAAGCACGTGATTACTTTTGTCTAACCAGTGGCGTAGCAACAATTCCTGGGCCCCCCGCGACTTGCGCGGAATAGCTGGGGTCTGGGGCGAAGCCCCAGCCGCCGGAGGCATTAACACCGTAGGTGAAATTTTTTTGGGCCCTACATTATGTTTGATGGCCTAAAACGCGATTTCGATGACATCCCTAATACATTTGTTTACTAAAAGGCTAAAACCATTATGTTATATTAATAATATCAACACCAATAATGATAAATTAAAATACCCCAGAAAATAGACATTTTTAAACTTGCATACATTTACGTACACACACCAATCAACAAATCTAACGACAAAGTGGGTGGATTACTTGCATCACTTTTAAATAAAAATATAAAAACTAATCACTTACCTACTTATGATAATACTGATGATGTTGATGATGTTGATTAAAATAGGTGTGAAGTCATTGTCATAGGATCACTTGAAGTGTGAATGAAATGTCAATGAACTAATAATTGCATGCCATCATCGAAACATCCCTCTGTCAGACAACAGAAGGGTTGTCATGATTTATTAGTGTAATTGACCGCGTTATATACTATGTGAAATGAGATTTCTCTGAAAAGGCAATTGTAAATATCCCCGTTCAAAAGAATCTGGAATTGGAATCTTACTAATACGACTTAGTTCTTTATAAAATTAAAAAAAGATTGACAGAACTGACAGTAGTCATGTCACAGATGATTGGCCATGTTCAACTCGGGTGATTTGACAAATTTGTGCAAATTGTTTAGAGGTGTGCATTTTTGAAGTTAATTTGTGTAAAATTGGTTATCACGGTTCATTCTACTCTTTTGTCAACTTGAACTAATGCGTATTTTTTTACAAAAGATGTAATTTTGGGGTTAAGTTCTGCGAGAGATTTTTACTTCAAAATTCATTTCGAAAGATGAAGGGCCTTCTGTAACCTGACAGGGGCCCCGAGGGCCCCAGTCAGTCCAGGGCCCCCCCCGCAGTCGCGGGGGCTGCGGGGGCGGTAGCTACGCCACTGGGTCTAACTCTTCTTAAACTTGGTATATTAGAGAACCAATTGCCGTTTCCGTAGATCGACCCTTCCTAAAACCATGTTGTTCTTTAACAAATAAGCTGTCTGCTCGAACAAATTTGAAACAACTTGATCGAGTGGTTTCATTTTTCTTGCTATTGTGCGAAATCGTGTTCCTGGATGCAGGAACCAAACAAAGCAAGAATTAATGAAACTACTCAGGATGTCTTCATTAGACTCGCGTCGACAAAGGTCAGACATTGCGTTCTTGCATCGCGTTGTAAATGGACATACTAGGAAAACGCTTAAGTCCCGCCGCGTTGTTGGATGAGCGTAATTGGTGTATTGACCTGCCATGTGTTATGCGAATTTTCTGTTATTCTGTGAAAAATTATTACTAAGTCGAAGAATTTTTTAAAATTAAATTAAATTAAATTAAAAATTAACTTTATTTTTTTATTAATCGTAATTTTTAAAAAGAAAAAAATCGTAAAATTGCGAATTTCTAAGAAATAATTATTCGATTCGCTCAAATTTTACACGAATATATTAATTCATAAAATTAAGGATCTGTGAAAAAATCATTCCAATAGAATAAAGCATGTAGGTGTCATTAGTCAAAGAATTGTTTAAAAAAAGAAAAAAACTGTAAAATTTTGATTTTCATGATAAATAATTTTTCGATTGCGCCCAAATTTTACACGAATATATAAATTCATAAAATTAAGGTTCTGTGAAAAAATCAATACAATCGGATAAAGCATGTAGGTGTATAAGTCGAAGAATTTTTTAAAAATCGAAAAAAATCGTAAAATTGCGTTTTTTATGAGAAAAAAAAACTCCCGATTGCGCTCAAAAACGTGGCAGTTCTAAGTTCAGAGATTTCGAAGGCCTCCATAAAATTTCATCGCAATCGGAGTATCGGTTTAGCCGGAATCGTGTTAACAGACAGACAAAAATACAAAAAAAAAGAAAAAAAAACATTCCGGATTTTTTTCTTTAGTGTAGTGAAATGGAATCTTCGCTTCGCTCATTGAATAAGGTCCGATATTCTAGTGTCATTGTTCCCGCTCAGAGTTCCTTCTCGTTCTACTCGACTGTGTCACCTGTTTCATGTCCCAACTCCCCGTCTATCAACAACGAAAAGATCACTATTCATTCGTCTTCCTACAACTTTCTACTCCTTCCCACAATCTCCATCAATTGACATTTTTGTTAAGGGGAATCCCTAGACCCAAATATGATTTCTAAAGAATGCAGTAAAGACGTCTGAAAAGTAAGAAGAATGTAAGAGGGGCTTAATAAAAGAGCGGATAATTTTTTTAAAATTTTTTTGATGGGACATAACCTCAGAATCAACAATTGTATTCAAATTACTGGAACCAGTTGCTCAAGTTCAAAATTGTATTTTTAGCAGCGGTTTTTTGTATATTATTTCTAAACTCCTTTATCTACAACCTAAATATAAGTATTATTGGTTTTATATGGTTCAGGCGTTGCACGATTTTTTCCGTTAAACGGTACAAAATTTGAAATTGTACCGGCAGGCGAAAAAAATTGTGCAACGCAACAAACCATATGAATCCAGAAATCCTTTTATTTAGGTTGTAGATAAAGAAGTGTAGAAATAATATACAAAAAACCGCTGCTAAAAATTCAATTTTGAACGTGAGCAACTGATTCCAGTAATTTGAATACAATTGTTGATTCTGAGGTTATATCCCGTCAAAAAAATTTTAAAAAAATAATCCGCTTATTTATGAAGCCCCTCTTACATTCTACTTACTTTTCAGACGTCTTTACTGCATTCTTCAGAAATCATATTTGGGTCTAGGGATTCCCCTTAATGAATCTCGGCCTTTTTTATCATCAATTCGGCATCTCACAAATCATTAATCGGATCCTTAAGTTCAAGTTTTAAAATAAATTGATTCTTTATTGTTTTATTAACGGTTTTGTTCTTTTTATACGTATCAGTAGTTTATAAATCATATAGGTAATTCATTGAACATCATCATTATGTTATTTACTATTGATTTATATTTATTCAAATTATTGTAAGTGTTAACCATCTGTATGTTACTGACATGATTATGTTCTACTGTTTTTATAACGTTTTATGTTTTTATAGTATGATTTTAAATTTATTATCCTAGTACCTCAATGAAAAATGGCAGCAATGCTGTATTTGAGTGAACAAATAAATATATTGTAAGTAGCCTAATGTTATTCACAGCATCTCAACAATAATCAGAATAATCCAGAGTGGTAAAAATGTCATGAATCAATACTTAATAATAGTTAATACAATCCAGAAATTACAAAGTCCAACCCACTCTAGACCGTGAGCTGTTAAAAAGACCGAAGAAAACCTATAAAGACTCTTCAGTCAGGTTTGCCGGTGATGGGATTCGAACCCGTGACCTCCAGAATAAGAGTCTGACGCGTTACGCATGTGCCATCTCTGACTGACTGCCAGATCACATAACCGTGTACGAGTAAACATGAAATTGAATTGGTTAAAACAGTAGTAGAGGCACATTTTAAAATTCTTTCTAAAAATCATATAATCTTTGGAAAGCGATTGTGGTAAAAATTTGACCCAATTGGATCTCGAACCTACGGTTCTACATACCTATGGCTCTGAGTTTGGGTTCTTGTTCCAGTCGGGGCAAACTTTTACGACATGTTTTCTGAAACAGTGATATCAGTAGACGAAAAGATGTGTCGCAACGGGATCGAATCTTTTTTTAATCCTTCAGCTTTAAGTGCTTGGAGAAATTTATGTTCTTATGTTACAGCATCAAAATAATGTTCAGTAAATAATATCTAAATGATGATTAAGAGGCATTCAAGATAAGACATTGCCAAACGTTAATCTGAAACATTGTAATCATTATGTGTCACAACTTTTATTACCAATTAAATAGTCAGTATTATTGTGAGGACATACTTGTTTATGTTAAATTTCAATCTAACATGATGTTTGCATACACAAGAAGGTTAAACTTAACTTTGTCAGCTTCAAAAGCTCGATAACTCATTGAATAGATCTTGCAACGAAACATAATGTTATTATTTATTTAAATATCACAACAAAACAATCCTGACACACACGATAATGGCAGTCACGTATTAGAGATAACGACGTACGGTGTATCAGTAGTTTTGGTATAAAAGTATCTGACGAATCAGTAAGAAATTAATTCGTTTCTGCCTCCAATACTGTGGTAAGGTCAGACATCAATCAGGATAACAATGAATCAATCGTTGCTGCTCTGTGTGGTACAACTAGTCTTACTCGTCACAATGGTAAGTTTTACTTGCTTACAGAAATGTTCAATAAAATAATGTTAATTTTCTTTTCATTTATTTAACAAGTACATTATGATATATTTCTGAATGAGCCAACACAAAAATGAATTGATGTTTTACTATAACATAATTTGGATTGAGCTTTAGAAAATTTGAAATTTGTCGAAAAAAGTATAAATTATAATTGAAGGTAAATGCAATATTGGTTGCATTCACTGGCAGAAGGTAGAAATAAAAACTATACATGGATAAAAATTGCATTTTGTAATATCGATTTTTTTCAAGCAATATCCTAATTGTAAGAGAGCTAAGCTTCCATATAAACACCACTTTTCTGTATATCCGTCCGTCCGTCCGTGCTTGCGTCACGTCTCACGATAAAAACGAACATGACCTCCAGTTGGCATGCATTTTTGTCAACATTGCCATCCAAGAAGAATGATAGACATCCTTGAAATTCTGTCGATTAAGTAGCTTCATAAACTATTTTGGGTTCTCCCATACCAGTGTTTGTTGGACTATGATTTCCTGGTGGGGGTTGACTTCTATAAATTAACATTTTTCTGACTTTTGGGGTAAAATATACATAATTATACATTAATATCTCCTTAATTTTGATCAACATACGAATACATGCGACTACCACAATGACAATATAATATTAATGGTAACAGTTCACACCATGTAGCCCACATTTTACTTACCTTATATAAAAACATTAGAAACTTATTAAATTAAAATATAAAAATACTCTTCATTATTATGTTACTAATAAGCTTGTCATCATCTTGACGTGTTCCATATTACATCTAAGATAATAATGCCGCCATTACCCTTATCTTTGGAAAATATCTAATTATAGACAGAATATTGTTTTTACCGATTCGTGGTTGATTGCACTTATGGTACAAAAGTTCTGTTGCTAATAATGATTTAATAATAATAATGCCTTCATAATATGCCAATGCTCTAGACTAGTAGATACGGACAGTGGGTATTTCGGGTAATCCATTCATCCACATTCATGCATATGCCCACTTGCAGCCAGCGTATATTCCAGGTCCTAGATTTATATTATCACGTGTTTCTGTCGCAGGCTCGAAGTGAGAGCGCGAATGCTGTGGGATCCCCGAGCGACCTTGAACCAGCCGACCTTGAGACGGTGAGCGAGCCCGCCGCGTCTCGCCCTGTCCGTCAGGGTGGTTCTGGTTGGCCTTGGAATCCATGGTCCTCTCAGCGGGTAGAGCCATGGGGAGGCTACGAGGACGACTTCGGGGGAGGCTACGAATGGGGAGACAATGGCGGAGGTTGGGAATGGGACATCCAATCGGGGAAATATATTTACGACCCTTGCAAACCTCCACGACGCTGTAATCGTTGTCGATATGTCAACAACAACAGCCCTGCACGTTGCAAACGATTCTGTTTGGACAATACCTATTGTTTCTGTAGAAAATAACACACTCGAACACTACAGCAAACGATGGTCAATTTAAATAGATTTTTTTTATGTTTTTACTTGGATAATAAATACTTAGTTTTATTATAACTAACTTTTTTTTATTTTTAACACAGTGTGTTGCTATCTATATAAACTATCTAGTGTTAAATAATTACAAACACAAAATAAATATATATTATAATTATAATTTAATAGAGCTGACCTTTGTGCTTTTGTCTATCACTTGCCTGGGGTTCCGTGAATATATTCATTTCTGTTTAAATTAAATTAAGAATACTTGTGTGGGCATTTTCAATTGACACAATAAAAGGATTATAATAAATATTTTTTTACTTATTTAAACCTCGTTTTTAAATTATTCCTCCAAGACCTTGACTCCCTGTCCATGAGTCATACCTAGACTAGAGTCGCTTCAGTACAACATTTCGTGTTCACATCATCAACATATCACCCTCTCTCAACACACCTTCATCCCGTTACACCTACTGTACCAATTCTTTTCTAGAGTCAATGTTTTTAATCTGTAATTCGGGACTGGAGAACCACATTTCTATAACTTCACTGGATCTGATTCGTTTAATATTGACAACGGTCTGTATTTATTAATTTTTTATGTTCATGTTCATGTGTTTGTGTTTGTGTTTGTTTAATGTTAATTTGTTGCAATTCTATAGAAAATCTATGTCAGGCACATAGATATTGAACACCTATTGTAGGCTAGATTAGCAGTCTCCAATACCTCCGCACAGGCGCGAGCGTAGCAAATTGAAGAGTCAATCGGCCCAATTCAAGATGGCGATTTGACGTTTTAATTTATGCTTTTTTAATGCAATAAAGTATTTTACTGGATTGTTTGATATGGTTTTAGCATGTGCAGCATAGTATTGAACAAACAAAAACAATACGAAGTTATTGCATAAGGAATTTAGTAATCATTCGGTGTTAATGGCTAGAATGCTCACCTGTCAACCTGGCGGCAATCTTGAGAACTATTTGGGCTACAAATCGCTCCCATTTACTTAACATGCAAACTGGAATTTCAAGATGGCTTCTAATTGTCACGGAAGTGGACCACTGACTGCTAATCTAGCTTACTATAGGTGTTCAATATCTGTGGTCAGGCATACTATAAAATAGGGATTCTGACCTACAAAGTAGAATTTAAGACTGTGTCGAAGCACAGGCTATATTACATCCATCAGCACTAACAGCAAGTGTGCCAAAAGTTTGGAAGAACAACGGCATTGCTATAAAAGAATCATCAAACAATGAAAACTTTGAAAATATTGAATAATTGTTTTCAGTGACTATAGGCCTACAATATTTCGAAAAAATACACGCAAAAAAAGAAATTGTATTGAATTGTACTGTTATTGAAATTGCATGTAAAAAAGCTTTGAACTAAATAAATATATAAATTATTGAATTGAATTGACTATCATTTAAAATAAACACATGCACTCTAAGTGAAGTGAATATTATTCTAATTATTATTCTTATTATCCTAAACGTAATTTTGAGCACGTTTCAACCCATTTTTTCCACCAAGTAGGAATGTTCGTACCCCAACCAAAATTTGTATGTGTTATCAGGTACGTAAACCTTCTCTATCATAACCGTTCAAGTTAATTTCAAGTTTCGTAATGGCTGGATGACAACCCGACTCTGCTCACACTATAAGGTGCCTGAGTGTACAATACCTACCTTACGGGCACGGTTCCAGCCCTTCGCTATATTACAGAAGCTTTTAAGTCATCACTCGTCATATAATCTACTTTACACTTGCCATCACTTCTTCAAACACCTTCATACACATTTGCACGCACTTGATAATTGTTGCCTGCGGATAGATAAACCTCTACGACTCCTACCTCTAGAATCTAGATCTCCCACAAAGGTCACGAGGTACACGCGTATACCACATGTCGTATATTTGGAAGGTCGTCCGTTTAAGATATTTCGGAGGTTCAAGATTTTATCAAGATCAAAGTTGCGGTTTGTGTTTGTGTGACATCAACCAACCTGAACAAGAAAACACAATTTTTCAGGGTAATCAAAACATAAGACATAGATAGTACTTCGTACGTAGTACTATATCTCTATGGTCAAAATAGAGATTTTACTACATTAAATATAATAATTAGGCTTGGTGGATTGAGCCATCATATTGTAAATCATATTGTAAATCATATTGTTGTGTAGTAAACTATGATCATAATATAAGGATAATTTCAATCAATCAATCAATCAGAAAAATGTTTATTCACAAGAAAATGCTTATTACATTGGTTACATGGCTTATTTATAACACAAGTTAATCAGTACAATAAAAGCTCATAGTTGAGGTCAAAATAATAACAATAATGAATGATGAAACAAAATAATCTATGAGTGAAATGACAATAGTAATGAAATAAAATTCTATAAATGCATTATCATTTGAGAAGCCCACATAAGCATAATGCTCGTGTGTGGGCAATTACAGGACATATTAAATACATTGTTCATAATCAACAAGATGATGGCTAGAGTAATTTACTTTAGTTTAAATAGAGAAGAAAAAAGTATGTGCAAGGAAGCAAATGTGAATGGTTACCCTAATCCTTAATATTAATTCACATTTTCAAGCCTACCCTGTAACTCATAGGTTACAAAGGTTCCTAAAGCTAGAGACCTAAAAACTATAGACTTAAAAACTAAACTTAAAAACTAAACTATTACTGCAAATAATAAGTTAAAACTGATTGGGCATTCTGATTACTGTTAAATCCTTTTTCGAGGAGCCACCTCTTTACATTCTTTTTAAAAGTGTAGAAAGAAGAAGAGAACATATTTTCAGGTAAGGCATTATGAATTAGGGGCCCAAGAAAGGAGATATGTCTTTGACCCAGGCGTGTGTTTTTCCTAGGCAGGAACAATCCATGCCGGGTTGAAAGTCTAGTGTTAGTACGTGTGTGCATAGACGGCTGTTGAAATTCTGAATTGTATTTATGAATAAAAAGTAGTATATTTCTAACATATAACTGTCTAATGTCAAGCACTTTTGCTTGTTTAAAGGTACTTTTGGAAGAGAAGTCTTTTGGCTTTTTTAACATGGTTTTTAGGGCTAATTTTTGAATAATTAACAGGGGGTTGAGATATACATTTTGCACACCACCCCATCCAATAATGCCATATTCAAGGCAAGACTGGAGTAATGCAAAATAGATGGTTCTAAGAACATTGAGTTCAAAAATGTTTCTTAATCTGTAAAAAACATACATTAGATTTTTTGCTTTATTACATAGAGTAAGTATATGATCATTCCATTTTAGATGAAGATCGATTTTTAGTCCCAAGTATTTAGTCATACTAACTTGTTTAATCTCATAACAACTACATTGGAAATTAGTATCTTGAGTAGGCCTATAAACACAAGGAGAAGAATGAAGTTTGATATTGAGGTTCACATTTTTAGGTTGAGTAACTAGAGTGGGTGAGAATGTTATATAGACGGTCTTAGTTTCATTTAGAGTCAGTAAATGTTCATTTAGCCATTGAAAGGTGTTATTTATCACCTGGTTTTTCTAGTTTATAGACCTCATTCCAGGTGTTCATTGAAGTATGATTACGGTGTCATCAGCATATGATATGATAGTTCCATTAAATTTCAGATTACATAGATCGTTTATATAAATAGTAAACAGTATTGGTCCAAGGACAGTACCCTGTGGAACTCCAATTTCAACTGATTTATAGTCACTGTAATGATTGCCTACTTTTACCCTTTGTTTTCTATTGTTTTAAGCCTTCGATGCGGTACGTGATAATTATTTATCAAAATGTTTCATGCAAGTATACCAGTTAGAGTCCCTGCTTCCTATGCAGAAGGTCCCGTATTCGTTTCTCACTACAGCCAGAAGATTTGTAACTTTTGGTATACTTGCTCCAACGAAAGAATGCAGATGCTTGGTAGTTAGGGTAGAATGAATGCGCGGTATGTGGAATGTCGCCTTTGTGTATGAAAGAGAAATATCTTTTACCAACGCAAGCAAAAATTATCTGTGCTAGATCACAGAGTTCCTCCGTGTGCAAGATCCACGCTGAGCTAGCGTGAATAGAATTGACAAAGTTGTTATGTTGGGAAAACAATTTCGAGCCACCTGCATTCTTTCGTTGGGACCACTATATGGACCATCAACCTTGGGTTGATAATTTGTGTATGACTGGAACAAATTCTAAAATATTGTTCCGAATTAGTCTGGTTAATTCTGGTGTCACCCGCGGATAGAATCGTGTCCAACGAGTTTGGTAGGTGATTCCTACTGACCAACCGATCTCTGGTTGGAAATTGTTCGATCGTCGATGGCGTCGGCGCCGAGAGTTGTGTGGGTACGCTTTAAATAAGTCCTCCAATGACAATCAGCTAGGTGGCTGAGTGGGTGAACTGTTGTTCACCACATCCAAAAGTAACTAATACCGGTAGGCCAAGCATTGATCTGAATGACCTGAATGTGAAATGTTGATACGTTAAAATATAATAAACTTCGTGATGTTCTAAGACGATTTGGGATTGCAAAATTTTGGATCTAAGAGAGAGCTACTAGAAAAATTGAAAGACGTCATACGTAGGCCTAAAAGACTTAATTTGCATGTAGGCCTAGCACAACAACAGCTACCGGTACACCAAGACATCGGCATGAATAAGAAAGAGAGGGTATATCAAATATGTCATGAAACAGGGCGTAAGAATCAAATTTTTGTGACATGTACAGCATGCTTATGTGATCTTCACAAAACTTGTCTGCATTTATCACCTTAGGAGTTAAAATGTATAATATCGAAGCAATCGTCTTAGGTGTGTTGGAACTGTTCTTTGCCTCAATTATCAAACTCATTGTTTGACACCAGCCATTCCTCAACATCAACAATAAAATCGGAGAATACTGACAACATACATTCAACATGCTTCAGCTCAAAAAATAAAATATCGTTACTCTTAAAAACGTAAAAAGATAACCAGAAATTTCAGCCTGGATCACAGCAGAGCACACAATCCTGATATTTTAGCTATTTGCGAGACATGGTTGTTAGACAATGTATCGGACGGAGAGGTTTTGCCACCAGGCTACATTGTCTGCAGAAAAGATAGAAATCATAGAGGTGGGGGTGGAGTATTGATTGCAGCAAGACCAAGTTTGAATCCCATGCGGATGACAGAGCTGGAAACCTCTGCTGAAATAGTTTGGGTGAAAGTTACCATTGCAAATAGAAACATTCTTATTGGTTCAGCATATCGGTCACTAAACGCTTCCCAATCAATTAATAAAAAATCTTAATTTATCGTCAAAAATGGTTCAAGACATTCAGCATGAATTTTCTGCAGTGCTTCTTATGGGAGATTTTAACATTGCTGTCAAATGGAATGTTAAGTCCCCAGTTGCTGAAAACCCCCTTGCGGAATCAGTTCTTCCATCATTGAATGACCGATTTCTTGAACAGCTAGTGACAGAACCTACCAGAATAACTCCATCTACTCAACATATTCTGGATTTAGTTTTATGTAGCACTCCTGAAATGGTTGACAGCTTACAGGATGTTCCGGGAGTAAATGATCACATGGACTGTGAGTATTGACTTATCTTCGAAACGACCAATACGCAAGACATTGCATAAGAAATGTCTCTATTATTCTAAAGCAGATTTGGAGAGGCTAACCATTTATCTTGTTTGTAAATTGCCACAACATTTTGAAGCAAATTGTGATATAGAAACGGCATGGTTGGCTTGGAAGAAGATTTTCTGAGAATGTGTGCATGATGCTATACCAACCTCCACAATACAAGTGAAGCAAAGAGTTCCATGGATAAATAAGGAAATCGTTAAAAAAAAGAGGGACATATTATACAAAAGAACGCCGGAAGAAATCTCAAGATGAACAGGGTTGGCAAATATATACCAAATTCAGAAATAAAGTTAAAACTGAGATACATAATGCTCATAGTCAATATTAGTGGGAATTGACAAATACCAATGGTAAGAAAATGTGGAGATATATACATTCAAAAACTGGATCTTTATCGCCTCAACAGTTTCTTGCGAATGATATGCCCGAGTCTGACCCAGGGAAATTAGCAAAGCTTTTAATGGAACTTCCAACAAAACTTTTCCATTCCTTTAAACAAAATTCAACCTTGTCCACTAAATCAACAGCAAATTTATTCAATGCCAAATATAAGATTTACAACTTATGATGTATTTCAACGTTTATCGAAGCTAAGAGTCGACGCTGCTACCGGACCAGATGAAATACCTGCTCGCATACTAAAAAATTGTGCTATATCAGTAGCTCCATCACTGAGGGCATTGTACAATCTTTCGATGAATAATGGTTCACTGCCAAGGGACTGGCGTGCAGCAAATGTTATTCCAATATTTAAATCAGGGATGAAAGAAGTAATTATGAATAACCGTCCAATTTCATTGGCAACTTTTATTTGTAAAACCATGGAGCTCATAATATCAAAGGAAATAATTCAGTATATCAAGACATCAAATGTTCTAAATAAAAATCAACATGGTTTCATTCCAGGAAGATCTTGTGCTATATAATTTACTACAATTCAGAGCTTAAAATGTACCCGTCCTGATGGTCTAGTGGTTAAGACGCCTGTCTGGAATGCGGGAGATCCGTGGTTCGATTCCCGGTTGGGGCGGACTTTTTTAATTTCTGAATTGTAGTAAATAATATCAATAACACCTACGGGAGTGTTTCCCTACTAAACAAATCGATAAATATCCTGTGCTATATTACTGACAAAGGTTTTAGACGACTGGCAGTATGCTCTAGAGGATTCCAAATTCAAACTGGTAGATGCAGTACTGTTAGATTGGTCAAAGGCTTTTAATCAAATCTCATACTCAATTCTTCTCAACAAACTTTCAAAGTACGGCATTACTAGACTCGTACATAAGTGGCTAAAAGACTTCCTAATACGCCGGTCTCAAAGAGTAGTATTTCAAGGAGGTGAATCGTCCTAAATAGATGTCACATCAGGAGTGCCACAAGGATATGTTTTTGGCCCTATTTTATTCAATTTATATAATATAATGGATTTGCCCGAATGTATTACCTCAGATATAAATCAATATGCGGATGATTGCACATTGTACAGGAAGATTTTCTCTAAACATTATATTGTTATTCTGCAATCCGATTTGAACAACGTAAAAATACTTGGTGTCGTGAGAATGAAATGAAAGTAAATTCACAAAAAGGTGTAAAAATTTGCTTCACTAGGTCAAGAACAGCATTTAGGTTTAATTATATCATTACGGTTCAATAATTGAATCAGAGGATCAGGTAAAATTACTCGGCAACATTATATCAAAAGATTTAAAGTAGAACACACACAGATTTCATTCGTGCAAAGGCCGTTCGACAATTATATTTTATTGCTCGAAACCTGGCAAATGCCAAAGTCAATCGTGCGTTGCCACATCAAATGGTTAAAGAAGCCACCCGTGTCACTTCTACTTCACGGTCGATTCTTGATCTTGTTCTTACTAACCATCCTGATAACTTTGTGGACTTCGAGGTTGTTACTGGTGTCAGCGATCATAAGGTTGTATTGTTTGGTCTTCATTGTCTAATGCCCAAAGCTAAAATAGTTCAGAAAATTACTTATAACTATGGCAGGGCCGATTGGACGGAACTAGAAAAGCAACTGGAGGAAAAACTATCCTTATTTGTGAAGAAGAGAGATGAAGGTATCAACAACGCTTGGGGTAGGTGGAAATCGGTGTTCTGGCAATGTGTGGATGCGTCAATTCCTAAATGCAATTTTAAAGGAAAACGCAGGGCTCCATGGATAAACAAATTAATAATAAAGAAAATACACAAAAGAGACCATCTTTACAGACACTGGAAATCACATCAAACAGATGAAAACTGGGAAAGGTATAGAATTCAGAGGAATTGCACAAAATCTGTTGTAAGGGAAGCACATGCACATTATATTTGGAAATTACGAGGAGGTAACGGAAAACAGTTGTGGAAGTATATTCATGGAAAAATAGGTAGTTCAGCCCCTCATCATTACCTCATTAATGGTGTGAAAGAAACTGATTCGAGAAAAATAGCTCAAGAGTTTGCAAACAATTTTTCTACCAATTTTTCTGCAGGCACCTCTGATAATAGTGATTTGTGTCCACCCCAACTACGAACATCACAGAAATCTTCAACTCTCAGCACTTTGTGTTTTTCCACGCAACAAGTTTTCAATGCGTTAAAGAGAATACGCTCAGATGGAGCGACTGGTCCTGACGGTGTGCCAAGTAGAATTCTTCATAAATGTGCGACCTCATAGCTCCCTCATTGTGCTCTCTGTATAACATGTCCATGAGAAATGGTGAAATACCAAATGAATGGAAGAAAGCTAATGTTGTGCCGGTTCATAAAGGTGGCGACCGTAATGATGTCAAGAATTATCGACCGATATCACTTACATCGGTATTGGGAAAAGTAATGGAAAAACTTGTCAACGCTAGGCTATTACATCATTTGAAAGAAGTAAGGGGAATAAATATCGAGCAACATGGGTTCCTGCCGAGAAGATCCTGTGTGACTATGTTGACAGGAGCAATTGATGATTGGCAGCACGCCATTGATTCTGAGACCGGTAGCCGCGTGGAAGTCATCACATTGGACTGGGCGAAAGCGTTTGACAGGGTTCCCCACAAACGACTTCTCATGAAGCTTCAAGAATTCAACATATCAGGAAAGGTCTTCCACTGGATTGAGAGTTTTCTCTTAGGACGCAGCATGAAGGTTGTCTTTGATGGTGCTGACTCATCTGATTTTCGTGTTACATCTGGAGTGCCCCAAGGATCGGTACTTGGTCCTTTACTATTCACCATATTTATGATGGACCTACCCAGGTGTGTGGAATCCAAAGTAAGACTATATGCGGACGATTGTACTATTTACAGAACCATCAAGTCAGCAAATGATGTGGATATATTACAAAAGGACCTTGAAAACATTGAGCTATGGTGTGAACTAAACCAAATGTTACTTAACGAAAATAAATGCAGCCACATTACCTTGACAAAATCCAAAAAAGCACCTGCAATAGTTTTCAAAATCAATGGCTGTTACATTAAACGGGAAATCAAAATTAAGCTCTTAGGTATTACAATAACTCAGGATTTGAAGTGGAACATTCAGACTGAAATCGTGAGGAAAAAATCTGCTAAGCTTCTAGGCTTTTTATCCAGAACTTTGCATGGTGCACGTAGTCAGGTCAAGCGCACTGTGTACTTATGCCTAGTTAGACCTACACTGTCCTATGGTTGTCCTGCATGGCATCCAACCTCGAAGGCCAATGCTTACAAATTAGAATCTCTACAGAATAGAGCGACAAAATTCATCACCAAAAGAAAAGACTTGAATAGGCAACAACAACAACGAACGAAGATGTGTGATATACTTACTCTTGAAAATCACCTAAAGGAGTTGGGAATCGTTTTTCTGAAGAAAATGTTTAACGGGCTAGTCGACCTGGATCCATTGACCAGAATACAACTTGGATATCGCTCATGCAGATACGGTAGAGCTGTTACTCTGATACCTCCCTTTGCTAGAAACAACGCAGTATCAGCAAGGTTTTTCTGTCGATTGTTAGAGATTGGAATGCTCTGTCTTATGAGGTCCGCACAGAACAAGATTTTCATAAATTTCGGGAGAGGACCTTAGAATAACATTAATGAACACTCAAGATCATACCAGTTAACACGAATACCACTCACTCACATGTACACATACACTCATATTCCCATTCACACTCAAATTCACACTCACACTTGCCATCGTTTTATATTACATTTATGTGTGTTATCTATGAGTAATTTTTTGTGATATTTTGTGTTTTTCTAATATTGAGATTATTGGGTATTTTGTTTGTTTATTTGTTAGTATTGAGTTTGTGTTATATATTGTTGAATGTGTTTTGTATATTCTATTGTATTGTGTATATTGTCCTGGTGGTAGACACTTTGTGTTATGGGGCTATGCTCTAAATTTCTTACCTCCAGCAATGTGATTGTATGTCATGTTGAATAAAAATAATAATAATAATAATAAAAAGAACAGTGTATCTTGCACAAGTAAGACCACAACTAACGTATATGCTTGTCCGATTGGAATCCAACCTCAGAAGCCAACAAAATCAAATTAGAGCGTGTTCAGAGTAGAGCTACTAAATTAATTGCAAAAATGTCAAATCATCAAAATTCAATTGCCACAACAAGAAGAAAAACTTTGGAAATACCAACTTTAGAAGAGTATAGAAAAACGACAGATCTTCAATTTCTTTGGGGAATGCTTCATGGTACAACTGACCTCAACCCATTTCACAGGATTCAAATCTGCAATCGTGGAAGAGAGTACGGACGTGGTGTCACAATGAAACCTCCCCAGGCAAGAACTTCGTCCTATCAACATGGATATTACTTTCGGAGCTGCAGGTTATGGAATGATTTGCCGGTACACATCCGTGAAATACACACTTGAGTTATTTTAAATCTGCACTAAAAACTACTTTTAGGATGTATCCTGATAATTCTAACACTAAATTCAACAAAACAAACATACTCAATACCTTATTATAAAAAATGAAACTATATACAGGTAGTAACGTTATAAATATAAATCATTGGACTTTTTCACTGTTAGTTAACAAAATATTTATTTAAATGTGATATTTCGATTTCTTTACAGAAATCTTTATCAAACAAAATTAACAATTAAATGAAATCGAAATATCACATTTAAATAAATATTTTGTTAACTAACAGTGAAAAAGTCCAATGATTTATATTTATATTAGCCTTGTTTACATGGAGGACTGAGTACGGTATTGAGTACGGTTTTTGTACTCAGTACGACATGTAAACACGTAAAAACCGTACCGTACCGGTTGGGTTCGGTCCGACGAAAAATAGCTACCGTACTGGAAGACCGTACTGAGTACTGCTGAGTACTATCATGTAAACAGGTTTCTTAGACAAAACCGAACTGAAAATCATATTGCCAACCTAAACATAGGCCTAGTACTACGAAACAAAGGTTGGTAATCGTTACAAATTATTTTCCCTGCACTTTCATGTGACATGTCAGTTTCTTGTTACTAACGTGGCCTACGTATCCAGATCGTTTTTATTTGTAACTTTCCTCTTGGGGTAACATCATGGCAAAACGAAATGTTGGCAGTGTTGGCAGTGGCTTTTAGTTTTGTCAGCCGCCGATAGATAGAGTTGATGCTGAACTGAAAGTGAGTTCAGTTTTAGTTCGGTACGAGTCATGTAATTCAACGACATCTCGGTACCGTACCGTACTCAGTCCTCCATGTAAACAAGGCTAATAATACTCAATACCATTCATGTTTGTCATAATTTCATCACTCTCACTTTAAACATGTCTATACACACATTGTTATCTATAATTGTAGAATGTATTTTTAATTGGATGAGCGTAGAGAGCGTAGCGAGCGAAGCGAAGATTCCATTTCACTACACTGGAGAAAAAAATCCGGATTTTTTTTTTCTTTGTGTTTGTCCGCACGATTCCGGCTAAACCGATACTCTAATTGCGATAAAATTTTAAAGAGACCTTTGAACTCTTTGAACTTAGAACTGCCACGTTTTTGAGCGCAATCGAAAAATTATTTCTCATTAAAATCGCAATTTTACGATTTTTTTCGATTTTTGAAAAAATTCTTCTACTTATAACATCTACATGCTTTATCCGATTGTTATGATTTTTTCACAGAACCATAATTTTATGAATTAAGATATTCGTGTGAAATTTGAGCGCAATCGAAAAATTATTTCTCATAAAAATCGAAATTTTACGTTTTTTTTCTTTTTAAAACAATTCTTTGACTTATAACACCTACATGCTTTATCCGAATGTAATGATTTTTTCACAGAACCTTAATTTTATGAATTAATATATTCGTGTGAAATTTGAGTACAATTAAATAATTATTTCTTATGAAAATCGCAATTTTACGAGTTTTTTTTTTTTTAAAGTTACGATTAACTAAAAAAAATTAAAAATTAAAGTTTATTTTTTATTTAATTGTATTTAATTAAAAAAAAATCTTCAACATAGAAATGATATTTTCACAGAACAACAGAAAATCCGCATAACACATGGCAGCACAATGCACCAATTACGCTCATCCAACAACGCGGCGGGACTTAAGCGTTTTCCTAGTTAATTTAATTGCAATGTATTAGTATTAGTATTGAGAAGGTTGCTAGACACTAAATGTGAATGGGGCAATGCCCTTTTTTAGCAGCCTACAACGCATCAATGTGTTAAAACAATAATAATAAATAAATACATAAATAAATACGAATCAATAATTAACTGTGGGACACCCGTCCCGTTGTCAATAAAGAATACTTAAAAAAATCTTGCCTTCCTGCCATCAGCGACTTTTCTTCCAGTGATCCTTCTACCCTTTCAACCCCACAGAATTTGTTTCCAACTGCAATTATTAATGGTTTTAACTTTTAAGTCAGTTATCTTATCTTACCATTAAAAATTGTCACCATTTAGAATTTTAGATAATGCTATAATAATTATGTACAATGTTTGTGCTTTAAACACATTAAATCAAATATTATTTAAAAAAGTAATATAGCTTCAGGTGAAAAATATGTCACAAACGGGGATCAAACCCAGAATCATCCGCTTTGCGTACTACGATGCACATTATTAAGAAAAATGTATGTTGGTCAACTAACCACAGTATCAATAATATTCAGTGAATAATATCTCTTGGATGAGTAAGAAGCATTAAAGATAAGAGTTGGCAAATGTAAAACTGAAACATTACAATAATTATGTGTCAGAGCTTCATTGTACACATTATTCAGGCAAGCATCATTATTATTGCGAACTCATTGTTTATGTTGTATTTTCAATATAACATGATGTTTGCTTTAAGAATGTTCAACTTAAGATTGTCAGCTTCAAAATCTCGATAATTCATTGAATGGATCTTGTAACGAAACGTAATGTTATTATTTATTTAAATATCTCATCAAAACAATTAATGACACACGATCATGGCAGTCACGTATAAGAGATAACGGCGCACGGTGTATCAATAGTTTTGGTATAAAAGTATCGGACGAATCAGTGAGAAATTAATTCGTTTCTGCCTCCAATACCGTGGTAAGGTCAGACATCAGGATAACAATGAAAATCGTTGCTGCTCTGTGTGGTACATCTAGTCCTACTTGTCACAATGGTAAGTTTTGCTTGGTGTTTGGTTTGGTTTGGTTTGGTTTGGTTTGGTTTGGTTTGGTTGGATGTTAATTTTCTTTTCATTTATTTAGCAAGTACATTATGTTCTATTTGTGAATGATCCAAAACAAATAGTACTTATGTTTTATAACCATGATTTTGGTTGAACTTTTCACATTTTACACCAAATTATGATGGGTGACACAAGAATAATCTGTATTCACACTTAAAATAGTGCATATTATTATAATACGTAAATGCAATATTTAATTCATATTTGGGTGATGATCAATTAGAAGAAGGTAAAAATAAAAACAATAGGGATAGAAACAGCGTTTTGAAAAGTCGATTTCGTCAGTAAATGTGTTTAGAAAAGCCCGACAAGACCCCATCATAATTGTTTAGATAGATTTACGTCTCTATTATTGCAATATTGCTATTCAAGTCGAGAAGTGATGATAGATGAAGCGTGTATGAAAATTACGAAATCCCATCGCCTTATTCGGGATTCGAACCCGCGTCCCTTGGTGTATACGCATTGGAGCTGCGCCCCCAACCGCACGACCACCGTGGACTGCTAAAAGTTATGCATATTTATATTGTTTGACCTAGTGTGTAAACTAATTTTTATTGACTTTCGTGGCCAAATCCCTAAATAAAAAGAATGGCCGCAGCCACTAGACTTATGACAATTACTCATCGTCAGCCAGGTTTGAACGACCTTCAAAATGGTCACGTGATCAACTCAGCACAACCAATGCAGAAAAACTAAAAATGCTATCATGCAATGGCCGCCTGATTTTGGAGCACTGGAAGTACTTTGACAGCTGAATTATTAGGTCATATTATTGACGTTGTTGTTCAAATTAAAGTGGTATTTTAGATGCCTACGCCTTAACTACTTCATAAGGATCAAGTAATGTCGAAAGAGAAGTTGACAAGATTTCTAGGATGAAGGGCCTACTTGAAGCAGGAACTCTTAGGCCTACCTATCCAGTGACAGCTGAATGATTTTTTTTGTAAATGTCAGTCTGTGTAGTTGCTTTTTTTTACAGAATGGTATTGAAGTGGCCCTTTATATTTCAACAATATTGCCAACTGTTAAATCGATTGTTGATGTTTCAAATGTTTTAATAGCCTAATAAAAAACTTTTAAAATAATATTTTTTCCTTGAGATTAATAAAGCATCATTTATATGTAGTTGGTTAGATAAGAAGAAGGCTTCCAATTAACCCATTTTTTTTTGTGTGGTCCACATGCGAAATGGCCGCCGAGCAGTGTCAAAAGGTCATTCAAAGTTGTGTGAATAGTACTCTACTTGCTTATCTGCGAATATTCTAGAATAGCCTAAGCGCATTAATTGAGACATTCAGCAACAAAAATGATCATAATCATCATCATACGTACATTCTTGACTATAAAAGTCTAAGCAGTTATAACGTGTTTCTGTCGCAGGCTCGAAGCGAGAGCGCGAACGCTGTGGGATCCCCGGGTGACCTTGAACCAGCCGACCTTGAGACGGTGAGCGAGCCCGCCGCGTCTCGCCCTGTCCGTCAGGGTAGTAGTTGGCCTTGGAATCCATGGTCCTCTCAGCGAGCAGAGTCATGGGGAGGTTACGAGGACGACTTCGGGGGAGATGACAATGGTGGAGGTTGGGAATGGGACATTCAATCGTGGTAGATATATTTACGACCCTTGCAAACCTCCACGACGCTGTAATCGTTGTCGATATGTCAACAACAACAGCCCTGCACGTTGCAAACGATTCTGTTTGGACAATACCTATTGTTTCTGTAGAAAATAACACACTCGAACACTACAGCAAACGATGGTCAATTTAAATCTTTAATTTGTAATTTGTAATATGTATTTAGTTCTATTATAGTATTATATAAATAATTATTGTCTATGCTGACAACAAACTTCGTTACTTTTAACACAATGTGTGCGAGTGTCTTTTATCTAGTGTTAAATAATATAAAAATAAAAATATGTTATAATTAAAATTTAATCAAACTGGGCTTTGTTCATTCGTCCGTCACTCTTGTCGGATAAACCGTTAATATATTTAACATATTATATATTTTTGCAAATTCATTTATGTTTAAATTAAATCTTTTAAAATTGACAGAATAAAAAGGATTATGATACATAAATTTGTAGTTTGTACTGATTTAAAACTCAGAGTTAATTTTATAATTCCTGAGATTCTTAGAACAGTTAGGTTTAATAATTATAATCAATAATTGGACTCGGCATGTTCTTTTAGTAAATTATTATATTAAATTAATGGAAAAGCAATATTTCGGGTACTTTCAGTACCCTTCAAAAGGCAACAAACCAAACAAAACATAAAACTTTAATTTAAATAATTAAGTAATTTAATATAATAATTTACTAAAAGAACATGCCGAGTCCAATTATTGATTATAATTATCAGAGTTAATTGATCCTTCGAGACTTGATTCCCTGCCCATGAGCCATAGTTCGACTAGAGTCGCCAATCGTCTCTCAACACACATCCATCCCGTTACACCTACTATCCAAACTATTTTTCCGAGTCTACACTTTTCATTTCCACATATTCTATTTCTATAACTTCACAGGATCGGATTCGTT
Organism: Sweltsa coloradensis; assembly: GCA_024449915.1. Lineage (NCBI taxonomy): Eukaryota > Metazoa > Arthropoda > Insecta > Plecoptera > Chloroperlidae > Sweltsa > Sweltsa coloradensis. The sequence goes on along the minus strand of JAMZAV010000143.1, from coordinate 527,068 downwards.
TAGTATTGAAAACAGTTTTTGATTTACTTATAAAAAAAATTATGTTAATTTGTTGCAATTACTATGGGGAAACCATGCCAGGCCAATTATAAGAAGGGGATTGTGACCAAATCAAACTGTCAGCTGTCGGGCAAATTAATTAATTAAAAACTATTCGTAAAAATGTATTGCCGTATGCGTCAAGCTTGATTATTTTTATTAATTGTATATTTTAATACGGTACATTGATTGATATGAATTAACTGTTATTTATATTTCACTCGTCAAATTTTGTTCAAGCATACAGCGTTGAAATTTGTCGCTTGGCTGTAGTCACGGAGCGTAATGATTTCATTACTTTGTAGGGCACAACTGCCGGTTTAAACGACGCTTGTCTCTAAAGAAAGATCTCAACACTTTTAGGTGTGCATAAGGAAGGCTTGGCTGCTTTTTAGATCTAAATCATTAATTTTGGATGTGAATTGCTTGTCTGGCTATTTTTTAAGTTTTTGTAGGTTTCGGATAAGAGTATGGCCGGTTGACTGACATCCCAAATCACAGCAATTTTTCAGGCATGTCACGTCAACAGAAATGAAGGTTTCCAAAGATACAAGTTTAATAGAATTCTTAAGACTCAAGGATCACTCAAATCATTTTTTTGGTCGATTCTAGCAGGAACGTTTACAAGTTAGTTTAATTTTTCGAAAATTCCACCCACAAAGCAATAATTTTAAATGTTTTTTTTAAAGTGGTAATTAGGGAACCTGATAATATGCATGTTATCAAAAAATGACCAAGTTTAACGTTCGTTAGAAAGAGAACAAAATGCTTTGCACGTTTAATTTCCCTTGAAGATAAGGCTGTGCTGTGCTTATGTAGTACATCAGCACGTTTCCGATGAAAACCTCTAAACAACAACAATAATTTGTTTCACGATACTAATATCGCCACTCTTAATACGAAGAGGTAAGACTTACTAAATATTAAACTATGATTGCAATAATGTGTGTGATGATTAAATGATAAGTGAAAGTAATCGCAATATTTATCGAGAATGAGTTATCACTATCAGGCGAAATCTTTAAATTACGAGAAATTATCTTTTGCAAATGAAATTTTTACTAAACAATGAAAGAAAACATTCCACTCACCGTTATTAATGGGTTTAAGTTTTAACACTCCCTTTTACAAGACTGGTGTTTTAAACACACTTAAATTTGTATCTGGTAGGTTAAAAGTCACATTTTAAAAACCTTGTAAAATTCTTATCATGTAACAAATATGAAACATGATGTGCACGTCAACATTTAACCAAAACAACTATTACAGACTTTCAAAATAGCTGCACAAGGCAAACACAGCTAAGATATAAACGTATCAGATACATAGGTGTGCATGTAGTTCGTTCTACGTCTGCTGAAGTCATGTCAACGAAGAGACACTTGTTGCTATTCTGCGTGTTGGCCTTGGTCGTTTTCGTCTCTGTGGTGAGTTCAAATTAAGAGTGAAGACAGAAACTGGTACAAGTTTGAAATATTTCACTTTTTTTTTTTTTTTTTAAATTTAAAATTTATTAATATTTGCATTTATTTGTACAACATTTGAAGTGTAATATTAAAAATAAATGCGAGAGTGACATATGGACATATTGGATATATGCAAAAAATGATATCCATATCACAGAATGAATGGCTCTCTATTATCCAATACCGCTTACAGTATTTAATTATTATAAAAAAAAAACTAATAATATACTTTCAAATTTAAGCTTTTGACCAGAATCCTTTTTTATGATTTTTTAAATCTTTATTTTAAATTTTTAATTCTTTTAATTGTGAATAATTTGTAATATGTAAATAGGTTAACATGAGTTTTGTTTGTGAGGCTTTGGTGACCAGTAATAATTTTACTGAGTAAAGAATATCCATGCGAGTCACTGAGGATAACATTATTTCATGTATGTTATGTGTAAGCCGAATATGTTTTTCACTATTAAGCAATTACAAGCTTACATTTTAAAAAAATGTTAATAATTCAAACTGATGATAATAAAATAAGAAAGTGTTACGTTGGTAATTCGTTTTTACGTGTTAGTTATGTAAAACAATCATGCGGATGACCAGGGTCACAAACATGTAAAACATCAGCTGTTAAAAAAGTAATTGAGCGAGCGTAGCGAGCGTCTCCACTGACTCTTATGGCTCGAATGTCTGTTTTTTCTGTTACTACTTCGGTACAGGTCGCACCGTTTCTCTGATCGACCTGAAATTTGGCACACATGTACATACCACCTATGCGGGTTGCTGTATAGTTTTTGAACAAAATCCGATCGTTGGTTATAAAAAAATATGTTCCGATCGTTATGAAATTTTGCAGGGTCAATAAGTACAACATTCTCTCCTATTTTAAAAAATTTCAGCTAAATCGGTCAAGACCTTAAAGACCGGTGCTCGCTCAACAACGCGACGGGACTTTGGCGTTTTCCTAGTTAACTAGTTAATAATAAAATGTATTTTTCCGGCGCAGGTTTGCAGCGAGAACGAGAAGGGTTGATGACCTTGAACAAGCCAACGATTCCCGTACGGTTCAACTTGAGAACCCCACGATGCATTCGTATTGGGAGTGGGTGCCTTGGTGGTAAACTGACGGCATGCTTCTATAGTTGTGAAAAGTGGGAATGCGGTCGCTGTAGATATCTCTTTCTCTACATCACTATGACTTGATTTAAGAACTTTTATTTCCGCAGAAGGGGGTGTATGTAATTATTTAATAATTAATTTTGAGGTCAAATTATTGTTATCCACGTGCCCAAGGTATGAGTTTATTGTGACACATTCACATACCCCATTTTCCAATTGATATTGTTTTTTAAAACCAATCAGACATTTAAAAAAATCAGTTAACAGTTCTTTACAGTTTTCTTGAAATGTCTTAAGTATGCATATTACCTTTCAAAGTCCCTTATACTACGTTACTACAACGAATACGTTAAACAGCCAATGTACAACGAATTAACACACTCTTGATATACAACCATACTTGAAATTGACGTGTTATTATGTTTTACGTAACCATTTTAGTTTAGTTTCCACTGTCAATTTAATTTAACAACAAACGCCACCACTGTCATTATACAAAGTAGTATATAATTTAAAATATCAAATTGTGATATCCGTTGTCGACCAGATGTAAAGTTGAAATAAAACAAATAAAAGGTATCGAAATAGAGTTAACTTGAGTTTTTTTAAACAAACCTTATCAACTGAATTAGTCTTTAGTGATCACCATCACGCCCTATCTAAAAATGATAATTATTGAAAAAATGTTGAAGAAATAGTCGTTCACAGTTCAATGACCAGTCGACCAGTATGACTGTCAAGGTTACACCGTCCTTTTGGATGGGACGTAAATCCGTTAGTCCCCTAGGTACTTTTGTACCGGAGTAGGCTACGTGCTGGTTCCGGGTTTCCCCTCCTCCCTTCTTCATCATATGCATCGTTCTTAATCATCACTGGTCACTCTAAAATGGCAGAAAATGCTGTATGTGGCCAATTCACAAATAAATACAATATAAATATATGTTTTTGAAGGTTTTCTTGGCCGATATGTGTTAAAGTAATCGGTTTGTCGGTTTCAATGCCACGTACATTATCATTGGGCCGACGTTTCGATGAGATTTCACTCATCATCTTCAGGGCCAATACAACTTTAAATATTAAAAACGAAAACTAAATCACTATTGATAAATACAGAACATATATACATAACATAACATATACATATGTAATATAACATATATATATATATTTTATATCATAAAAAAAATCATGCGAAAATAATTTGAAGATATGTTTTACACGTGTTATGAATGTGGGGTATATATTGCACGAAAACATAACCTAACCGTTGAATGTGAACTGATTAGTGTTGGATATTAGTAACATTTTTTAATTGTATGCCATTTTATGCCATGGTTGATGTCGAGTGTACGGAAGGAAGTAAGAACACTATGCAGAAAGTCAATGGTCTTTGATGTCACCCCCAACCTCAACCCAGTCTCCAGCCCACATAAGTTAATAGATATTAAAATGTGAATAATGTACTAAAGCCTTCAAATAATGTTGAAATAATTGGATGAGCGTAGAGAGCGTAGCGAGCGAAGCGAAGATTCCATTGAACTACAATGGAGAAAAAAATCCGTAGTGTTTTTCTTTCTTTCTTTTCTTTCTGTTTGTATTTTTGTAGGTTTGTTAACATAATTCCGGCTTAACCGATATTCCATATTGCGATGAAATTTTCTGGAGGCCTTCGAAATCTCTGAACTTAGAACTGCCACAATTTTGAACGCAATCGAAAAATTATTTCTCATAAAAATCGCAATTTTACGCTTTAAAAAAAAAATCTTTGACTTATTACACGTACATGCTTTATCCGATTGTAATGATTTTTCCACAGAACCTTAAATTCGTGTGAAACATTGAGCGCAATAAAAAAATTATTTAACCCCGGAATTTTTTCTTTTCTTTCTTTTTTTTCTCCCCCCCCCCTTTTCCTGTTTGTCGTGGCAGCTTAATGCACCAATTACGCTCATCCAACAACGCGCCTGAAAAAGCGTTAGCGAAGCTTCCTAGTTATAAATAATAAGGAAAGAAATAAGAAAGTAGTACACGCTGTTCCTTCCGTTGCAAGGAACATCAACTAACTACATGCCTGATTTAGCGCAGCTAATATCACAAATTTATAAAAAATAATTGTGTAGTGACGTGACGTTAGAAAAGCAGGGATTTGTATAATTCTAAAATAAAAATGATGTTTATAATTCACAAGTCATTCACACGGATTTTATTTCAATTTGTTTAACGTCAATAAACATAATAAACGATGTTAAGTAAAAAAAAAGTGTACTAATAAATAAAAAATTAAAATACATGACTTCAAGTATAAACACTTGTAAGTTTCCTTGAATACAAATACAATGTTTCTTGGTGGTCCGTGCACATATGGATAATTCAACATATTGGCTAAGGAATAGCTCCACTCTTTGTGTAAATATTGGCAAATATAAGATGAGCTAAGGCGTTTCATTGGGTATAAAAGACGATTTCAGAGTGAATCAAGGAACACTTCGGTCACAACAAACACACACACAAACATGAAGTGTTTGTGGCTGATACACCTTGTACCGTTTCTCCTCCTTGTCTCAATGGTGAGTAAGGCAAAATACTACCGACTTGCGAATTGTCATTTTTCCATTTTCGTTTATCCCATTTTCTGCCATAGATTTAACTTATTTATGAGGTATCACTTAAAACTTTTTATAAATAACAATAACGCAAACGTTGACTAAGACTATATTTTTTTTAAATTTAACATTTCAAAGTCTAAATTTCAACGTACGTATTTATTAAGTTAATCAAATCACGGAAAACTATTTTGTGTTGTGTATACGTATTAATTGTTTAGAAGTGGTTTGGGAGGTGATGCTTGGTTGAAAGTCCCCCACTGAAAATCAGTTATATAACTGAGTGGGTAGACTCTAAATAAAATTTATTTATTATTTATTTATAATCATATCAATTTAACTCTTTTATGTATATGAATCAAATAACAAAATAAAACGTTATTTATTGAACAAAATAAAGGTTATATCTTGGTATGAACCAAGATTTAAGTCCATGGTTGAACTTTTACCATCAGATGTATATTGTTCTATTCATATCTATTCTATTATTGTTCATGTGTTGATAACCAAGCTATGTAGCTTTCCAGTGTTTTAGAATAACATAATCAATAAGAACATTGCTAAATGCTTTGAACGTACAAAGAAACTGCGCACCAGAAGCGGGATAAGAATGGCATTGTTAATGTTCACTGTATTTTTATTTATCTAGGTCTATAAGGAACTGCATCCAATAATAAAATGATTAATTATTTGCAGTTCAATAAGATAAAAGTTATTTTGTATAATGTGATGCAAAATTTATTATCCATTTGTATAATATAAAAATATGTAGGTTATAAATTAATTTAAAAGGCACGGTACACAAACTTCATGAGTCATGTAGAATGTAGAATAAGTCCATTTGCGTACAATGATTTGATACATATAATTGAAAGTTTATATTAATATTATTCAAAATCTGTAATCAAAACATTTATTTTTTAAATTTGGATATTTTCTAAGCCTATGGGTGTTATTAGTCAAAATATGTTTCTACATTTTGACGATCTCATTTCTTAACAAACATAAATCTAACACTGTCGTACATAAAGGATTGTCAGCCTGTACCACCAAGAACTACCTACTATAGTAACCACCACTGGCTAACACATATTATGTTATATATTCCAGACGTGCGGGAGAAAGATCAGGTCTAATGACGCCACCAATCTAGCTGAGCCAGGTGGGATCACCGATGACAGAGCCGATGACGGTGACGATGACAGAGCAGCGGTAGGCAACGATGACGGAGAGTCAGCAGACGCCGCCGAGCGAGCAGAAAATAGCGAAGATGACAATAAAGGAGCTGGGGTAGGCGACGATGATGGAGAGGCAGTCGAAGCCGTCGACCGAGGAGAAATAGGAGGGGTAGATGATGACGACGATACACCTAATATACGTGAAGGCCTGTCAGATGACACTATTGCTAATGACGATGACGCTGCTGATGTTTCCCAGAACGCTCTAACTCGTTCTAATATTGTCGACTCATCTCGTAGTGATAAGGACAAGATTGGTAACATTGGCACGGGCAATACAGGATCGTATAATACAGGTTGGGGCAATACTGGTTGGGGGAATACTGGTTGGGGAAATACTGGTTCGTGGAATACTGGTTGGGGGAATAACGGTTGGGGGAATAACGGTTGGGGGAATATTGGTTTGTGGAATAATGGTTGGGGTAATAATGGGTGGGGCAATAACGGATGGACTAATTTGGTTGGGGTAATATTGGTTGGGGAAATGAAGGGTGGGGAAATATCGGTTGGGGCAATAAAGACACAGATTGTGTGTGCTATAAGATTCCGGTATATCGTTAGGGGGTGGGGGTGGATGGCACACACTCACACGAATAGAATACGAATTGAAATACCAATAATGAATTTGTTAACCTCATAGATTTTATAATATAACTTATTGCAAGTTGTCACCAATTTTCCTTTCAGTCATATAACATAAAAATTCAATTTCTCAACTCATTTGGGTATTCATACTGCACATCACTCAGCTTAAACTTCCAGTTACAATATACTTGTGAGAATCCCTCTCCGTCATGAGGTTGAGAGTTTCTGCGCATCTCCGCCAGAGTGCTCCAGCGCGCTAGAGTGGTGCTAGAGTGGGGGATACTTGATTAACATCCAAGAAGAGAGGGAGCTTAGGATGTATTATTCCATGTCTCGGGCAATGTGCATATCTTGAAATTGTTTCAATAAACTTAAATAGTGTAAGACCACACCGGTGTAGTGCTTCTACCCCCTTCCTACATCTCATGACGTTACAAACTTATAAGTTGTAGTTGTATCCAATGGTTTTTAAGTAAAATAAATAAACTGTGATTGTCCTTCCTTGAACATTCCCACATTACTATCATTCCTCACATCATATAATATACCTAACCGACATATTGAGTGAACTGTCGGGATATGCCAGAATTGGGCACAAAACATTGCTCACGGAAAAAGGTCTGATTGCCAAACTAATAGAGCCAGAAGACTCAAGTAAACACTGGATTGTAAAGGAAAGCTACATCTATGCTAGCATGCTATTCAATTTTAAATACATTTGATTGCGTTTGTGTGCGGTTTTTACAAAGTGGAAGTTTTGACAATACTTGGCGTATTTATTTATTTATTTATTTATTTATTTTAAAGAAAACTAATTGCTTAAAATCAACTTCTAAAGGGCATACTAGCTTAGATCTAAGCTTTATAAAGATCTTGTGTAAAGTAAAACGCACTTTAATCGGTCATCAGTCAGATCTTTTTATAGAGAGTATGTTTTAAGACAAATAACATGGTCAATATATGGCTACGAAGTGCCTTCTTAATATGAAAATTAAAACCACCCTACATTTTTTGCCACTATGTGATACATATCTCTATTTTGGAATGTAATCCATGGATGAATCCTTGTAATACGTTAATTATAATTATAATCACAATTATTCAGGCTGTGATAAAAGCTAGCAAGATCCAGTTCGTTTCCGACTTGACCTTTTAAAAGGGATTTGCACGAACTATTATATTGAAACAATAGTTTCAAACAAAATGTTGTCAATCTTTGCAAAGATCCAGTCATATCACGGGGCAAAGTGAGTTTATGTTTTTATAGTGAGCAAATATAGAAGGTTCATAAGCTAGGCCATGAGGTCTCAATGCTTTTGGGCAGTGGCGTATCCTGAGGCTTGCCCCCCCCCCACAATTTCTTTTCCTTCAAGATCATTTTGGTGAAAATCTGTACGGTATACAGTATCACACCAACAACAAATTTGTTATCTTCTTAATCTAAATAAAATATGATACATATCAGCCACCAGCCGAGTACCTATTTTCCCCCTATGTGGATTCTTTTAGTAAACACTAAGAAATAGCCTTTTCGTTTGTATTACCTTGTTTTTGTCAACTTCCATGTGTGAAATGTTAAATTTAATCGACCTTGGCTATTGTCTTTGTTTGTTTTGATATACATATGATTTTTTTGTTTTTCACAAGAAACCTGAGGACGAAAAAAGTTTGTCATTTCCGAAACGTTGTTATTTAATATAATAAAATAGAGTTATTTCCACTAAAATGTTTTAAATATTAAATAAAATAACATATCAAGTTCCACTTACATTTATATTATATTATATTTATTGATCTCTAACAACAGGTATAAACCCACAAGTGTTAGGTAACTAAAACTAAACAATTAAAAAATACAATTTAAAACAATATAAATACGTTGTACAATCATTAAATATACATAAACAAATAAATACAACAAGAATATTTTGAATAACAAATTAAATATATAGACGGCTGAAAGCCCAAGATGAACGAAGAAAAAAACTGAGGTTATAAAACTGGTGAAAAAGTGAAAAGGTAAAGAGTGATAAATGAGTCGTGTTGGTAAACTGGCATAAACAGCTGCTTTAAATGTATGAAGTTTTATGTGGTTGATATCAATTTCTCTATGGATTATTTGTTGTAGGTGACTTGAATTCGGTTGATGAGGGACACAGAATTTTGAAGGGTATGTAATTTCTTGTAAACCTTGTAGGGATGTGAAAGTTTATATCATGAAGTAGGTCCGTGTCGATGAAGTTATGGATAAGTTTGCAGAAGAAAATTACGTCGGTTGCACTACGAGACTTGCAAGTGCTGGAATCGAATGTCGTTGATCAAGATATTCAACGAATGAAGGGCTAAATATAATCAATTGTTTGAAAACGGTCTCAATCACTTTTGCATTCAATTATTATGACACGCATAAATAAAACAAAATCACGATAAAATTATTGTTTAATGTTATTTGACCAAATATGTTAAGTTCAAAACGGTCAAAACGGCCAATGATTCAGCCAGCCTACGGTAAACGCGAAATAGTAGACGCGAAGTGACCAGACGATGTCAATCCCGCTATAAGGTTTATGGAAAGATCTTTGGCCTTGGACCCTTAGATAAGCCTCTGCTTTTGGGCGTGTAAGGTTTGGTTGTATTTCTACAACTGTTTTGTATGCGTGGGATCCCTTTGTCTCCAATTTTAGTTTTTGTCATATCTCCTCGCATGTCAAGTGACATATTCCAACCAAAATGTGGAGGATACAAATTTTCGTTGTACCACGAGACTACCGACCTAAAACCAACTGACTCGCTTACAAATAACTCGTGCATGCGCGTGCTGATTTCAAGGTTACTTGTGACGAATTAGTCACCGATTGTTCTTCATTAATGTATACACGTTGGTTCGTGGTATTTTAGTAATCGATATCAATAGTCAGCAGATTTCATTTGCGATTTGAGCCAACATACGGTTTTATTTTGAACACATTTCGTGATGTCTTATTAAAATAATATTGCGACTATATTGCTATTACGCAATTTCGACATAAGTTAGCTGATACTTATGAGTAATAAATTTATCTGGTGACTTGTGTAAATCACTTTTTTTCTGTTGGCCTCAAAATGTCTCCTACTAAATTTGTTTAAAATATAAATAGTGACTCTGTCTTAAAATTTTTTGTTGTAGATAGGAAAATGTTGTTACATAACTTTCAAATTGCATTGACATTATGTGGAGCCATTATAAACATAACACCGTTTTATATTTTCAGTTTAGAATGTAAAAAGGAAATGTCATAATACTTCGGACTATATTGTGAACATAAATAAATTTAGCAACAACATTACAGAATAAAAGATAATAGAATATAAGTTTCCCTTATTTGTATTCAACACTTCAACATTAAAACATTCCACTCATACATTATAGAATTGGATTTAATTAAACTTAAAAACTTGTTTTGTAAACTCAATAAAACATTCTCTTTTCATCCACAACTAAATAACTAAATGAATGTACAATGTTATAAATCATGATTGGATGAGCGTAGCGAGCGTAGCGAGCGAAGCGAAGATTCCATTTCACTACACTGGAGAAAAAAATCCGGAATGTTTTTTTTTTTTTTTTTTTTTCTTTTTTCTGTATTTTTGTGTGTCTGTTAACACGATTCCGGCTAAACCGATACTCCAATTGCGATGAAATTTTATGGAGACCTTCGAAATCTCTGAACGAAGAACTGCCACGTTTTTGAGCGCAATCGAAAAATTATTTCTCATGAAAATCGCAATTTTACGATTTTTTTCGATTTTTAAAAAATTTCTTCAGCTTATAACACCTACATGCTTTATCCTATTGTAATAATTTTTTCACAGAACCTTAATTTTATAAATTCATATATTTGTGTAAAATTTGTGCGCAATCAAATAATTATTTCTTATGAAAATTTAATATTACATTTTTTCCTTTTTTTAAATTACAATTAATTTAAAAAAATTAAAATTTAAGTTAATTTTTCATTTAATTTAATTTAATTTAATTTAAAAAAAAATCTTCAACTTAGTAATGATTTTTTCACAGAACAACAGAAAATCCGCATAACACATGGCAGCTCAATGCACCAATTACGCTCATCCAACAACGCGGCGGGACTTAAGCGTTTTCCTAGTCTATTTATACATACATTTCAATTGTGTCAATGTTGAAGAGTAATTTTATGTTTCACTACTGGAAACAACACATTTCAAATCTAAAACGAATATATATATTTTTTATTGCAATATATTTGAGTGCAATTACTTTTTAGGTCTCGACATAAACCATTACTTGTGTTGTCATTGAAGGGAAATAACGACAAGGAAGTTATTTCATTAGTCGGTATAAAATCGAAAGATTTTATTCGTAAAAGCACCACCAATTCATTTCGCAGAATCGCTTACAGCGCCAGGCAGACCACTCCGGGCTAAGCGACGTGCAAGGTGGGCAGGTGTCTGGGGGTGAGCAGAAGTACCAGTACCACCCACTTGGCCAGTACGACTGAGTCTGGCGCGAGTGTAGCGAGCGAGAGGGGGAATCCCGCTCTTCCAAGGTCGGCTCAAGGTCAGGGCGGTCACGTAGATCAAACCCTTGTGCCTGCGTCAACAGAGCCAACATACAATCTCTTACAAGGTCAACTGAGTCTGGCGCGAGTGTAGCGAGCGAGAGGGGGAATCCCGCTCTTCCAAGGTCGGCCCAAGGTCAGGGCGGTCACGTAGCCATTGTACTTGCATCAACATAGCTAACATCAAAACCGCTTCGGAATGCATTCAAACATGGACACATTTCGCGAAATAAAATCTATCGCAAATGCACGATTTTCCATTTGTTCGCCGGTACAAACTCGTTTTTGTGACAAAAAATGCCACACCAAACGTTAATTCAGAGAACCATTTTCCCTTATACTGCGGTGGAAGATAAATACAAAGTTTGAAGAAACAATATAAAAAAATCGGTGCTGAAAATTTAATTTTGCACTAAGCTCGTTGTGTCCACTTACGTCACAAAATGTTAATATAAGGGCTGATACAGAAGTTATGTTCCATTCAACAAATTTTATAACAATATTTTGATGTTAAATTAAAGTTCCTCTTTCTTCTAGTGAATTTTTTAGCCAGCTGTCTTGTTTCTTGTCCATTCCCCCAGGATAGGTAAGTCCAGGATTTAATACTTTAATTGGTGGAGGTGCCGGTCCAGACAATTTTAAATTTATATCTTATGCAAAATGCCAGTCAAGGAGACACTAGAAAATGAACTGGGAAGAAAATTATAATGAAAGACCCTTCACACGGAAAATTCACTATCCATTTTAGCACGCAAACGGCCGTCTTTTCGCAACCTACACGACCCGAAAACCCGAAGTAGTTTAGTTCCCGAACCCCCCCCCCCCCCCCCCTCGTCATATATAGCTATATTGGCAAAAAAGGGGAATGTAAAAGAACAGGAATTGGAGGCCTGAATACCTTACATAACACCCGTTATTCAACGAGACCCATAATAGAGTTCCTGAAGCCAAAGTCATATTTTAGATTAACTTAATATTTTATAGAAACATTAATTATAACATAGTCAATGAAAAATAAGATATATTTTTAGTTTAACTTTTAGAAAGATTCAACTGCAAATCTAGTCAATGTATAGGCGACCTACAATTACCTTATAACATTGCACTAGATGAATAATTGGCTGTTGTATAGTAAAAGTTGGATGAATGAAAGAGAATTCATTTAATATAACAGGGAAAATATGTTGTCTTTTTTTGGGTGGGACTGGGACATAACCTCGATTTAGGCCATTATATTTCAATTTTTGGAGAGTAGTGTAGCCTGCACCCAAGAGCAAAATTAAATTTTTAGCATCGATTTTCTTTACGTTGTACGTAAAGTACGTCATAAATCCATTGTTCCTTGTGCAGAGGTGGAGAAAGGTGTTTTGAAATAACATTTGAAAAATCGATGAAAAATTCAATTTTGACTTGGAGTGCAGGCTGATATCCAAAAATGGAAATGTAATAGCCTATAGCGAGGTTATGTCCCACCCATTTTTTGTTTACAACTTTTTACTGCAAACTTTTGAGCCATGTTTCTTTAACTTCCAAATTATCGATACAATAAATAATAATTAGTATCGAAGACTTATTACTATTCATTCATCGACCTTCCTAACAACTCTTGTAAGTTGTTCCCATCAACCATCAAATCAACCTATTAGAAAATAAATCCTAACCAAATCTAGCATAACACATACCACCCGTTGTAAATAAATGAGTATATTATTATGTTTACCATTATTGTAAGCAGAGTGCACATTAGACAAAGTAAAGCTATTTTCTTCATGTCTTTGAGCGAATGTGCTTCGAAATTGATCTAAAGAAAACTGGATGTTCGTGTCACCGAAACCTGGGGTCCCTTTATAGACAAAACTAAGTTTAAAAAATAAAAGAATAATATACGCATTTAACTAAAATTTGTTTCCATTACTGTCATGTAGTTGATATAACTCAATGCAATAACAGCCGAATCGGCAAAACGAACCAGCAACAAAGGCGAAGTAAAAGTAGACTCATACCTAATTCTAAAGAAAATTATATGCACACAAAACATTTCCCGAATTAGGAACAAAATGTTGAAAATTAAACAAGATTTGAAATAAATATAGAAATATGGCAATTCCCTATCTAGTCCGCTTCGCAAACGAGTTTTGTAGTCGCGTTGATGGATGAGTGTGTATGGTATATCTCAACGCAATTCTAATTTTGAAATCAAATAATAAAAGTTTGATTTTCAGGAGAAATATTTCTTTGACTGTACCCTAAATCATGACATGTGAAAGTTAAAAAATATTGTTTCAATTATTTACTCTCGATTCCTTTAATTCGATTGCAATACTTTGAATATGATAGAAAAGTTATATGTAATGTTATCTAATTTTATATTAAGAGCATATATTATAGGACATCAATTTTAGGCAAATTCTTGTTCGCTCTGCTGACCGACACCACGGGTGTTTGAATTTTAACAGTTGTCACGAAAGTGGGCTTAAAGGGCTCTACAATAACACATTTCTAAAATTTGGATTAAAATAATCTAAAAATAAATTTAAGATTTTCGATTTTGTTAGAAAGTACAAGATTGACTTAATTCGTGATTTCTTTTTTGGCTGCCCAGGTATGCTTTCTTGACAACTTTGCAAAGGTTTATACGTCGGATGCTTCCTCGCCGAGCGAAAAGCTATTTGCCAACTGCCAAATGTGTCCTTTTGATTACGAGTGAAGTAACAATTTATTTATTTTTTAAACGTCTATCCTATTCAGTTATAACAACTTATCTAGAGAGAAGGACAACTAAATATATATGTATATATGTATGTAACAATTTTGATAACATCCAAATTGTATATAAACAATATATAGTGAAATGAATTAAAATTAACCGAAAACTACAAACATTTCGTGCATTATCTTATTATCGTGATTACAAACTCAACACAAACACGATAATTTATCTCATTACTCAACAAATAACTTGACTTCGTACAAGAAACGTGACAATACATACCTATACTCGATTTGATGTTCCAATATTGAAAATTTCGACGATCAAGTGATAGATCTAGGGTGATAGATCACAATTCATGGAAATCAAGCCGCTAGATAAACGCCTACAAAGTGAGGTGTATAAAAGATTGTTTCTTTAGTTCTGAAATTCATCACATTGATCGATTCTAGAAATGAGGACCATACTGCTATTGTGTCTGTTGCCGCTACTGCTTCATACAATACTGGTAAGATAAACAGTAAATTATGCACGAATTTTATTGTTATAACTTAATATTTTTCTTATTATTTCTTTCATTTTATTTGCTAATGAAATTATATAACATATTAGTACTATCGTGTTAACAATTTAATTATTTATTGCATTTTAAGGTAACATTGAATTATTGTGTTGTTGAATGAATTTAATTAATTATATAGAAATTTTGAGTAACTTAAATACTTCATTCTAGAAATTAACGTTTTACCATTGCACTGCAGAATTGTTTTGTATCTCGCTTTTGACAGCTATAGCCTATCTAAATAGGATATGCGATGTTACCACAAGTATGTATTTATTCTTTATAATAATTATGCAATTTGCAATAATTTAGGTTACTTATTAGGTGTATTGTAATTTGCCACATATTGTTAGAACTGATTGGATGAGCGTAGCGAGCGTAGCGAGCGAAGCGAAAACTTCAATTTCACTGACCCCTCAAAAAATTTAGCTCCAATGTTTTTTTGTGTGTTTGTTTTTTTTTTTTTTTTTTTTTTTTGTTTTTTTGTCTGTTTGTTCGCACGATTCCGGGCAAACGGCATAAGCGATCTTGATGAAAATTTGACAGGACCTTCGAAATCTCTGAACTTAGACGTGCCACGTTTTTTGGGTTCAATCGGAGAAATATTTCTCATGAATATAGTACTTTTACGATTTTTTTCGATTTTTAGTGCGATATTTTCGTGACATTTGGGCCGATTCTGACCAAACGGGTGGGGCTACAAAGTTCATATTTTACATGGACATTAAGGTTATGGTGATGTAGTACCTTGTGAAAAAAAAAGTTGAAAAAGGTAACCAGAACCCATAAAATAAACGTACGTTTACGATTTTTTTCGATTTTTAGTGCGATATTTTCGTGACATTTGGGCCGATTCTGACCAAACGGGTGGGGCTACAACATTCATATTTCACATGAACATTAAGGTTATGGTGATGTAGTACCTTTTGAAAGAAAAATTTGAAAAAGTGAGCCAGAATTCATAGAATAAAGGTTTTGATATGAGTTTTTTTGAGGTTTATAATAACCATTAACAAGTAACATTTGAAACTCGACAACAATCACCTACAATGCATTCACAAAGCACTTGCAAAGGAAAAGTGGTCCCACGCAAACTAAAAACTTACAAAAACGCTCATCCATCAACGCGGCGGGACTTTAGCGTTTTCCTAGTTTAGTGTAAAACGGCAGATTTTTTAAAATGTTGCAAATAGAAATATAGGCACTACATTAATATAAGTTCCTTTCATGACAGGCCGATGAAGAAGAGGGTATTGTCGACTTCGATTCTGACGATTCTGATATGATGACTGTGGAAACTGAGGAATCAAACAGCGACGAAGACTCAGAACCCAAGAACGAGGCGGCATCGTCAGACGTGAAGCCGCTTGAGGACGCGCCGAAACCCCGAGCCCGTCGTCAGGCGACTTTCCAAATCCTCCTCAACGGGATAGGTGGTCAAAACATGGGGGACGGGATGGGGGGTTCGGCTTACGCCACAGGGGGTGGGAATGATTGGGGGGCGTTTGGTGGTGGGCAAATCGGCTACCCCCCTTACTATAACACGGGGTACAACGGAGGTTGGCCAGGGAATTTGTGGGATAATACTTGGTCGTCGGCAAACTGGAATCAAAATATCGGAAATCCTATAAATATTGGGGATTGGGGATGGCAGGGTAGTAATTATAACCAAGGAGGTTTGCAGATTGGATATTTGAATCAAGGAACTGTACTAGGTAATCTAGGGAATGGTGATTGGGGCTACAATGGCGGGTACGATGGGGGCATCTGGGGAGGCTATCCTAATTCCTACCCTTATCCTTATCCGTATCCCTATCCATTTCCGGTAAGTCAAGGGGGGTGTTCAGGTTCTAAGGAGAGGAAAGGCAAGTGTAAAAATAAGTATAGGTACCCGTACACGTATTTTAAATGAGAGCATGCTTCAAGCGAAAGTGAGTAAAACCCACTAGATCTTGGACATAATGAAAAAAACTTGACCAATCGCTTTGTTTGATACACATTTGTACCACTAGCAAGAATATGCATGTTATTATATATACAAAAAATACTATATTGTGTCTTTCAACTATATATTTTATAATGGAACGATGTTTGTTTATCCAAAAACAATTGTAATAAAGTGATTCGAGACAATATTATGTTGAATACACTTTTCATTTTGACCTCAATTGAGGTGTTCCCAGTTCAATTCCCCGCACCTTCCTTATAAACTTCATAAAAATGGAAGAATGATGATGGCAACGACCTGTTCATGATATGGTGTACACAAATTTCTTCTAAAACGCACTTTGAGGAATAAGAATGTACACTAAATGTTGTATTACTTAATTGGTTCGTCAATAATTTAGCTATAACTTAGTTATATCTAGGTGCCCGTTAGAGCGCCGCAGCCAAGCGTGGGCGCTACACACTCAAGCACCTTATACAGCAAGCAGAGTTGGGGTGATTTCGAGGTGTCACCCAGCCGTCATGTAACGTGATGTGGACTTGAAAACTATCAAAGTTGAGAGGATTTAGGTACCTGACTACACATGCCAAATTTTATTGGGGTACGACCATTCCTTCTTGGTGAAAAAAATGGCTTGAAAACATGCCCCAAAATCACTTTTAAAGGATGTTAGCTACTACTGCTACTACTGCTACTACTACTATCTAATTCGTCAGTTTCAATCGGCCCGCGATTCTGACCAGACGGGTGGGGCTACAATGTTCATATTTTACATGGACATTAAGGTTATAGTAATATAGTCTCTTTTGAAAGAAAAAGTTGAAAAAGTTTGCTGGAAGGCTTCCAAATAAAGGTTTTAAAATAAACCTTATACACTAGGCATACAATCAACAAGTAACTATAGTTACTTGACACTTGTTGACGATATAAGCAGAGTAAGGCGGGAAAGTGCGATACGTAAACAAATGGCGGACATATTAAATTTTGCTTCTATAATATATATATATATATATATATATATATATATATATATATATATATATATATATATATTTATATATATATATATATATCAATCCTATGTTATTGCTAATACCATAGAAATTAAATCAACTTTTGATAAAAATTTTATATTTTAACAAATAATTTTGCAATGGAACTTGAAAAAGTAATGAGACCATACACATAACAAAAACTTGTAAAAATACAGCCAAACCTTACACACTCAAAAGAAATGAGATCTAAAAAAGGGCCCAAGCTCATCTACCCTTCCACATTTGCGCATTCTTAATTCATAAACGTACAGTGTCCCATAACAGCATCCTCGAAAAGCTTGGCAAAATAGATTTGCATGTTATTACGTTTAAATTAATTAGAAAAAAGAAATTGGGAGGAACTATTTCGTTTAAATTAATAATCGCAAATTCTATTTTCCCAAGCTTTCGAGGATGCTGTTACGGGACACTGTACGTTTATGAATTAAGAACGCGCAAATGTGGAAGGGTAGCTGAGCTTGGCCCTTTTTTAGATCTCATTTCTTTGAGTGTGTAAGGTCTGGCTGTATTTCTTCAAGTTTTTGTTATATTATATACCATTGACCACAAAGGGGCTATTACCCTAAAAACATTTTTTACCACAAATTCTATACCATAATATTACACTTGGACAGTTTAAATAATTATATCTTGTAACTCTGATTCCAAAAAAATTAAGCTTTGAAAAAAAATTACTGTGCCCAAATATACAGTCAAACACCAAAAGTATGCAACCGAAATCACACCTCTTCTTGGTAATCAGAAAATTATGACCTAACCACTGGCCCAAATTACAAAAACAAAAAAACGTGACAGATTTATTTTATTTATTTATTTAACGTCTATCCTATTCAGTTATAAAAACTGATTTACAAAGGTGGACAACTAAATAAATCTAATTACATAGATGCAGAAACAACAATAAACTACATTTTCGTAAATATTTGAAATAGTAGCATTACAACAACAATGCATTTAAACACAACAATTTTGGTAACAAATAAAAAAAAATTATATGCATTTAATGAATGAATCAAAATAAAAAAGGGTGTAGAATGAAAAGAAAAGAAAAGAAAGGAAAAAAACAAAAGGAAACAAGAAAGAAAAAGACAAAGAAAAAGAAAAGGCAAAAAAAGTCAATAATGACCAATATAATTTTAGTCAAAATCCTCCCAAGGTCAAGGGGCATAAAGATCGTCCCCATTTTTATTTATTATTGGAGATTTTTGCCAATGAGGCCTATCCCGAAAATTACCCAGTTTGACAATTTTTTTCGAGTTAAACAGGACCCAATATATTTTCAGTTAGAAAGTTAGTCCACAATTAGTTAGCCTAAATGAAATACATTTATTTTGTCTAGCAGGTGAATGCCTCTATAAGTAAATCAATGGGTCTAGTTGTATCAACTATAGCCAGCCCTTGATTTACTTGTAGTCGGCGGACAAGGGACGAGTACCAGTATGATGTTATCCACAATATTTTGTGAACATTGGTGATGAAGAGAGTTAGGATAGTTAAAGATCTCCCCGAAACAAGGTTAAATATGTTATTTTGTAAAAAAAAAAAAAAGTTTTGGTTATCGAACACGTTCGTTGATCTATCACTTTACATAGTGGTACAAATTGCGTGCCAAAAATTAATTTTGTACGAGTTATTCCATTGTTAAGTTTTTACAACGAATTTCCATTCAACATTAAGTATGTAATCAATTAGTTTTTAACCTGGAAATTTATCGTTTATATTCATCCTTGTTCCGGGGAGCTCTTAAATCATTCAATTTCATGATTTTTCTGAGGCTTCTTTCTATAAGAACATGTACACATAGTGGGACAAAATATATTTTGAGAACTCCTAACATTCTATTCCAAAAACACGGTTTTTATTTTACATGTTTTGCATATTTGGGCACTTTTTGATAAAATTGCTTATTTTGCATTTTATTGTATGTATTAGTGTAGTAGAGTATTTCTGTTCACGTTTTTACGTACATCACATATATTTTACTGTTCGTAGAGACTATCCAATAAAATAGCAAACAAGTAGGCCTAAATTCTATTTTTTTTTAGCGTATTTGAAGTGAAAATGAAGCACATGGCCACTTGGCGCGACACCCTAGATTTAGAATGCATAAAGTGCTGTTGTTTGTGGAAGATTTGGGAGAAATTGAAAATAAAACAGCGAAAAATGTTCTGTTCTTTGGATATACATCCAAGTCTTTAGTGAAATCGATCGCTTCTGTAAAGATTGTGCATGAACAATATATTCTGTAAAATGTGTACATTAAACAATATATTTAGTAAACTTGATGATTGGATATTGCTTAAGGCCATTCCAGACGCTAAATTGACTTCATTAAAGAGTTGCTTTTTGTAACTTATTATTGAAATAACATGTATTAGACTATGAAAAATAAAAAAATAAAAATATTGTCGCTATTTTTGGGGCGTACCGGCTGTTTAATTTGCATATTGCGCCTTATTGCGCTATCAAGTCCAATTTCAAAACGGCTTTTCAGATTATCTTCATTTTTTTTTTATTAATTTCGTCTCTTTGTTCATATAGTGAACAAGTTTCGTAAGGTTTTGCGGAAGGGATTACAAGTTATGAATTTTTTTATTTAACTCATGAGTGAGTGTTTGGGGCAAATTTTATGGGGCAAATAAAAAATTTTTTAACTTGTAATCCCTTTTCGCAAAAACTTTACGAAACTTGTTCACCTTATGAACAAAGAGATGACGAAATTAATAAAAAAAAATGAAGATAATCTGAAAAGCCGTTTTGAAATTGGACTTGATAGGGCAATTAGGCGCAATATGCAAATTAAACAGCCGGTACGCCCCGAAAATAGGGACAATATTTTTTTTCATTTTTTTTTTTCATAGCCTTATACATGTTATTTCAATAATTAGTTACAAAAAGCAACTCTTCAATGAAGTCAATTTTAGCGTCTGGAATGGCCTTAACTTCTCATATTAATGCACTTTGGCTATTCGAGACGATGAGTGGTGATAGATGAGGATGAAGTATGAACAGAAGGGAGGAGGGGAAACCCGGTACCGGCACGTAGCCTTCTCCTTTCGAAAAGTACCAAGGGGACCAACGGATTAACGTCCCATCCAAAAAGACGGTGTAACCTTGACAGTCATATAGGTTCCTCCACTAACCTAGACTGCCGAACAGACGTCGAGGAGAACGAAGCCGTCACACTAGCTCTCGAACTCTCCATCTGCTCTAACCAGCGATATACGTGAGTTTCAGGGCAGAGCGGTCACCCACTCTACCCCTGACCACGCCCGAGTTTGCTTAACTTCGGTGTTCTAGTGGGAACCGGTTAAACTACCTCGGCTAAACCGCTTAATGAATTATGAAATATTATAAACCGGATAAGTCCTGTCAAAATTTGTGTGTCGTCTGAACCCGGCACCTCCACCAAAATAAATCTGGACGCTGAAGAACAAGTTAATTTACATTTTAGGAAATCAACTGTGTTATGTATAGCACGAAAAAACTTCTGCAAAGCATTGCAAAACACTACGTGTAATTGTCACTCACACATGTTACACACGAGTATGTTTACAAAATCTGATTGACAAATAATGCAAGTTCTTGCACTAAACGTGACAGTAAAACACATTATAGACTGATTTCTAGGTACTAATGCGACTATCACAACACTATCCATCGCTCGAAGATTGCAACTAATAAACATAGATTGCAGTCGAGATTATGTAGCGTATATAAGACAACAATTGGCTCCGAAAGTCATCTGATACCTCAAGATATCGACATGAAGATCGTTCTGTTGGTGTGCCTTCTGCCGCTTCTGCTGCACACAGTACTGGTAAGATATTGAAAATACTTTTTAATTTCTGGTTGAGAATTAATTTATCGACTATAATTCCATTGTAAGTTCCAGGGCATAGTATTGAGTAAATATGCCCCTCCTCACTGAAAATCAGTTTTTAAGAGAGTATAGGACATGCGTTTTAGGCAAATTGCTGTTCGCTCGGCCGACTGACACCACAGGTGTTAG
The DNA here is from genome assembly GCA_024449915.1 of Sweltsa coloradensis. Classification (NCBI taxonomy): domain Eukaryota; kingdom Metazoa; phylum Arthropoda; class Insecta; order Plecoptera; family Chloroperlidae; genus Sweltsa; species Sweltsa coloradensis. The sequence goes on along the minus strand of JAMZAV010000143.1, from coordinate 505,160 downwards.
AAATTTTGAACAATGTCACGAATGTGGAAATATAGGGCTCTGCAGTAACACATTTCAAAATTTTGTTTTAAAATAATTAATAAAAAAAAAATTATTTTTCACGAATTTTGATTTGGCTAAAAACTCCAAAATTAACCACGTGCGTGATTTTTTTTCTGGCTGTTTAAGACAAAATTTTGAAAATCTATGACCGTAGCGATGTCCATGCATGCTTTATTGACAACTTTACAAAGTTTCATATACATCGGATGCATTGGCCGAGCGAATAGCTATTTGCTAACTGCCAAATGTGTCCCAATAGCTCTTAATTGTTACTGATTGGGTAGCTCTAGAGATTTTAGGTAGACAAACTACTCTATAGTCTATATGCATAATTTTTCTGCTTGCCAGTATCGGTATGTCACGTCTCATCGTATATCTCATCGTATAGCAGCACACAAGATTGATTGGTTGTTGCTATTCGAGACGAGGAGTGGTGATATTTTGACGATGAAGGACAATTACAAAACCCATGCCTTATGCGGGATTCGAACCCACGTCCTCGTAGTGTTTTACGCTTCGGAACTGCGCCCTAATCGTATAAGCTACCGCAGACGGATCAGATCATAAGTTTCAATTGACACGGGGTTTCTTTGTTCACATTTCCCTTCAACAAGGATAATATAGAAAGTTTATGATGACCCTTAAGGTCAGGGGAGGGGTTAGCACCACCCAAAGAGTAATAAAAATGAGATTTTGTGCTACATATCCTTTTCAAGGTATTTTAAGGTATTTCTGAGAACAAAATGAAATCCCTACTCTCTACCCTGAAAGTTTATGATATGGGAGGGGGCTGGCACCACCCAAAGGGTAGTAAAAATGAGATTTTGTGCTACGTATCATTTTCAAGGTAATTTAAGGTATTTCTGTAAAAAAAATGAAACCCCTATCCCATAAGTGGTCGATTGTATTTAAAAAATAAATGTGTACCCTTCTTCAGCAGTCTGTTAAATATACACTGTTCTTACTATTTTTAACACTCCGGAACCCGTGTTTGTATAAATTCATGTACAAATAGCCTTAAGGAAAAAATATCCTAAAATAGTTGTTTTTCTTTATAGGCGAGTGGTCAAGAGGACACGGAAGTATTGGACACCGACGATGCTCAACTGATGACTGTTGAAACTGTAAACGAAGATGAAGAGCCAGAGAATGAACCCAATGATCCCGCATCGTCAGACGTAGAGGCCAAACCTCGCTCGCGTCGTCAGGCGCAGTTTTCGATCCAGCTCAGCGGGATAGGGGGATCGAGCACGGGGGGCGGGGTGGGAGGCACGGGTTACGGCTGGGCAGACTGGGACATGGGGGGAGAGCAAGCAAATTCATATCCCCAAAATTGGGATTATTGGGGGGAAATCAGGGGGGCTGGTGGCCCAGTGGTGGGGGGCAAAACAATTGGGGTACTAACAGTGGATGGTAAAATAATTGGGGAGCAGGAAGTGGGGCCCAGACTAACTTCGGGTCTGGGTTATATGGAAACGGGGGGTGGCAGAACAATAACTGGAATCTGGGAACTCAGATTCAAAACTGGAATCAAGTATCCGGACAAGGGTACACGACGTGGCCGTCATGGGATACTGGTTCCTGGGGTCAAACTACTTGGCCTGGTACTGGTTCCTGGGGTCAAACTACTTGGCCTGGTACTGGTGGTTGGGGAAATTGGGAAACAAATAACAATTTCAACTATGGTGGAAATCAAAACGTCAATACCAATGAGGGAGGGTGGCAAGGGAATGTGAATCAAAATAACTGGGACTATGATGGGGGTTGGAGGATGTGGAGGGGTCGGTGGGTGCTCTGAAGAGGCAGTGCAAATTTCACCGATGTTATATACCTATTTAACTTAAGCAAAACACATTCAGATCTATAATAATGCAACTACAAATTCATAAGTTAAAACGTTACCGTCTTGGTGGTCTGATTGGCCAATACGCCTACCTCGAATGTAGGAGAAGACCCCGGTCGGGATGGATTTTTTTAAATATATATATATTTATATTATAATTACTGAATTGTATTAAAAATTAACAACACTAACTAACATTGTAATGTATTTTATTGAACCAAAATGGAATTGAAAACAACCAATAAACTTTTTTGAGAGAAGACCATGCATCATTATTATAAATAAGCCTACTATAATCAAGGTGGTTAATTTTTCTATGAATTTCACTTTTCACTCATTTTATTACAATCGGCTTCGTCGCGGACGCAATATTCGACGTAAGAGATAATAAAAGTGTGAAAGTGTGGAACCCTGCGATTCACCCTGTGCCACCAACGAATGCGTCGAGTGCTGGGTGCATAATTTTATTGTAGGCCTAATTAAAATAATTTGGAACGTAACATCGAATGAAAGTAGCAAACAAAACTGAAAGAAGGTCCATGTGTAATGTTGGCCTCCATCACCTAGCTAGCCGTATGCCTACTATGCACTACTAGGTATTTGTCAGCACTTGAACATGAACACATGTGGCTTCTAATTATTACGTTGTCAAATAATTTGTCAGGGCACTTTTTGTGAGTAAGCTTGAAGCAACTGACCGTACGCATCATACAGCTGACCAACACATGAGCCCCATCACCCAGACGACCCGTCACATCACAGTACCTATACCCCTTTCATCAGTGACGGCAGTCCTAGAGCTAAGAACTATCCACAGCCAATGATAAGAGCATGGGCTAATATAAATGATAAATATCCTGTTCTTGAGGATCACTGTGTAAGCATAGAGTTTTAATAGTACTGTGGGTAGGCACGTAGACTAAATCCTTTTTGCCTCACCACTTTTCCATATATTATTATGAAGAGAGCGTTAACAACTAAGGCAGATTTCTTTTCCATTAATAACCTTTTTACTTTTTAATAATGCTAGGACTTTTTCAAAGTAGTTTATACACTAGAAACCGGCAATAACAGTCCTAAATCCGTAATAAATAACTCGATCCCCATTCGGTTCTATTACGAAAGCGCGGGCGAAGCCCACATGTTGTTCCGTCAGCTCTCACCACGCTGTGCTGCCTGTCAGCTCAGTGGCGCGCTCAGTGGCTAAACTCGGTGTCCAAAAAGAACCTAGTAAATCAGATGTAATAATTTCCTCAAAACGTCCATTTTTGCAAATTTCGGGATCAAAAAGCTTAAGAAATTCGTTTAAAATCACAGTTACAAGATTACATTTTTTACTGTACATTAAGTTAAGTATTACGCTATAGATTATGAGGTAAAAATAATTTTTGTGGGTAATAGCCCCCTTAATAAATGCAATAAGTCATACGCAGTGCGGTAGTCTGACATTTCTGCGTGTCAGTGAAGCAAATATTAGCCGTGACCCGTGGTCATCCAATGTAAACTGGCCAGCTGTCATTAAACATTGAATTTATTATTATTACTGTCAATCGACAAGTTGTCACATGCTTTATTCTATTTGCTTATAAGTAAGTGTAAATTGAGTAATTAAATAACCCGAGGGGGCCTATTTAGTAACTGAAACAACAGCTGTCGATCGACAGAGACAACTTTGGAAATATGTCATGCTCAGCACGGCAGTCCTTGACACTTCTGCGGCCAGTGACGTAAATGTTAACTCTGTGGTTTTATTCAAGAAGTTGCTGCTGTCGATCAACAACTCGCAAAATAGCGGTATAGAATACTAGAGTGAAATTCTCGTTTCGTTTCAACCGACAAGTTATCACCGCGCGTTATAGAATAAGGGTCCTGGGGGTCTATTTACCAAGTGACATTAGTCGACTGAAACGACAACTTTAATGACAATAGTCACGCATCTGACTGAAGCGATACAAGCTTATAAGCTGTGTATTGTATCACACATGTAAACTTTTAAAGCCGTCAGCCAATGTTTCCCTAACGTAATAAACAACTACATACAGCAAATGTAAGTAATTACTATTCAATTTGGTATGATGAAAATTCGAGGTGGCAGTTCTCACTTGCTCTTCTCACTAAAGTAGTCGTTTCGGTCGACTATTGTCGCTGTCACTGTCGCTGTAACTTTTAGTAAACACACCCCCTGGTCACGAAGATAAGTTATGGAATATTTTATTATTTCTCTTCGGTCACTAAACAACAACCGATAATAGTAATATTGAAACAATTATTTCTCAAGCTATTATTCGTTGTAAGTATGATTACGTCTTACTCCCAACATGGAAATATCAACAGAACGTTTTGGCTTGAGTCATTTGCCGAGACGTGATTTCTTCAATACACTTACATCTGAACAAATTACAAATAATGAATATTATAAATAATTGTATCGCAATTTTAAATGTATCACAGATCAAAGATTTGAGATTATGTTAATCACTGTCCATAGAACAATCTGAAATGACACAAAGATATTATTGTGTGTTATTACTGTGTTTTTCGTAGACTATGCGTAAATCTTTGAAAAATCGATAAATGTTACTACATCACTAATCGCTGTGACAAAAGGAATACTCATGAATGTATAATTATGTGCCTTATAAAAGACGAGGATTTGTAAATGAAAATCATTGCGAACACAACCTTGTTGGCACTAAGTTCCACTATGAACTCTGTGGTACTAACAAGGGTTGTGCCGTTACTGCTCCATGTTTCGATGGTAAGTTGGGAAATTATATGTACAGAGTTTTTAATATAACATTTATAATTTAAATTATTTACAAACACATGTAAGGTCGAATAATACTTTATACATTAAGTTGAATTATTTTCAAACACATGTAAGGTCGAATAATACTAAGTAAGTTGTTTTTAGGTTACTAGGAAGCTTCGCAAACGCTTTTTTTAAGTCGCGTTGATGGATGAGCTTTTTTTAAGTTTTAAGTTTGCGTGGGATATCTTAACTTTTGCAAGTGCTTTGCTTTGCTGCCTACGCATTGTAGGTGATTGTTGTCAAGTTTCTATTGTTATTTGTCAATTGTTATTATTTACCGTAAAAAACTCATATTAAAAGCTTTATTTCTACGGATTATGGCTAACTTTTTCAACTTTTTCTTTCAAAAGGTAAAATGTCCCACCCGTTTGGTCAGAATCGGCCCAAATGGCACGAAAATATCGCACAAAAATCGTAAAAGTACGATATTCATGAGAAATATTTCCTCGATTGTACCCAAAAACCATACACCTCTAAGTTCAGAGATTTCGAAGGTCCCCTCCAATTTTCATCAAGATTGGATATGCCGTTTGCCCGGTAGAGAGCAAACACACAGAAAAAAAAAAAAAAACACCCGAGCTACATTTTTTGGGGGTCAGTGAAATTGAAGTCTTCGCTTCGCTCATCCAACGAAAGCTAGAAGGTACCTTAGTGCGTTTATCTTCTTCGTTTTACTAACATTCAAATTGCTCCCTTTATCGTGTCACCTTGTATCACACATGCCTAAGGCACATTTAGGATGTTTAAATCCAAATCTAACATATAACAGAAACATTACTAACATTTATGGATAAGAGTCTCGTCGCGATCTAGATATTACGTTTAACCAAAGTTTTATAGTAAGCTACTATGCCGCTGTTATATTTTTATATCTAGGTGCCCGTTAGGGCGCCGCAGCCAAGCCGCGGTGCGCTACACACTCAAGCACCTTATACACCAAGCAGAGTTGGGGTGATTTCGAGGTGTTACCCAGCCGTCATGTAACGTGATGTGAACTTGAAAACTATCACAATCGAGGGGATTTAGGTACCTGAAAAACACATGCCAAATTTTATTGGGGTACGATTATTCCTTCTTGGTGAAAAAATGGCTTGAAACATGCTCAAAATCACTTTAAGGATGTTAGCTACTGCTACTGCCTACTACTGCCTACTACTGCCTACTACTGCTAACATCTAATACGTCGGCCCGCGATTCTGACCAGACGGGTGGGACTACAATGTTCATATTTTACATGGACATTAAGGTTATAGAAATATAGTCTCTTTTGAAAAAAAAAGTTGAAAAAGTTTGTTGGAAGGCTTCCAAATAAAGGTTTTAAAATAAGCCTTAAACACTGGGCATATAATCAACAAGTAACCATAGTTACTTGACACTTGTTGAGGGTTTATAAGCAGAGTTAGGCGGGAAAGTGCGATACGTAAACAAATGGCGGACTTTTAAAAAATTTTTCTTCTTTGTGTGGAACGAGAAAAGGTGTCATTATACTCTCATAAAACAAATCAGAAACAGTCCCTGGCCTAGGCCCAGATGTAGAAAATTATTTATAATACAACAGTGTAGGTCTAAAGTTCCATTAGGCTATAGGACTAGATAAATAAATACTTACACTACATGTTTGACAAGCCCTACGCCTTTCTTAGCCAACCCTAGGCCAGCACAACCTTGTTTTGACACTTCCCGCACAAATAACTAGTTTTGATTACTACAAGCCTAATGCAGATAAACAATGGTATGATAGTCCTAGGCTATTCCAAAATTTACGGCAATAATAAGCTTTTTCTTTACTTTTAATAAACTCACGCAATCTCCTGTCACTTTTAATAAAAATGTAAAACAAAAGATGGTGAAAATTTTCAATATTCTTCTGATTATCTGATGATTTACATGGCTGTGGGTCAAGGCCGTCTAGATATATCGCTTCCCTCGTGTGGGTGCAGTGAAATAGGTGTAAAATTACATTAGTTGTGCGTTTGTTGTTACATGGGAAAGTTTTAATAGGATGTGAGTTGCCTAGACTTAACCAGTCCTTATACCGTCGTTATACCATGGTTATACCACCTATACCCAGGATGTACATGAATCCGGGCCTAGATATTTTACATCCTATTGTTATTGCTAATACCATAAAAATTAAATCAACTTTGATAAAAAATATTATATTTTAACAAATAATTTTGTAATGGAACTTGAAAAAGTAATGAGATCACACACATAACAAAACTTGTAGAAATACAGCCAAACCTTACACACTCAAAAGGAATGAGATCTAAAAAAAGGGCCAAGCTCATCTACCCTTCCACATTTGCGCATTCTTAATTCATAAACGTACAGTGTCCCATAACAGCATCCTCGAAAAGCTTGGCAAAACAGAATTTGCATGTTTACGTTTAAATTAATTAGAAAAAAAGAAGTTGGATAAACTACTACGTTAATGTAATAATCGCAAATTCTATTTTGCCAGGCTTTGTCGATGATGCTGTTATGGGACACTGTACGTTTATGAATTAAGAATGCGCAAATGTGGAAGGGTAGATGAGCTTGGCCCTTTTTTTAGATCTCATTCCTTTTGAGTGTGTAAGGTTTGGCTGTATTTCTACAAGTTTTTTGTTATGTGTGTGTATAGTTATACGGTAAAATATGAAAAATTGAGAATTCTTCGGAACAGGAACAAAGTCTAAGTAGGAAAGTATAGCGCTAAACTTGCCTTACGACCACTATAATACATATCTGTATAAAAAATTAACGCTGAAGTCCTAGGGAAACTCTATAGGGAACTTTAAATGATATTGTTGGATGAGCGAAGCGAAGACTTCAATTTCACTGACCAAATTGATGGCAATTTTATTTTGTTGTTTAATTTACAAGTTTTTTAGTGTTTAATAATAAAATATTATACAATAATAGATTAAATGTATAATTTATCTCCAAAACCAAACGTGCTATATAATCTATCTTTCCCGAGCACAATGCTATTGTTAGTATAATCTTTGATATTCCATGTGAGGCTTGTCTAACTCATATTTTCTGCTTTAGACTATTGGTGCAGTTGCCAGCGACAGAACTTTTGCTGACGACACTGTAGACACCGTTGGAACCCCCGTTGGAACCCCCGTTGACGCCCATGTTGGTACCCCCGTTGGTACATCCGTTGGCGCGGTGGCCGAAAGACCTAGCAAACCCCCCCCTGACATGAAAGTTACTATGAAAAGTGGTCTTGATGATAATTTTGGTGGGAGACAAGATAATCTCTGGGGGAACAACGGCGGAGGCAATACTGGTTGGAACAATATGGGCACGGGTAAACACGGTGAGGGAATTCCAGGTTGGGGTGATGTGGGGATGGGGGATAATCAAGGTTGGGGTAATGTGGGGATGGTAAATAATGATGGGGGGATTCAAGGTTGGGGTAATGTGGGGATGGGGGATAATCAAGGTTGGAGCAATATGGGAATGGGTAATAGTGGTGGGGGGATTCAAGGATGGGGTAATGTGGGGATGGGAAATAATGGGTGGGGAAATAGTTGGGGAAATGAGGGTTGGTTAAATAACGGTTTGGGTAATAACGGTTGGTGGAATGGGATAAATACCGGTTGGTGGAATGGGATGAATAATGGGTGGGGAAACAACGCATGGGGAAACACGGGTTGGGAAAATAGTGGTTTGGGCAATCATAACTGGGGTATGAATGGTTGGTGGAACAACATTGGTCGCCCCAATAATGGTGCGGGAGGTAGTGATTGGGACAATTATGGCTGGGACGATGATGACTGGAACAATAATGGTTGGGGTAGTAATGGTTGGAATGGTAATGGTTGGAACGTTATTGGTTGGAACAATGGTAATAATGGTTGGAGCACGAATGGTTGGAACAATGGCAATAATGGTTGGGGTGGTAATGGTTGGAGCACTAATGGATGGAACAATGGCTATAATGGTTGGGGTGGTAATGGCTGGGAGAATGATCAAAATGGATGGGACAATAATGGAGACGATAGTTCTGGTGAAAGTGATTGGAACCCCAATGGTGGTTGGAGCCACAATGGTGGTTGGAGCCACAATGGTGGCGTTGGACCGGTTGGTTGCTACACACATTGATGGGGGAATAATGGTTATTAAGCAAACGGGAGTTTGAATATTCATCAAATGATGTAAAAAGATTGAAAACATATAATAATATTGTGTGTTTGCGTTCTATAAAATAATTCAAACATTAGAATTCTATATTATTTTGTTTCTAATAAATAGTTATTAATACTCCCGATCAAAATAATTGCAACAGTATTCTTTAACATAATACATGGCATCGATAATGGCAGAATTGTGATTCTATGATTTAAGAAAGCTTTTAAAAGTTGTCTGTAAAAATGTATCTAGTAATTATTCAGATTTATGGTTTTTGGCTATATGAATTACACAATGTTAAATAAAAAATTAAAAAACGCAATTGGTGGTTTTATTAGTAGTATCTTTATAGCTAACTTCACATAATAATAATAATAATAATAACATGTACACATTTAGCAACAGTTTATGGTTGTGGATGTTTATATTAATTCATGAACACTGTACCAAAATCGTGCTCAATGTACGAAAACTTAGGATATTAGTAATTGTGTAAAATTATGTGTACAAGTTTCACGGAAATTAAGAGGAAACTATACAAGATCTCAAGTTGTATACAAGATTGGTAAATATACTTCACAGTTACTCAAAACAAATATCAGCCAGTTCACGGAAAACAGTGTGTGCACAATACTATTTAGTAGCGTGCTCTAAACAACAATAATATATAAACACAAATTAAGTATAAATTAGATCAATATTTCAATCATAAATCACTCTCATCGAGAACACAATACACGAGATACATCATCACAAGTTGTGACCATCAATTCCCACAATGAAGATTGTGTGGATATTTTGTATAGTTTCTCTGGTTCTCCATGTATCAATGGTAAGCTCAAAAACATTTCTTATAAATACTTGCTATATTTATATATTTCGGTGAAGGGTATGTCCAAGGTATGTTTGAGAGGAATCAGCCCCAACATTTGACTGAAGAAAACCTTGAATAAAACGTTCATTCAGGCATGATTGTGGGTGGCGGGAATAGTGCCTCCTATCGTATCACGTTTTCCGCATGAGCATGCATGCATTCTGCATGAGATTTGACCAGTTGCAATAAAAACAAGTTCACTTTCAATTACATTTCTTCGCAGCATAGCTATAATGTTGATATCATACAGTTGAATGATTACCACACAATTACTTAATCTTGGAGGTAATTTTATGTCAGAGCATTTTTAAATTAATCATGGTTGTAATGGTGAAAATAAGATGTATTAAATTAAAAGAAATATCTTTAAAGATTAAATACCTATATTAATATTCTAAAAAACTTTCAATTATGTCAGATAATTCGAAATCAAGCAAAGAATAATACTAAGGGTCAATAGTTAAATGCATGGTGCAGAACTGGGCCCAAAATAGCTAATCACATATTTGGGGTCACGGAATGTAAAATTCACATATTTATTGCCTAACAGAATTTGACTGAGTCCCGTCCGAGGGAGAACTTCAATTTATAAAGTCCTTATTCCTTCCTAATGACATTGCTTCATAATTTCCATTTCTGTACCCACTTTGAAACTTCTTAAACAATTCATTTCCAGCATATCAAAACAAATCGAAATAATATATAAAATAAATAGATGTCGTCTTTTCTGTATTTTAGATATATGCGGCAACAACAGAGGATCCCGATGATGCTACCTTCGTTAAACCTACTGAGGACCCTGACAGACTCGCTGAAGACGAAGACGTCGTCGTTCAAGGTCCCACCATCATCCTCCCACCAGAGAACAAGGCGTACGATATCGAGGGGATAAACTTACAGGACCCACAAACCTTCAACCGAAGACCAGGACCATATTACCCAAACTGGTCGTGGCCTTGGTGGTGGCATTATCCCTACTACCCTAGATGGCCACGTTGGTGGTGGTAAATACAACGGATGAAGAGAAGCCCTGCGAATTAGCTACTGTAAGGTTTATACTGAACTCATACGGCTTTCATTATGTGTTCAATAATAACTGTTTATTTATTCATATATTTATTTTTCGTTTGTTTAAACGTCTATCATATTCAGTTAAAAACTGATTTCGTAAAGGAGGACAACAATAGTAAACAATAATTTGGGGAATATTTTATGTAGAAAATAGATTTAGATGTATTTAGTGTAACATCGTCAAACCTTAATAATCTTAGAAATAAGAATACATTTGTTTTAGAAATAAAATTTGTATTCCTGTAAGCTAATAAATAAATGAATTGTTAATATAAAAGAAAAACAATTTGTTTCGACACTGCAATAATGGAAGGTTGGTAAAATTTAATTATGTATCGAATCTAAAGGGTCATGCAAAATAATTGAGTTTGGTTATTTCTAGACATAATAATACCAATGTGTACGGTATATATCAGATACGATGATTGTGTATCATTCTAATGTAATATCAAATAAAAGTACTGACTATTATCAAGCAACTTATGCTTTTTTAGTTAAACCTGAACTCTAATTTCTAACTAATTAAAAACTAGCATATAGATTTAATTAGACCAGCGTGTAGGCTGTCTGTTTAGACCTACTCATCCAGAACCCTACATTGGCCAATCTGAACAATAAAAAACACAGATAAACAACATCAAATTATCACATTATGAATGACAGCAAGTAAGTCGATTATTGATTATTGGCTGTCAAGATACAACTGATTGAGAGGCATGAGAAAGTGTACATTCGACGATATATTCATAATCGGCCCTTATTCCAGGGTGTCCCTGTTGAGTAACATAAAAAAGTAATTATTCTGAGATTGTTAGAACAGTATGGTAGAAAAATTAAATTTTCGAACGGTACGTGTTTCTAGAATAATAAAATAAAATAACGCTATATTTCGGGCACTTTTAACACCCTTCCAATGGCAACAACAATAAAAACATAAAGTCCGTCTCCTAACCAAGATCAAAACATCAAAACAATTTCTGCCGTCTACAAATCAAAGGTCCCACCACAATAGTTATGGCTTCGATGCCCGGCTAGGGACAAACCCCTTCTAAATAGCCGGGAAATCAATGTTGGGAGTGATGATAACATCGTCAGCCACAGACATCAAGACAGCCTCCTTTAACCTCCGTTCATGTGAGTTTGTTTCATGTAGAATGATTGAAGAGCCATTTCACATTTATGAGGATGTTCGAACGCATGTTCTGCTATACTTTGCGCTGCGCTGCGCAACGTTATTGCGATGTTCCTTCGATCTGACTTTAGTTTCTGTTCCTCCAATATAAATAGCATTACACTGGCATGGAATTGAGTACACGGATTCTTCGACGATTGTGATATATAGTTTAATTTAATTTTATTTATATATTGGTTCACTCAAATACAGCATTGCTGACATTTTACATTGAGGTATAGACTAAAATAAATTTAGAAGCATATAAAAACATAAAAAAACATTTAAAATCTAAAGATATAAATTCAAAATATCAAAATTGACCGCCAAGGGGGTTTCACATACACTTTTGCCATAAAGTAAAAGTCATTTTAAATCCCTGTAGTTTCTTCCGTCAGTAGTTTCTAATAGCTCTCCTCTTGGTAGTTCATTTCATTGTCCTTTCTTGCGTATCCACTTCTTTGACATTGATCAGCTGTTTATATATTTCTGTTGCAAGTCTTGCTGCCCCTTTTGTTTCTTTTGTTTTGATGATCATTAGAAAATATGGAAAATATTAATAGTCAAAACTGAGAATTTAGAAAATCACAATAAAAGTGTAATAAAAACTTGAGATAACGATACCTCAGGTTCTCTTTAGTGTATCTCACATGTTGGAAAGATGAATGAATAAATTTAGTTTGCAAACAATAAAATCATTTTTTTTAAAGCTGATCCTCCCAGAGATGTGTGAAAATTAAAATTAAATTATAATTTATAAGACATTTACAGTCTATAAAAATTGCATTTTATTACTTATAGGAGTGTTCTTCGAATAATTAAATTGGGGAAAAAAGAACTTCAATCTAGTGGTTTCAATATTGGCGTCAGTCACGGCCTTTATTATCCTTGGTAGTCATCGAGAGTAAAGATGCCCCTGGGAAGGTTTCAAATCAACATCTAATACAACAAAGTGGAATTTATCAAGAAAGGTATTTTGAGTTGAGTCAGAGAGTAGATTTTGTTTTTATTTTTATTGAGAAACTTGCCAATACAGACAATTATTGCATGCCCTCTTCTATTGTTTCTTTTCTTGAAGTTAGGGTACCTAGTCGTGATGAAAATATCAAATATGATGTTTAAGAAAAGTCAATCCCTTGCACAAAACGAATGTAGGCCTACAAACATCGGAAATCTTTTCAGTTAGGATTGCCGGAGTAGGTGTCTAGCTCGGGACCTCCCGAATCAAAGTCTTCGTGTGTTTCACTGTTGGGTTGTGTGTTTGATCTGACGGCGAGTGGGAAGTCTTAAAATACATGTCAACCTACATATCCAACCCTACTTATATCAATGAACTTATGAAGTTAGGTTAGAGAGGGAAGTAGCCCTATCACCCCAAAATTAATAAACCATTAAAAAATAATGTAGACTATATAGGTTCAAATTGTTGTTCGCTCAGCTGACTGATATCACAGGTGTCTGAGATGTTGAAAATATGTCACGAAAGTGGAAATATAGAGCTCTACAGTCACACATTTCTGTAATTTGTTTTTAAATCATTTATAAAAAATAAATGAGTTTTCACGAATTTCGATTTTGTTAAAAAGTACAAATTTGACTATATTCATGATTTTTTTCTGGGTGATTAAAGGGGCTATAAAGTCAAAAAATTATTTTTTACCACTTAATCTATAGCACAATACTACACTTAAATGAGAGTTTAAAAAATTATATCTTATAACTGTGATTTAACCCCAATTTTTTAATTTTTTTATCAAAAACTTTGCGAAAACTGGTGTTTTGGGAAAATTTTTAAATCGGCTTTAACCTGCTTCTTTTTTGGTCCTCATAGATACTAGAGCATAGTACAAATCTAAAATGCCCATTTTTTACGTCGTGTCTTGAAACTGTGCCCAAATATACCCTTAAACACGCAAAAATATGCATTCCAAAATCACACCCCATCTTGGTAATCAGCATATTTTGACCAAACTACTTGCCCAAATTACAAAACAAAATATAGAGAATTTACAGAAAAGGCTGTAGAGTACGTCAATAATGGCCAATATTTTTTTGGATCAAAATCCTCCAAGGTCACGGGGCATAAAGATCGTCCCCATGTTATTTCTTATGGGAGATTTTTGCCGATGGGACCTAGCTCGAAAAATGTCGTGTTTGACAATTTTTTGGGAGGTCATGGTGGCCCCAATAATTTTTCTGTTAATTGCTAAATTCATTACTAGTTAGCCTGAATGAAATATATTTTTTGAGTTTAGCGGTTAAATACCCCTTTAAGACAAAATTTAGAAAATCTATAACTGTAGGGCTGTTCATGTATGCTTTATCCCACGCACACAAAAACTTGTAAAAATACAGCCAAACCTTACGCACTCAAAAGTAATCAGATCTAAAAAAGGGCCAAGCTCATGAACCCTTCCACATTTGCGCATTCTTAATTTATAAACGTACAGTGTCCCGTAACAACTTCTTGAAAAGCTTGGCAAAATTTTTTAATTAATTTAAACGTAATACTAGTTCATGCAAAATTCTATTTTGCCAAGCATTTCACGGCTTTTCAAGGATGTTGTTACGGGGCACTGTACGTTTATGAAATAAGAATGCCCAAATGCCCTTTTTTTTAGATCTTATTACCTTGTGTTTGGTTTGGCTATATTTTTACAAGTTTTATGTATGCGTGGGATCTCTTCACTTTTTCAATGTTCACTGTAAAATTATTTCTTTTAAAATAGAACTAGGAAAACGCTTAAGTCCCGCCGCGTTGATGGATGAGCGTAATTTTTTTTAAACGAAAAAAGCGTAAAATTGTGATTTTTATAATAGATCATTTTTCGATTACGCTCAAATTTTACACGAATATATAAACTCATAAAATTAAAGTTCTGTGAAAAAATCATTACAATCGGATAAAGCATGTAGGTTTTATTCGTCGAAGAAATGTTAAAAATTGAAAAAAATCGTAAAATTGCGATTATCATGAGAAATGATTTTTCGATTGCGCTCAAATTTCACACGAATATATTAATTCATAAAATTAAGGTTATGTGAAAAAATCATTACAATCGGATAAAGCATGTAGATGTTATAAGTCGAAGAATTTTTTTAAAAATCGAAAAAAATCGTAAAATTGCGATTTTCATGAGAAATAATTTTTTGATCGATTTTTCCCCCCGTGCAGTTCTTCGTTCAGAGATTTCACAGACCTCCATAAAATTGCATCGCAATTGGAGTATTGGTTTAGCCGGAATCGTGTTCACAGACACACAAAAATACAAAAAAAAAAAATAACAAAAAAAAAAAAAAAAAAAACAAAACATTCCGGATTTTTTTCTCCAGTGTAGTGAAATGGAATCTTCGCTTCGCTCGCTACGCTCGCTACGCTCATCCAATAAGAATAATTTTAATAAAGTAGTATTAATTACTGTTATGGTAATACAAATTGACAATATGATGTTCAGGCTGCGTTCCAATGCTTCATTTCCACGCTAGTGTACTAGCCTAGTGGACTCATTTACCGGAAGTGAAGTGACTAGCAGGCGACCAAAGCTCCGATTTGGCTAGCAGGCTAGCAGACAGCAGGCGAAAGTGTACACTACGAAGCCTACTTCGTCTGCTAGCAAAATGGCGGCAAGTAATTTTGAAGCCACAAACCTACACTAGAAGCTACTTGAATGAATGAATTGATGATATTACTGTAGTAAAATTGATTATAACAGCAAATACAAATACTCACGCATTCTTTTCTATGGTTTCAGGTAAAAAGTGGGGTTAGGGTTTGTTTATTGTTTATGTTTATTGTTAGGGTTTGTTGTTGAATCCACGACACCTGGATGGGCTTTTCTATCTATTTAGGAAGCTGTGAGTAGCCATAGTAGGTAGACTTCAAAAGTGTATGCCCAAATGTGTAAGTAGGTAGCAGTTAGCAGGCTAGTGGCTAGTCAGTAGCAAAAGCAAGCAGGGCAAAAAAGCATTGGAACGCAGCCTAAATAGCTCGTGCCCCAAAGAATTGATTTTTGTACGCATTGTAGATGATTATTGTCAAGTTTCTATAGTTATACTTGTTGATTATTTACCTATGAAAGGCTAATATTAAAACCTTTATTTGGATGCCTTCCACCAAACTTTTTCGACTTTTTCTATCAAAAGGCACTACATCACTATAGTCTTAATGTCCATGTAAAATTTGAACGTTGTACGGTTGTAGCCCCACCCGTTTGGTCAGAATCGCTGGCCTTTTGTTTCTGACTAATTAGTAAGTAGTAGATAGCCAGTAGTATAGCTAAAATCCTAAAGTGATTTTGAGCATGTTTCAAGTCATTTTTTCACCAAGAAGGAATGTTCGTACACCAACCAAGTTTGGCATGTGTTGTCAGGTACCTAAATTCCCCTGATTTTAAAAGTTTTTAAGATCACGCCACGTTTCATGACGGCTGGGTGACACCTCGAAATCATCCCAACTCTGCTTGCTGTATAAGGTGCCTGAGTGATGTGTAGCGCACCGTAGCTTGGCTGCGGCGCCCTAACGGGCACCTAGATTGACAACTTTGAAAAGTTACATATACGTCGGATGCTTCTTGGTCGAGCTAATAGCTATTTGCTTACTGCCAAATGTGTTTTGCAGTTAGAAAAAGAATACATAATATGAAGTTTTTTTTATAAAACACTTTTGTGGTCAAAACTTGACAAAAAATATTACTTTAATTATTGTATTTCAAACTCCTTTCAACCATATTGTTCCAATGAAACATTGTTTTTATTGAGTTACCATGTGGTAATTGTACCTGTTATTCATTTACATTTATTAAATTTTCTGAACACAACACTAAATAAATGAATACGTGATTCATTGGCTGTAAACTTACTAACAATGATGATTGTGAAAAGGAAGTGAAATTATTTCTAGAATTGTTTGAAAATACGATAGAAGATTGCATAGAACACCGTAGTTGAACACTTTCAAAACGTAAATTGAGCGTAGATTTGTGAAATCAAAATCAAATATATAAATAAACATTTCCGGACAAAGTGTGAGATACGTGTTGTGAACGAAAATATTTAAAACGTAATTTGATATAAAATGTTCACTGATTTTAATTCCAAATCACTTGAGTCAAGATCGAAGATTAGTACAGAGGACGGAACACACCAACCACATGATGAAGTACATGTGGCTGGTTTGCATTCTACCACTAGCCCTTGTTCTCAATGCGTCAGTGGTAAGTGTATTTCTTATTTATTTATCATTTAGTCTCAACTCGTATTAAAAATATTTACTGAATTAACGGGTAGTTTTAAATAACTCATTTTGTTATATTTCTATATTTTCAAACATATAAAAGCAATTTAAAATCTTTTATCTCTTCTATTAAATTGCTTTGGATATATTTGTGTACTCGGCACCTCCAGAAAGAGATTCTAATGCAAGTTTAAATGTATTTGTATGTTCTTCGCAACCTGTTGACTAAGTACCTTATTTTGGGAACGATAAATACAAATACAACCTCCAACTTGGCATGAGTTTCTTTTAATGACATTGCCCATCAACATGGATCATACATAATATTATTGGCTTGCTTATTTTAGAAATTGACACTTTTATGTACACGGCACCTCTACCAAGAGCTTCCAATGCAATAAATAGTTTTATTTGCGTTTCTTCGACAATTTGTTGTTTACCCTACATTTGACGATACCGCGACGGTGCTTGAGAAAAAAAGCAAATTCTTCATCTTTGATTACAGTCTAGCGCCGAAGACGAAGACGAGATGGAAACCGACCTTCGTCCCGAGCTTGGCAGAAACGATGACATCGACGATGACCAGGAGACCGGTGACAACGATCATGACGTCGTTAGAGGGCGTGTGGTGAAGCGAGCTGTTGGAGTGCGGGGTAGAGGGGGTGGATGGGACTGGCAGGATCCCTGGAATTCGCAAAACCCCTGGGATTGGCAGAACCCATGGAATTCGCAAAACCCGTGGGATTGGGAGAACCCCTGGGATTCTCCCTACAACGACGACGTCAATGACCGATATCTACAGCAGTGGATACCTGGTAGATGGCTGCACTGGTCGAATTGGCCCTGGTGGTGACACTGATTAAAGCAGGCTTGGTTGTGGTACGGTCAATCAATCGTCATAATACAGATTTTTTCTGTACAAGAAACACAAGTCATCAGTGCATTTCCTCTTTGTTTTGATTGATGGTTCACGTTGTTTATCTAAACTTTATTCCTTTATCGTTTAATACCTGAATTGTCCGCAACTAATACACAGCAGCATTGTTTTATTATACTTAAATACTGATAACCTCTGATAAAACTTATGTTGTATTCTATAGTCTATAGCAAATTGTAATACCGTATCAAATAAAGGCAAGTAAACTTCCATATGACTTCTGTTTATCAATAAAATAATTGACATATAACCTGAATTACGAATAAAATATAAATTTGAATTTAGTCTACCCACTTACGCCCCAGAATTTATTTCAGAGAGGGCATAATTGCTAAACTATTTTTGCAATTCGCTGTTTAAAAAAAAGAAAATCAAACCGATTAATCAGCCCAGATTCGATGTAAATTCGAACGTGATATGGTGGTCATAATAAATTAATTATAAAAGTGCAATTTCATTTGTAAAACTCAAATTGTATACAGTGATACAAAATACTACGGGCGGCTTTCAGGCCAAAACACATAAAATGACACTGTAAACTAATCTTCCTCTCTCTTTACTCATCCTCATACAGGTACCACAATATACAAGCTCGCCTAGTGTTCATAATACCGACACATTTTGTTTTATCGAGCTTGGCCCAACTCAAATGCGCGCGCTCAGGTGTTTATGATTTCTGCTGAACGGTTGGTAATATCATTACCAAATTTTTCATGGATCTTAATAAAGTACTTTCATATTGATATCCACACTTGGTTGCATAAAATAAGCCTTAAACATCCATTGCGAGACATAAAACCAAAACTGAAAAAATGGGAAATCCTAACATGGATTCCAATTCTGGAAATTCCCACCAAACCGTTTATCTTACGATAAATCCAAATTAAACCAGAGCGTTAACATTGATTTAAACGTTGATAGCCAGTATACAAATTTTAGTTTAAAAAATCTGTATACTTGGAATTAATTTCCGAAATTGATTAAAATGGAGTAAATTTCGGTGATTTCACTAATTTTTAATTCAAAATCAATGAATTCATTTAGGAATACGCATACTGGATAGCGTAGATTTATTCTTTATTAACGTTAGTGTGAAATTTTATAACGGTGTTATAAACCGTTTACCCGAAAAAAAAACAGAAAGCTGAGCGCCTAAACCAGAGGCGGATACCGGCAATGCACACAAACTACATTGTTTCGGCATTGCATTCAGCCAAAAAAATGGGAATTTCGAATAATCATTATTTATGCATCGTTAAAAAGACGTGATATTTGTTATTTTATTGATGGTTTTCAGTGAAAATGGAGTCGTTATTGAACTTAAGCGCAAAAGCGCTCAATTTTGTGTGATTGTGCGAATTTGACGTTCGTTGCCTTGCTGCGTGTGTGTAACTAATCGAGCATCTAGCAAGAAGTAGTAACGTCATCCCAAAAATGTTCAGTCTGCCTTTGAAATGTGTCTTCTATGCTAAATTGAAAATATGATCGAACTTCAATATGTTACCATGAATGCTGAAGTTGTAAGCTCGACATGACGACAAAACAAATTGACGCACACAAACTATACATTGTTTTGGCATTGCATTCAGACCACCACTTTTTTTCTAAAACGCAACAAATGCACTCTATAAACCGTTTTCAAAATTTTTCGCCTGTGGCGCTAAAAATAGGGGGCTCTGCCGAAGCGATATATAGAGACGGCCTTGGCTCTGCCCCCCATACCCCCCGTTCTCCGTCCCTTTCCCACGGATGTACATACACGGGCAAATCGCCTCCCTCATAATTATGTCCTAGATCCGCCCCTCGTCTCTGCGCCAGCCACAGAGTCCAACAAAGATTTGATAGGTGTTTGGGACCAAAAGCTAAAGGTGTATTTATATAGAAAGCCTTATACATGTTTCATGTTTGTATATTTTCCATTATTAATTTTCAAAAGAACATCCATTCAGAAAAGTGGAAACTTTCCCATAGATGAATTCGCTTTCTTTGTACATTGCAATATAAATGCATTTAAAAGAGAAACAAAACTTTATCTGGATAGTAGTATCGTATAACACAACGAAAACGTAAAACTAAAAGGTATTGCACAAGAAAGAGTTATTTAATTTGCTGACTTGATAACAATGTTGATTGCTTCAAGTACGTGGAATGCAGTGGCGGAACTAGGCGCCCGCAGGGCCCGCAACTGCAGGCGGGCCCAGGCCCGTTTAAAAAACTAAGTGAAAAAAACCACAGTATTTCAGCCTGTTTTGAAAATATTGTATTTGTTTTCGTTGCTAAAATGACCGTTTTGTGACAAGGAGAAATTTAGCTGATATTTAAGAACTTTTAGCGTCCACAACACAACAACACACAAAAACTACATTATTTTGGTATTGCATTCAGCCCACAACTTTATTTAAAATGCATTAAACGCACTCCTGATTTTCAAAAACCTGATTTTCAAAATTTTCGCCTGCAGCGCTATTGTTGGGAAACTTCGCCCCCAAAACCCCCCATGCATACTTGGTCCTTATATAATACCCCCAGGATATTAAATAGCCCCCCCCCTCCCCCCTCCGGGATAAAAAGCCTGAATACAACACTGAGCCTATGTATGTGTGTATCTGTTAGGGGGGCCCCAATAGAAATTTTGCGGGCGGGCCCATGAAAGTTCCGCCACTTGGTGGAATGGTTCTTAAGAATAACCTCAATCTACGATAGAAGATCGTAATGATGATCATGGGTCAAGTTTTAATGGATTAATAAATGTAAATAATCATGTGTGTGCAATCAAAATCACATTTCTAGCTTAAGCGTGTGCTGATAGTGTTGATAGGTGTTGGAACGAATAATTAAGAATATTTTATACAATTCAGAAGTTAAAAAACCCATCCCGATCGGGGTTCGAACCCGAGTCTCCCCCATTCCAGGTAGGCGCCTTAGCCAACTAGACCACCGAGACGGTAACTATTTAACTTCTGAATTGTAGTTACATTATATATCTGAATGGATGGAACAGTACTGATCGATCGGGATGGATGTTTTTTACTTCTAAATTGTATTAAATATTAACAATTCCACCTACGGGTGTGTTTCCCGACTAACCAATTCGAGAAAGAATAATTAAGAGTTAAGATTGAGTATAAATTAGTTGTCAGATTAATTATATTTGATTTTAAAAGTGTGTAAACGAAATAATATTTCTATATAGTGAAAATAATGAAGTATATGAAAATCTTTACAGATTAAACTAATGAAAGTGTAAGAAAGTTACTTACTTACATATGATAATAATGCAAGTATGTTATCAAAATAAGATCTACTGATTTAAAAAAAAAATACCTAATGTAATCACCGAAAGGATGAAGAAGACCCTAGGCATATCTTGTACTAACATCTAATAAAACAATTGTAATTTTTTAAATTTTCCGTGAATATGCGTTTTTGAAGTAAGGAAAATTGTGAATGGAATGTCCAAGTGTGTCTTAAAGTATTCACTTTCTTGCATTCAAGTAAACAAGGACAAGCA
Source organism: Sweltsa coloradensis (assembly GCA_024449915.1). Classification (NCBI taxonomy): domain Eukaryota; kingdom Metazoa; phylum Arthropoda; class Insecta; order Plecoptera; family Chloroperlidae; genus Sweltsa; species Sweltsa coloradensis. Next base: position 483,541 of record JAMZAV010000143.1, on the reverse strand, counting down.
AATATAGGACAAAACTTTCAGTCAGGATTGCCCGAATCAAATTTCTGAAAAACTTAAAACATTATATACTCAGCGTGTGTTATAATAAGAATACATATATGACGGGAATTTCATTAGATTTAGAAATAGCTTTGGGGTGCAAAGTCCCATATAAATATTAAAAAAAGCATCACTTGTCTGTATTCACGATGAAATCCGAACACGGCGATCGACAAGAGTTTTTGTTGGCACCCGCACAACCCTTCAACAAAAATGACATAGTGCTTTTGGTGACCCGGGGATATGGGGGGATTGGCAATTTTTCCAGAAACTATGAAAATGAATGATCAGGCACCTCTACTCAATACCAAAACAAGCGACGAACATGTCTAATGATAAGCTAATCCGACGATCTGTTGATTAAGTAGCTTCGCTCCCTCTCCCTCTCTCATGTACACGTGGTTTGTCTAAATAATTGGATGAGCGCAGCGAAGACTTCAATTTCACTTACCCTTAGAAAAATAGCTCGGGTGTTTTTTTTTGTCTGCTTGTTTGCACTCTACCGGGCAAACGGCATATACGATCTTGATGAAATTTTCAGGGGACCTTCGAAATCTCTGAACTTAGATCTGCCAAGTTTTTGGGTGGCACAACGAGGTGCGAGTCGGTTCACGGTCTCTTTCAGACTCGCAGTCGTCTTTCGCCTCGCATTGTTGAAGGCAGACATGGTTCACTCTTGCTTGCTCTTGTCTTGATAATGACGCGAAACAGTAATCATTTTAACATTGGACAAAAATAATCAACCATAAATGCTCATCCATAAACGCGACTGGAAAAAGAGTTCGTGAAGCGGCCTTATTATACAGATGAGAAAGATGGGAAATGTATTGAACATTCACGATTACGGGAGTGCAGTGAATCGGGAGAACTGATTTTTAATGAAAAACAAATAAAAATTTATCGTACATTGAAAATTCTTGGAGGAGGTGCCGAGTAAGAAAAACACGTTTTTTAAATAGGCTAGATTCGAGATACACTCACAGATGGGCGGACGAATTAAGGGGCATTAAGGGGAGCATCGCTCCTTAATATTCCAAAGTAAAACGTTGAGGTCTTACCGAAGCGATATATAGAGACGGCTTTGGTCTAACCCAGACTGCAATACATTTTGAGAAACCACCTGCACAAATAATATTATTTTGTGTTATTTTATATCAACATCATTTTTACAGTATTATTTTATAAAGTTATTTTATTTGGGCAATAGCAAAATAATTAAACAACAATACAAAGTTTGAAGACTTAAATCTGCCTCAGATAATTGTAAGTACAGTCCGATTGAAAATTCAGGAGTTTTTTTTAATCATCAAATTATCAAACAGCGTACGGACCGCAAAATATGATTTCTAAAATTTCTGGTTTGGAAGCATCAAGATTGTAAATATTATTTTTAATACAATAGTGTACTTTTATTTTGAATCTGTGTGGCAAATTGTAATATGCGAATTTCCTGAACAGAATACGAAATAAATAAAGACGTGATCAAACGTTTGTAAACTTGTACTAACAGCGGTGATGTCGAAAAGAAAGTGAAATTATTACCAAGAATTGTTTCACATACAATCCAGAATTTGATTGATCAATCATGGTTCGACGTATTTAAAAATTAAATTCAGCCTGCATTTGTGAAATCAAAATCAAACATTAAATAAACATGCCCGGACAAAGTGTGAGTTTCGTGTTGTGAACGCAAACAATTAACATCAGTGATTTGATATAAAATAGTCGGTAATTTTAATTCCAAATCATTCAGTCAAGAACAAGATAGAAGATTAGTACAGAGCACGGAACACAATCTGCCACATGATGAAGGTCGTGGGACTAGTTTGCATTTTGCCACTAGCTCTACTTCTCAATATTGTGTCAATGGTAAGTGTATTTCTTAAATTATTTATCAATTAGCTTCAACCTGCGTTGAAATATTGAAATAATTTACTGAGTTGACATATGGTCAATATTTGTTATATTTCTTCATTTCCAAACAACTCAAATACGTAACTCAAAGCAATTTTAGATCAAGGATGATACGGTTAGATAATGTTTTTGGCCACCCTTAGGGTGAAAGGGTCGGGGATAGTTTGTTAATCAAAGGGGTATTGTATGTACTCGGCACCTCTATTTTAATGGAAGATAAAACTTGTTTATGTATTTTTCGACAACCTCCTATTTTGGGAACGATAAAAAACAAATACGACCTCCGAATAGATATGCGTTTTTGACATATGATAGAGAATAATTTTTGGTGAAGCTTGGAGTCAAGGGGGAGAGGCAAGCCTTTTTAAACGGAGCTATTGTATGAACTCGTCATCTCCATCAAGTTCAGTGTAATTGAATTTGTGTTTCTTTGACAACCTGTCGACCAAGCAGCTTCGCTCCCTATTTTAGTCACTCCCGTACCCGTGCTTGTAAACATAAACAAATTCTTCTTCTTTGGTTGCAGTCTAGCGCCGAAGACGAAGGCGAGATGGCAACCGAGCTTCGTCGTCCCGAGCTTGACCGAAACGATGACATCGACGACGACCAGGAGATCGAGGACGACGATCATGACGTCATCAAAGGGCGTGTGGTGAAGCGGGCTCTTAGAATGAGGGCTAGAGGGGGTGGAAATTGGCAGAACCCTTGGGACTGGCAGGATTCCGGGGACTGGCAAGACTACTGGGATTGGCAGAACCCATGGGTTTGGAATCCATTGGACTGGCAGAAGCCATGGGATTGGCAGGATTCTTGGGACTGGCAGAACCAATGGGACTGGCAAGACTCTTGGGATTGGCAGAACCCATGGGACTGGCAGAACACTTGGAATGAGCCCTACAACAATGGTTGGCACGGAAATCCGCCTTGGTGGGCAGGTGGGATATTGCGTTGGTAGTAAAGAATTAATTAAGGTCTTAGGCTAGAAACTAGATATCAGTGCATTTTCTCTGGGTTATAAATTGATGGTTGATATTGTTTTGGAAAAGAATATTTCATATTTTCATGACCTGCAAGAAGTTCACGACTCTTATAAAATAATGCATCGCAAATTGTAATAACATAATCAAATAAATGCATGTTATTTCCATGCGACTTCTGTTTGATAATAAAATATTGATCGTAACCTTTATGAATAAATACATTCTTATTTACTCTAGCCACCAACTCACGTCCCTGAACTTATTTTCAGTGAAGGAATTGCTCAAACATTTAGGTGATTTGTTGCTGAAAGGAACAAAATGAAACTAATCCATATAAATGAAATTAACTCAGGTTTTATGTAAAGATCAATTGTGAATTAGTTACCACTTAACCTTAAATGATGGTTTAATAATAGTTTTTAATTAAACACACAAAATTTTAAGCGAATAAATAAATAAAATGAATTTAATAATGCAATTTTATTTATAAAACTTCGTCTTGTATGTAGTGTAATAAAATACATCCGGCAGCTTTGTGTCTAAAAAGCATAAACGCAGCCTTTACGTACTTATAATATATACTGTCATACTCATAATCTATTCTTTATCTTCTTCATTTATCCGCATATACCACAACATGGACGCTGTTCTATATAGTATTCATAATACTGAAGACGTTTTCTTTGGTGGAATTTACAGACAGACTAAAGCCAATAATAACATTTTGAGAAATATATTATATGTTGTAACGGGGGAAGTCTGAGAGAGCCGAAAGCTGTATATAACAGGTGTATTTATAACGTAAGCGTTAAGAGCGTTTTATGTTTATATATTTCTCATCATTAATTATCAAAAGAACATCCATTTTGAAAAGTGGAAACTTTCCCACGGATAAATTCGCTTTATATTAAATTGCAATATAAAAGCTATTTTATAAAATAAACAAAATTTAATCTGTGGAGTAGCTTGTTTAAAATAGTAACGCAACGAAGACGTAAAACTAAAAGGTTTTGCACACGTGAGAGTTATTGAATTTGCTGACTTGATATTTTAACAATATTGGTTGCGTCAAGTACGTGGAATGATTGGCAAGAATGACCTCAATCTACGATAGAAGATTGTATGATGATCAAGGATCACGCTTTTATAGATTAATAATAGTAAATGATCATGAATGTGCAATCAAAATCACATATTATCTAAGTAAACACGTTCCATACAGTGTGGATACGTGTTCGAACTAGAAATAAACAGCTAAGACTAATGTATAAATTAGTTGTACATGTTAATTACAATTCAATTCAATCAAGATTTATTTGATTGAACAGTAGCAACAGAATGAAGATTGTGTGGCTGGTTTGCATTTTGCCATTACTTCTCCATGTATCACTGGTAGGTTCATTTGTATCTAACACAACTGACATTTCAAGCCTGCGTAGGTAATGCTCGACACTAATTTCACTAATTTCGATACTCTCAATCGATAATCCTGACTGAAAGTGTTTCAAAGGTTTTCTTCAGTCGTAAAGGCGAATTCTGGGATTGAGTCCTCTTGGAACCCCTAGGATATTCCATTCACAATATTATCTTAATAACTACAGTTGTACCATGCAATTCTCGTCACGTTTCCCACGATAAATTATTTTGTATTATTAATTATTAATGATCATTGGTACATTATAATCATTAGAAATATCACAATGAGCGTGTGTGATATCCCTAAATATTATAAAATGTACGTTAAAATTAAAAGTGTTAGCACATTAATCTACTTTAATATAAATTTTATTATATTTAGGGATATTACACACAATTCTGTGTTTAAGGGCTATGCTCATTGTGATATTCCTAATGATTATAATGTACCAATGATCATTGAATAATAACTTCCGTAGGCTTTCTCGGCCCGAGTGAATATTTTTTGCAATATTTGTGTCACTGTGCAACCAGTTCGAAATGTCAGAATTTTAATTTTAATGACAATCGCCACGGAGTATCCCGACAGCCAAGCTAAAAAAATATTACATATAAGGTTGTTTTAGAGTTTTTTTAAAGCAAAAATAAACAATGCAAATTCCTGGCTACCGCAACCCTTTAAATAAAAATTCAGTGTGGTTAGGTACAAAATCATTCTTCTTCTCTGGTTGCAGACTCGCGCCGAAGATGAAGAAATGAAAACCGACCTCAGGCCCGAAGATAACCGAAACGTTGGCGCCGAAGTTGACCAAGAGATCGGAGACAGTGACGATGACGTCAATGAGGGTGTTGTGAAGCGGGCTGTTGGTCGGTGGCCTTGTGGAGGCAGGGACCAGGGGATCCACGGGCGACACAACTGTGGTGGCCTACTTAGGCACTCCATGGTGGGCACCCTCGCATACTTGGCGTAGCAGGCGGCAATAGCTTAGTGGCAGCTAGCGCATGGGGTTTGTCCTGTCAGTGGACGCTTGGGAGGGCGGAGACCGGCGGATTCCCCTACTAGGGACGGACTAACAACGGGGTGCCTACTTGAGACTCCATGGTGGGCACCCTCGCCATACTGGGCGTATGCAGCAGCTATAGCTTAGTGCAGCCAACGCGTGGGGTTTCGGTCCTGGTCGGTGGCCTTGGGGAGGGCAGGAGACCAGGGGATTCCCCTACGAGGACGACTACAACTGGTGGTGGCTACTTGGCACTCCATGGGGTACCCTCGCCAGACTGGGCGTATCACAGGCGGAAAGGCTTACGTGAGTCACGCGTGGGGGTTCCGGTCCTGGTACGGTGGCCTTAGGGGAGGCAAGGAGACCAGGGGATTCGCCCATACGAGGACGACTTTAACTGGTGGTGGCTACTTGCACTCTGGTGGCACCCTGTCGCGGCCTGGAACTGGGCGTATGCCAGCGAGAATCCTAGTGCAGCCAACCTGGGGTTTCGGTCTGGTCGGTGCCTTGGGGAGGGCACCTGGAACCAGGGATTCCCCTACGAGGACACTCAATAGGTGGTGGCTACTTGGCCAACTCCATGGTTTGGCCCCGTCGCCATACTGGCGTATGCAGGGCAGGTACTAGGCGTTAGTGCAGCCAACGCTGGGGTTTCGGTCCTGGTCGGTGGCCTTGGGGAGGGCAGGAGACCAGGGGATTCCCCTACGAGGACGACTACAACTGGTGGTGGCTACTTGGCACTCCATGGTGGGCATCCCCGCCATACTGGGCGTTGCACGCAGCAATGCTAGTGCAGCCAACGCGTGGGTTCGGATCGCGTCGAGTGGCCTTGGGGAGGGCAGGAGACCAGGGGATTCCCCTACGAGGACGCTTGGGAGGCAGGAGACGTGGGGTACTTGGCACTCCATGGCGGGCACCTGCTGTGGCTCGATGCAGCAGCACACTTAGTGGCACCAACGCATGGGGTTTCGGTCCATGGTTCGGTGCCTTGGGGGGTCAGGGACCGGGGTGTCCTTACGGGACGGACTACAACGGTGGGGCTACTTGGCCTCGCATGGTGGGTACCCTCGGCCATACTGGCGTATGGCACTCAATAGCTTAGTGCAGCCAACGCATGGGGTTTCGGTCCTGGTCGGTGGCCTTGGGGAGGGCAGGAGACCAGGGGATTCCCCTACGAGGACGACTACAACTGGTGGTGGCTACTTGGCACTCCATGGTGGGCACCCTCGCCATACTGGGCGTATGCAGCAGCAATAGCTTAGTGCAGCCAACGCATGGGGTTTCGGTCCTACATGAGCTTCTCTCTCTCACATATGTTGTACTTTACATTTACATTATTTGCATAATAATATGTGAAAATAATAAAATATGATTGATTGCTTGATTGATTGATCTCATAATCAGGTGTTTTTTAGTTTTCCTTTCTCCTTTTGTTTGTGCCCTCTCTGCCGGATAAACGACAATTCTAATTTTCACGAAATCTTCCTTTGTTTAACTTATGCATAATAAATATACCACACAAGTTGATCAATGCAATCGCATTTTGATTTGTTCATTTGCTATTGATCTTATGATCTTATGATCATAAGATCAATTTATCTTCGTTCTCTGCCGGATGAATGGCTGCACAAACTTGAAGAAATTTTCAAAGAACCTTCGAAAAATACTCCGTATTCGAGGAAATATAAAGGTGCACACAATTACTTATTTACTTAGATATTTTAACATTCTCAAGGATCCTTTAAAAACTCTAATTGGACCTGCCACACTTTTTAGTGCAGTCACAGAAATATTTCCGATGGAAATTGAAAACCAAAGACTGCGCTCTTTGACTGTTCAATGAAAGTTATATAGTACGTTGGATGTTGCTATACTTTCAAATTTGTTTTTGATAAGAATGACAGAACTGATGGATAAGAATTGAAGAATGGCTCAACCAAAATTTAACTTACTATGTTTTATTCAAATTATTTTTGTGTTCGATTATGTTTTTATTTACTATGTATATATATATGTGTGTTATTGTATAGTTGTCTACAATCTACAACACTAGCATGCAACTTTCAGAGTACAGTTTTCATTACCGCACTCACAACAAAATACATTTTATCAATAATTCACTTTACAGAATATAATATTTATAGATCACAATGTAATAATATCATAGCAGTATTTCAGCACTCATTGTACATTATTATACTCTAACATGCATCATCCATCATACAATTAAATAATAATTACATCATTCATACCACGATACAAAGTATTGAGCTATAGCTAGAAATAAAACACATAATAAAGAACATGATGATCCAATGAAATAAATAATATTTTACAGATACAGTTGTAACTCGCAAGTACGATTAATTTTAATTAACAAACGCGTCCGCCAACAATTCGTATGCTACATCCCTGTTAGGATTTAGTACATTAAAATATTGTAGATATATCGCCCTATAATATCCAACCAGGCTGCAATGAAGATACTCGTATTGGTGCGAGTTTAAAATAAGCCGCCTAAAGTTGAAGCTTACTCTAGTTCAAAGCTTTGGCCAATCAAATCGTACATAATTTAATTAGATTCAGGTTTACACGACGGATGGCGCTAGGTGGCTTACTCCGACAGTCGATATAGACGGTTTTACGGTTACCGACTAAACGTATTTATCGACTTGGAGGGTACAGTTTCACGAATGTTCGCTAGGTCCGCTAGACTGCAGCAGTAGTTACGAAAGCTTCAATAAGCTCGATGAAAAGCAACACCAACTTTGGCAGATGCAGATGGCAGTTAAAATTACAAATAATGAATTGTTTATGATTACGGAAAAGTAAAATAGCAAGTTTAGTCACATATTTTCAAAAACGCTAGAAAGTGCTACAATTTTTCATTTCAATAAGTAGATTTTATTAGGGATCGAGGAGTAAAAGTAGTAGATTTTTTTTAGTACTTATTTTAATTTAACATGATTGTTTAATTTGAAATGTTTTATTGACAGGAGTTTTTTAAGGTAAGACTGCTAAATATTCAAAATTTAAGTGCTAATTTGTCATTATGAAATGATAATTTTAAATGAAGTATAAAGCGTTAAAAATCTCCATATGAAGCTAACGCTAAGAGGTAACAATTGTCAATTTACCAACACTAATATTATTTTGAAATTTATACATACTTTATAATGAAAATTAAAAAAATTAAATCTTACTCAAGGAAGCCATTGTCGTAATATGAGTTTTTGGCATTATCCTTCAACAAGGATGATACTGAACCGAACATATTCGGTTTCCATCTAGGTTAGGGGCTAGCGCTACGGAAAAATGGATAAAAATTAAATTTTGCGCTAAATTTTCGTTTTAAGCAATTCTGAGACTTTAAAATTACAAAATGTTACCCGAACTCCTCTGTGTGTGTAGGGAGGATTGTGTGTGGGGTGGGTGGGGGGGGGGGCAGGGTTTTGTGAGTTATATTATTTTTGAGCGAGCGTAGCGAGCGTCTCCACTTGACTCTTATGGCTCGAATGTCTGTTTTTTTTTTTTTTTTTTTTTTTTCTGTTACTGCTTCGATACAGGTCGCACCGTTTCTCTGATCGACCTGAAATTTTTCACACATGTACATACCACCTAGGCGGGTTGCTGTATAGTTTTTGAACAAAATCCATCGTTGGTTATAAAAAAAAAAAAATAAAATAAAAAAAAAAAAAAATAAAAATGTTCCCAAACGTTATGAAATTTGCAGGGCAAAAATACAACATTCTCTCCATTTTCCAAAAATTTTTAGCTAAATCGGTTAAGACCCTTAAAAATTATTGAATCATAATTCGAAAAAAAGATGTTAAAAAAAGAAGGAGGGATGAAGATACAAAGATACCCCTTTAGAAGGCAGACGTGAATTTGTACAATGCAAAAATTTGGAATAGTAAAGTGTACAAAGTCAAATCCAGTTAGGCCTACAGTTTGTGGTGGGCCTTATGGGAAAGTCGTGCTGGGTCATGTTGCAGTACCGGGGCTCGCTACAACGCGTCCCAAGAGCGTTTTCCAGTTTATTTTTGTATCTTCCTCGTACCCTATTTAACTAATGCAGACTATTAAATTCGCTTAAATTTGGTTATTTTAAGCTAAACATTAACATAACGTATTTTTTTCTGTGATTTTTTAGTATTTTTTAAAATATTTTTCATTGTTATATTTTAAGGAATTATGGGAAATTTTGGATTTTGAATAAAAGCAACGTTTTATTTTCAAATGTAAATTATAAGTGAAAATCTTAAATAAGATTTTTTTCCCTAATTTTTGTGTGCATATTTTGGATTTTCTGTATTCAAAGACCAGCAATACTAGAAATATATAAAATACCGGGGAAAAAAACAAAAAACTTTTTTTTAATCCGTTTTTGTAGATTTCTATTTCCAATCTTCTCTAAAAAGGTACTATTCGTCTTATCAAAATTAGGTTTAAAATATGTGAATTTCAATTTCAATTTTTTTTTTGCGAAATTGAAAAAAACTCTAATTCACATTTTTAAAATTCAAAATTGTTAATGTACATTATAATGGACGCCTGGTCTGAATGAGTTAAAGTTGAAAATTGAGTATTTGCCGGCTGTAATGCCGGAGAAAGTGTTGTAAACTAGGGTGGCGGACAGGGTGGTTGGTGCATGACCTTGGGGTGGGTCAAAGTCAAAGTCATCCCCTATGATATCACGTGGACGACGTCGAGGGCTGACTTTGATGCTCCCCCTCCCCCGCCTGTTAGGGGAGGTGTGAGGTGAGTGTGACGATAATAGAAATGGCGACGTAGAGGTCGTAAGGGCTGTTATAATTACAAGAGGGACGCAGGGTTTAATGGTTGCTTTTCCTCGATTGCGATTTTTGCAAGAAGGAATAGCTCAACAAATTTAAAACTTGGGGAACGATTTAATAGTATGGTTGAATTTTTGACAGAAATTACGAGAATGACTTCACCAGGGATTGAACCCGGGCAGCAGCAGAGGTTCCGGGTTCAATCCCCGGTGGAATCATTTTTTAAATTTATGTCTAAAATACCATCATAACAGCGTCATAGTCGCCTACTATAACACCAAGGTAAAACAATTTAATATTATGTTTACACTTATTTACAAGTGACCAAAATGTAGTTAATATTTGCAGAAATTTCTACAATCGCCCTGTATTTTATTTACAATTATTTCAATGTTTTGCGTATGATACTAACGACAAACGGACGACGGCAAGATATTGTAGAAACATGTATCAAAATACCTTATTCAATAGGAACAGGTACTTTTAGGTGAACGTCTTTGACCATATTTTAATAAAGTTGAAAGTGGGAATATGCATCAAGGAAACAATAATTACGAATTATTTTTTGGTTTCTCAGAAGGGATATGTGGTGTTCATACTCCATAATGTTTAACACACATTTTAAACAACATCCAACCGACCCCAGAATTGCTTTAAAAGTGGCGAATTTCAACGAAGGTTCCCGATTATCTTCCGAGCGAAGGGTTTTGTCGTGTAGTGTACCGAATTAGCAGCCCTTCAGTGAGAGACGCAGCCCTTTACTACCGAAGACCCAACCGGCTTGCTGTTGCATGGAGGGACCCAGGAGAAAATCGAAGTCACAGAAAATAATTATTTTATTAACGAGGAAGGGAGAGCTCGACGACGCCCGGGCAAAGATGGCTGCTGAGCGTCGCGACGCCTCACGCACTCGGCGATACTGACAGCTCGTGCCCGTGCGTGTCTCGTGTCACCCACGCACTCGCTGGGAAGCTGCGTTCACGTGGATTCATCCCGACGACGTCCGGCTATTGTACCTCGTTGATTACTGTTTGTTATTTGTCTATGGCTACCATGAAAACTGATTACCAAATACATATACAGAGACATATACACAGGGTTAAAATATCGTTATCAAAAAAGGATAACGGAAAAAGTTCTCATTAAAATTTTTAAATAGACAATATAGACAAATTAATTAATGAAACACAAATTTGGCAAAAATACCAATTTAAAAAAATACAAAATTAAAACAGAATAATTTTTTTTTAAATCCCACTGAAATCCAGTTGTGACTGAGTGGGTATACTGTGTGTATTTAGTATTTGTGTATGTATTATGTCCCATATATGTACAATGTACATGTCAGTGGACTACAATAAAACAATAAAACAATACGAATAAAAATTAAAAAGGAGAAACTAGTTCAGAAGGTAAACATAACAAAAACTCTACGGTGTGCTTGTAGCACACTTTCAACAAATATGCTTAACTAAGTTAGATATTACAACAACGATGTAATATTACATCCACGTGTGTAAAAATGTCGACTATTCTTAATAATAATAAGACAATAGAGCGCTGAATGTTTTGAATAGAAAAACATGCAAACTATATTGTTTATGAATGCGTTTTAAAATGTTAACACACATTTATTTGGCACCACAACATTCTCAACATAAAATGAAATAATAAAAAAAAACATAATAATATCATTTTTTCAAGTTTGTTTTGTTACTAGTATTATGAAACGCACTTTTCATTCATTTCTACATTTCCAAAACACGTTGAGACTGTCACGTCACAATTGAAATATACATAACTTAAACAAAGAAACAGAAAAATTTGATAGATTTAATCTAGATTCCAATTATATCTCACTAAATATGTGAATATGAAGGGTTTTACACTTGGAGATTTTGAACAATTTATGAATGAATGAATTTATTTATAATGCATATTACAACAAAGTATACATACTCCACAAGTAAATAAATAAATAAATAAATAAATTGTATTTAGAGTCTACCCACTCAGTTATATAACTGATTTTCAGTGGGGGACAGTAAATCAAAGCGACTAAGCCTACCCTGTAGGCCCGACGCAATCGACGAGTGAGCGATAACCAATTACCATAACCATAACCATAACCAAGTGAAAACATAGCATAATACACAGACAAATACTTGCACACAATAAAATATACAATAAACATTCATAAAATGATAAATATAATATCTAAAAAACATTTGAAATTAGCAATTTAAATGTGAAACTATCAAAATTATCAACAATGAAAATGTATTTCTAAACTGCGACTGAAAATGAAAAAAAATATTTATTTAGCTGAGTGCAATATAATAATATTCAAAGATAATGTATCAATAATCAAAGAACAAGTATAGGGGCCTAATATGAATGTGTATACTTAGCCTGGCTCAAGCTAAATAAATTGCATATGTATTGCACAAAATCTGATGATGTAGTTTGCCCGTCACAATACAGGTTAGTGAACTTATCATTGAATTTCAATGTTAATCAATGTATTGAAACGTAGTATAATGATTTTAAAAACAAAGAACGCAACATAACTCTGATCCAATTGTTTCTATCATACTGAGACACTTGTATGACAACTTATGATCACCTAATTCACCTAAAACGTGCCATTAATAAGTTATATAGATTAAATAATTCGTCCGAACTTAAATCAAGTGACGATAATATACTTAGCATCTTCAATCAAAAGTTATTATTAAAATGACATAGGAAGTTATCACGTATTGAAGTCTGTATTAAATAAATCTTCCAAATTTCGACGCCCTTGCCAAAGTGAAGGTAAGCTTTGTCAGCAATAAGCTAAGATATAAAGAAAGGGGAAGCTTAACATCTTTTGACTGTAGTGAGTGGCTATGAGATCTTATACATTCTGCGCTGACAATAATTCCTTAGAGAAACTGGTTTTCTCGAATCACAAACCGGTTTAACCGGTTCGTTGACGTCATAGGACCAACTCATTTGACAGGATATCTGAAGAACAAAAAGCAAACAAATGAAGATGTTTGTTTTGGTTTTTGTGTTGATATCGACGCTTCAATTTCCCAAGGTAATATCATCATTTTTTATTAGACTAAAAAATAATCATAATTATGTAATGGTTGCGTTCACATCAGTGGATATCGAGAATATGATTGTAAGGAAATACAGATTAAAATAATACTTGACAGAGTACAAAGTTACTTAGTACAAGACAACATACAATGTGTGAAAACATGTCATGTTTTGGAGAATGGGAAAAAAAGTATGGACATTATGGGATATGGAAAATGTGAGATGAAGAATGAACAATTTCATATAGTATAGGCAATAGGCAAGGATTATCAACAATAGGAGACGAAGTATGGACCATGAATATGGGCAATTAGCCCATACTTTCTAGAATCCAACGATAACAGATTTATTTGTAAAGTTTTGCAACCGTTTCAAACTATAAGTGTTTCCTTTATAAAGTGGTTATCTTGCTTTGAAGGGAGTGCTGTTTATTTGTATTAACTATTTAGTTAGAGTGTCATAGAAGTGTCAAAAATAAATCAACATTAAAACACTCAACCTAATATGAATAACACTTGGGGACTCCATGCAATACATATCCGTGACTTGAGTATTGTAACTTTATGATTCTGTGTTGTGCTATTTTGTTTCACAAAAGTATAATGGTCATATATGAAACAAGCAAGTGTACTGAAATAACCAAACTAGGGAGTGAAGCTACTTGATCAACTTGTTGTCAAAAACGAATACACAAATAAAATCTAATCCGGCATTCAAATCTTTAGGTGGAGGTGCTGAGTATTTACGAAAGACACTAACTTGACATAAAAGTGCAATAAATTTTGTATAAAACGAGAACAAAAAAGTACGCTAGGTCCATGTGTTTTGACAATCTTGATTCGAAATGGTATTGTAGCATCACAGGTAAATTCACCTGACAATTAAGATAGTTTTAAAGCTAAATTGAGCCATCGTAAAAGTTAAGTAATTTAAATATTCAATAACTACAAGTGTGGGAGCGAAACACATTCTTTGGCGTGAGAAGCCAGAGATTAAACCGTGTGTTGGCCCTGAACAAACAATAATCAGGCGCGTACAAATTATCAATGTAACGCACTAGTGACAATGCTAGGTCCAAATGTCATGAATTAGTTCCAGTATCTGAGCTTCATGCATAAGGGCATACAAACGAATCTTCTACATGCAAAATCGCTGAAAATGATAAGAGCGAATAAAAGTACCGGAAATACAAGTAATTCGGCTGTGATTATGAATTTGTTCCAAAAAACTGCATGAAAAAATCAAATCATACATCACTATGAATTATAAAAATCATCAAGGATCACCAATGACAAGGCGGTATAAATGTAATATAAAATTGTAGTATGTTTTGACTAGACATAATATTATTAGACCGTCTATTTGTGAACAAACAAAACATGATCAAAATGTGTAAAGATTATAAATTACCTTCAACAATTCATCCTTCAGATTGATTATGTTTAGTCCTTGAATTCAAGGAAACTTGAACGAACCATTGAACTGTCTAATGCAGGCTTGCTTACTTAATTTATATCATGTGATTGGAGGATGAAATAGGATTAAAGAGGATACCAGACAAAAATTGTTGGAAGATTTATGTTTGCATGGGCACAGATGTTCAAAACTGGGCACAGTTGTCAAAGTAACAGAATACAGTTTCAGGAGTAGTTATAGGCTGGCTACATCATACTCAATGGTAACGCATTTACGAAAATCGAAACAAATTCAGGTCAGAAAGGAAGAATCATCATCATCAGAATCTACGACGGTAGCTTACTTTTTGTTACGCCTCCGTAGGAGAAGGGCTAAATTCGATTTCTTCATTGAAATCTTGGAAACGCTTGAAATGGGTATTTAGAACGGTCCTATTTTCATTCTCTTTGGGTGGACTATGCCTCCCCTCCTGACCGTCAGTGTTACCAAAACAGTGAAGTATAATCCTAGTTGAAGGGTATTGTCAACAAGATACGAAAGTAAACCGGAGGCCATGATCTGTTTTTATTGTGTAACGATACACACAGACGAACAGAAAAAATATTTCAAGAGCAAAATGCATATTCAGTAGTTTGATATCTTAGTAATTATTTTCTTGCAAGGGTGTTCAAGAAATTTTGATATCCATTGTTGACAGCTCTCTAGATTAATTAGAAAAACGACCAAGTATTGATTACTTACAATATCGCAACAACAAACGGTTTACAAGTTACAATAATGGTAGGTTGTCCAAGATGGAAGAACAATTCAGACATCAATACCGTTGCGAAGTTGTGCAACGTGATAGGAAAGCAGGATATATTGATATAGTCTTACCATGAAACATCATTAGCATAATATATTTTTCAGCAGGTCGCTTAGAATGTCCAGTTATTTAATTAGAATGGCTTAGAATATGACTTTTTGTTACTTGCGAATGCGAGCAATACTTTATTTACTTAATTCACATTTTTCATTCAATTTTTTTTTTAAAATTAAACTTGTGAATTAAAAGGTCCATTAATTATTTTCCTAACATACAACAAAAGATAGTAATATATTTTTAAAATAATGCATATATATATATATATATATATATGATAAAAACAAGGATCTTGGGTAAAACCGCGTCGAAAATAAGATAACCCAGGGCAGAACCTGGGCGTCCACCGTCGTTTCGTCTGTACTACGTCAGACATTTTCAAGGTTGACTGTGACTCTACGGAGGTTGGAGTCACAGTGGTTGGCAAGCACGCAGCGCCCGCCTTATATAGCCTCGGCTGAAGGTGCGAGAGGGCGAGGTTATATAGAAAATAGGTGCGGGGCGGCGAGGTCATATCGTGAAAAGGTGCGTATATTTTTTCGATATGACCTCGCCGCCCCGCACCTATTTTCTATATAACCTCGCCCTCTCGCACCTTCAGCCGAGGCTATATAAGGCGGGCGCTGCGTGCTTGCCAACCACTGTGACTCCAACCTCCGTAGAGTCACAGTCAACCTTGAAAATGTCTGACGTAGTACAGACGAAACGTCGGTGGACGCCCAGGTTCTGCCCTGGTTCATCTTATTTTCGACGCGGTTTTACCCAAGATCCTTGTTTTTATCCTATGACGGGCCGCGAAAACCTACAACAATCCATATATATTGTATTTTATATTTTTACAGATACTGGGCGCAGTCTTAGATGATCCAGTCGGATTAAACCTCATACCAAGTGATGCACTTCCATTGATCCCCCCAACAGCATATTTACCGTCATCGGCGTATTGGAACTATAGTGGTACAGGCTGGATGGTTGACGCCTCGCAAGTGGAGCCACGAAACTGGGTAGAAAATGGTTGTTATCAGCCAACAGTACATCACTGGGAAACAAATGCCTATTGTCAACCTCCGGTACACCACTGGAAAAGAGATGTAAGTTATCACCCAACAATGGAAAGCTGGAATGCCTTGTACAATCATCCAGCGGTAGAGACGTCGTGGATAAACCAAATTATAATTATTTAACTCCGACCTGGAATAGTTATCTTAACTATCCGCTTGCAGTGCAGGACTGGACAATGTCTAGTCAACCAGTAGTCGATTACTGGACGGCTGTCTACAATCAACAAGTTTTACAAAACTGGGAGGTTCATCAGCCACTTATCAACAACCAAAAGAATGAAGAAGTAAGTGAGCCTAAAGTAAAAATGCCGAAGGTGAAAAGATCAAAGAAGCCACAGGATGTCGCAAGGACTCCACCGCTAATCATTGACCAGAACGACAATGAGTCAATACATTCTGCAGTCAAAAACAGAAAGGAAAAAGTGCCAGATTTAAAATTGCCAGTTGAACTCGCTTCAAACTATCTAAAACATTTTGATCATACATCAATATCCACTGACAACAATATTAACGCACCATCTGCTCATGACAAAATCGATTCACATTCTAAAAATACTTTCAATGATTCTGCACCTAAAACTATGGTGACATCTAGAGCTGGTGTACTAAACACTTCGAATACACTTGACTTTGACACCATTATTGCAGCTTCCAGCAAAATTTCAGAAGTAGCTATTTTGCCCGAAACACCTAAAACCGCTAGCACTAACAGCACGGCAAGTTCTCAGCATTACCAAACACTACTCGAAATACAGTTGCAATTAATTCATCGGACAAACTAGAGTCAGCTGACCCACGGGAAACCTCACGTGGGAGAAGTGATTTGGGAGATCTTCCGTCAGCTTCCGTCAAAGAATCCGTTGCCATTTGCAACATTCCGAAAGCTGTGAATAGTGATGACAACGCTGGAACTTCTGATGACGGTACTATTTTAGATGCTCCGAGACCTTTAGGCACTGCTAACACTTCTGAAGTAACTAAGCAACAGATCAAGGCTGAGACTAATGTTACAAATATCGCAGCAGCAGTCACGTTCGTCGACACTTCTAAAACTGATTCCAAGGGCAATCATTATTTAGCCGTTGAGAAATCGACCAATAATAATGTACTTAATGCTGCAAACATTTCAAAAGCATTGGAAATTACAAGCACTGATAAGAAACACCAGAAAAGCAAACTTTCTAAAGATAACAGTGCTGCAAAACCACAAGCTGAGAAAATTTCAAAAGTTTTGAAGGCCAGCACTACTGATGAATTTCCAACTGCAAGAAATATTTCCGAAGAAGACAAATTAGCCAACATTGATTCAACTTCTAGCAAAAGCAATACGACAGAAACGGTGACATTCACAGATGCAAAAATGTATGTGAGTGATAATTCGGAAACTGTTAAATTTGCTCACTCTAACAGTTTTCCAGCCGCTAGCAACATATCGGAATCACGGCCAACTTCTTTCGCTGAAACTCCTGCTACAAGGCTCAATTTGGAACGAGAAACTATAGATGACACTGGTGAGGAAACTGCAGCAGGTACACAGGTACATAATGCAAACAGCAATATTTTAGATTCACTTAAGTTCCCCCATACTGCTGAAACTTCCATGCCAAACAATAAATCCGACAAAGAGGTAAAAGCAGACACAACTGTAACTTTTGCCTCTATCAAAATTACAGACCCTCTCTATTCGCTAGCAGAATCTAATGATAATTCAGCCAAGAGTAATATAGTATCACCTCCTGAGCTATTAGAAATAATTGATAGACATCTAGATTCAAGTAATACGGAGTCTGCTCTTGTGGCGGACACATTCACTGACAAAGACATCAATGCTCTTGATTTAACCAAATCTATTGGAATTTCAGCGCGTAGTTATAAAACGGGAAATCTGAGATTGAACAACACAACTAAAGCTCATACTGCTCGGAATGTTTCGGATGACTTGAAGTTGAGAGTTGTCGCTAGCAATATTTTGGAACATAATAGGAAAATATTTCCGAAAGTTCCCAATACAACTGAAACTAATATTGCCAGTATTAGCTCAGACGCTTTGATGTTAGGCCAAGCTACAAGGTCCCTTGCAACTAGTGATATTTCGAAAAATATTCGGAAAAAATATTGGAAATTTCCCAATATAGCTGAGAATATTACTCTAAACAATATTTCAGATTATAGAACATTATCAAACAATTATGAAGAGCAAGCTGCTTTGACATTAGAGGATCCAGGCCAAGTACCTGACCCAAGCAGAACATTGGAATGTCCGATTTTAACTGAAGTGGACCAAACTCCTATTACTAGAAGTATTTTTGAAACCCAATGTTAGCTGACGTTGACCAAACTCCTGTTGCTAAAAGTATTTTGGAAGCCCCGAGGTCAGCTGACGTGAACCAAACTCCTGTTGCTAGCCAAATGTCTAAGGCCCAAATGCTAGCTGACGTGGATCAATCTCCGGTTGCTAAAAATATTTTGGATACCACAATGTTACTAAACGATGACCAAACTCCTGTTTCTGGCCATATTTTAAAGGCCGTAACGTTAGCTGCAGAGACCGAACTCCTGTTGCTAGTAGTGTACCGGAAGCCCCAATGTTAGCTGACATGGACCAAACTTATGTACCTAACGATATTTCGGAAGTTCTGATCACACAAGACACTGTTAAAAAATCTCCTTTGAGTAATATTTCGGAAGTTCCACGATTAGATGACCACAGCCACATATCTGCTGCTAACATGATTTTGGAAGCCTTGGCGTCAGGTAACACTGATCAAATACGTGCTTCTAGGAATGTTTCGGAATCTATCGACATTTCGGAAGCTACAATGAAAGCTGACTCGAACCAAAGTCCTGCTTTTGGCAATATTGTGGAAGCAATGTAGCTGTCCCGGATGTTCATACAAAGTCTCCGCTACATCATTTTTCCAATGTTGTAAACGTTGCAAATGCAGTAAAATTAACGGATGCTAGTCATATTTCCAATTCTGTGAATGTTGAAGATGTCAAGATGGCTGCTTCGCATAGCGTTTCTAATGTTGTAAATTTTGGAACCGTAGAACCCTCCACAGCTCTTCAATCTAAAATGCTCCATAGAGCAACCTCTGATACCAATTCGAAAGCTACTGTGGTAACAAACGAAGACCAAGCTACTGCTGCTGGCAATATTGTGGAAGCTGTTACTGTTCCCGATGGTGATAAAATATATCCATCACATCATATATCCAATATTGTAAACATTGGCCATAAAACCAAAGTTCCACATGCCAGTCATATTTCCAATTCTGTGAATATTGAAGATGTCAAGATGGCTGCTTCGCATAGTGTTTCTAATGTTGTAAACTACGGAACCAGTGACTCTCCAACCTTGCAGCAAAATCCAGTTGCACGCACATTGATTCCAAATTCGGAAGTGCCCAATAATCATATCGTAAATTCTGTTAATTTTGGTAGTGTTAATGACAATTTGCCAACGAAATCTTTAGACTCGGAGAACCACCACATAAGTATAAATAATGCAGTAAACTTTGGTCCCACTAAAACCGATTCCGTGACACCAAATTCGGACCGTTCACTTTCTGATGTCACTAACATTCCCAAAATTGGCATTTCTAATTCTGTTCACTTTGGAACACCTAAATACATAACCGAGGAAGATAGTACGGACCCTCGACTATTGACGGATAAGATTTCCAAAGCAGGTATTTCAAATATCGTGCATTTTGGTACCACAGAAACCTCTACCCGGCCACAGGATTTCACTGCTAGCTCCATTGATATCAATGCTCAAATTCCTCATATGGGTGTTTCTTTTGATGTTCCCGTTGATTCTGGGGATGGAATCATTGTCACGCGACAAGTATCAAGCAATGAGGCTAATTACCCTGATATTTCTCGAACTAATTCAATGAACCTTGATGATACAGAAACCCCAGTCGGGATCGCATTAAATGACCATTCTGCAAATCTGCTATTCGGTCATTCAGAAATTGGTTATTCTGAATCTGCCAAAGATTTAACCTCTGGGAACGTTATCAATACCCCTGGCATGCGTACTAGTACTGACACTGGCCAATCTGGAAGTAGTTTTAATATTCCTAATACACACATAGCAAATATTGTCCACATCGACGATGCTGTTACTCCTAACGTTCGTCATATCTCTAATGCTGTGCACATTGGCACTTCCGAACAAACTCCACCCCCTAGGTATGAAAGAGGCGCAAATCTCCCAGACGGAAGCTCGGTTCCTTCTACCACTCATCGAATTTCAAGCGAGTTCAGTGTCAATGAAGATAATTCTAACGTCCAACACATTACGAACTCTGTGTCTTTCGGAAAGGTTGACACCATTCCTTCCACTCGCTTCATAACAGACGTGTCTCCGATCACGAACAAGGCTCAAATTCCTACTGGCCATCACATTTCGAATTCCGTGACCTTCACAAATGGTGCCGAAAATCCTTATGCTCGTTTTATTTCCAATGCTGTAAACTTTGCTCTGGTGCTAATGGCATTTCATCTGGTGATCAAATTGCAAATTCTGTAACGTTTACTGGTGCAGCTCAAACCGCTTCAACAAACCAAATTTCTGACAACTCTAATACCCCCAAAAATGTGCTTTCTGATTCCACGCATGTTACATTTAGACCAGGGTACACTTCTAGCCCAAACGTCGGTAATACCTCTAAAATCGACAACACCACTAACATCGTTAGACAAATTGTTCCTCGGCATGCTGACGACACATCTGAAAACCCCTTGAAGATTGACCTCGCTCCTAAAGCTCACACTGATAGCACTGTCCCTATTGCCGACGATGTCGCTGCTCCAACGTCTATTCAAACACAGAATAAAGGAAAAGGCCAACTCCTCTCCAAGAACCGATAAACCACTACGACAAAGAAGGAAACAAGACCAGTCATCTAGTCAAGTCAAACCTGGTGGCCAGACTAGAGAAACGTTCTCCCACACCGACTACCGCCACTTGTGCCCGCTCTGTTGGACGTGGTTTTACGGACAAACTGAGCCACAGTGGTGTCTCAAATGCTTTCCCGAATGGTGGTTGACACAAAGTCGGACTGACGCTTAAGTAGTGGAATAATAAACGTTAAAACCAAGCATTCCATTTCCAGCGTCATCACGAGAAGAAATTTCTTTGACCACTTGCCACACAACTAGCAACATGAACCGAGATGTAAGTAACAAAGGATATAGCTATAAACGACACGTGAATCGAGCTTTGTAACGTGGCATCTCTAAACGACATGTGAACCGAACTCTACGAACACCCGCCGTCTAACCAGCTACATGTGAACAGACCCGCCGTCTAACCAGCTACATGTGAACAGAGCTCCACGATGTGAACCGTTCTCTACGAACACCCGCCGTCTAACCAGCTACATGTGAACAGAGCTCCACGTAACGCATGGCATCTCTAAACGACAATGAGTGACTGCTTCCCTTGTGCCCCTCTCAATTGATTTTACCGACAATTAGAAAAATGTCTCTCCCATGGGTGCCCTTCAGTTGAATTGGAGGGGGAGGAAGAAATAAAAGACAAGACAGAGTTCGGGCAGAGATAAATGAATGTTGCCGTTTACTAAAGGTACGCTCAGAAGTAATCTCTTCGCAATAAAACCATCAACGACGTCAGAATGCAGGTAATGCAAGATCACTTCAAAAACAGCCTGTATCCATCAACCAATCAACCTCTACTCCAATGTATTTTATATTTATGTATTATATTTTGTTTTCTCCCATAAATCAGCTATCGTTACTGAAAACGGTAGACTTTAAACTAACAAATGAATAATAATTCTAGAATGTATTTTTATACGTTAGGTAATGCAAAGTGAAAATTAAACTTTCCAAACAATGCTTTATATGCCATGTGCAATTATTATTAAGTGTTATCATGTAAAATAAAAATATTTCTAAAAGGTCGATATCAATGTATTTAATTGAATTTAATTTAATTTACTCCAATAAATAAGTTCGTATTGAGAGTCTACCCAATCAGTCATATGACTGATTTTCAGCGGGAAGGGGGGGGGGGTAAATTTTAAAGTAGAGGTTGTCTCAACTCTTAAGTACATTTTTTGTTTCCAGATACTTCGGAAAGAATGACGTCATGATATACTCAGTGTTATTAATCCCCCCCCCCCCCCCCAAGTAAACCAAAAACCAAGTGTATATCACGTATATCTCACACACGTCTATGATAATTCACCTGCCTTGTTAGACTAGAATCCCATGTGAGACATGTGTAGCTTAAATACCTTGCAACGGAGCGGGAGATTTACTGCCAGGATTTAGTGCATTACATGAGTACAGATTGCACAAATTATACAATGGTTCTGGCATCACATGTGTGGCTAGGCAGTTTAAAGCTGGCAGATTATTAATTGTTGAACACTGCTCGACATGTATGTATTTGTGTCTCACAAAGAAAACAGATAGATCTTTATTCAATCTCCAAAAATTGAAATCAATAGCTAATGGGCATTTACTAAATAACATAACTACGAATTCTCTATGCCAATTCGTAATTAATTAAAGGGGTATTTAACCGCTAAACTCAAAAAATATATTTCATTCAGACTAACTAGTAATGAATTGAGCAATTAACAGAAAAATTATTGGGTACACCATGACCTCCCAAAAAATTGTCAAACATGACATTTTTCGAGCTAGGTCCCATTGGCGAAAATCTCCCATAAGAAATAACATGGGGACGTTCCTTATGCCCCGTGACCTTGGGGATCTTGATCCCAAAAAATGTACTACGTACTCTACAGCCTTTTCTGTAAATTCTCTATATTTTGTTTTGTAATTTGGTAAAGTAGTTCGGTCAAAATATGCTGATTACCAAAATGGGGTGTGATTTTGGAATGCATATTTTTGCGTGTTTGAGGGTATATTTGGGCACAGTTTCAAGACACGATGTGAAAAATGGGCATTTTAGATTGGTACTATGCTCTTATATCTATGTGGACCAAAAAAGAAGCAGGTTAAAGCCGATTTAAGAAATTTCCCAAAACACCAATTTTCGCAAATTTCTGGATTTAAATTTTTTTTAAATTCGTACTTAATCACAGTTACAAGATATAATTTTTTAAACTGTTATTTTAGTGTAGTATTGTGCTATAGATCATGTGGTAAAAAATATTTTTTTGAGTTAAAAGCCCCTTTAACGTAATGACACTAATGACTATCTATTAAATTCACTAACCAAATTTATTTTAAAAATACAATAATATTGAAAAGAAAAATGAAGAAGGGATATATAGGAACATTTTTTAAAAGTTTTGACGACAAAACTCAAATCTAAAGTGTATTCAAATACTTTTTAGTTTAAAAATATACGTTTTTCGAAATTACAAACATTTCCTCTCTTTTTCTTAAAAAACCAAATTAAAAGGATTGTTGTATTTTTGTTGTTTGCGTAACAATTTTTCCACGACAACAAATTTTACATTAAGGAAAAAATCGGCACGCCTGTAATGAATAAACCATATATTGTATTTAGGTTGTAGATAATGTATGTAGGAATTTTACTAAAACGCTGTAAAATCAATTTTGACTGAGCAATGATTCCAGTAATTAATTTTTGTTCTAGTAATTAAAAAAATTTAAAAAAATCTACTTTTAAATTTAATTACTTTTTTCAAGTTTATCGCATTTTAAAAACAATGGTCTAGGATCAAAAACATTACTTTTATGAAATAATTATTCGAAAAATACAAAAATATTAACAAGAAAAGCCAGAAGAAATATTCAGGTAACATTTAAAAAAGTTTACTCAAAACTTTTCACATTTTAAAGTATATTCAAAACTTTTTAGTTTAAAATAACGTTTCGAAAATTACAAAACCATTTCCCTCATGAATTATTAAACAAACACAAATTTAGCAAGTAACTTTGTCATTGTTTTGATATGTTATTGCTAAATACAATTTCTACACAACAACAATTACAATTAAAATTTCTTAAACGTTGTTTTACATTGTATTATCAGTGTTTGTTTTTTTGGATGAGCGTAGCGAGCGAAGGGGAAGATTCCATTTCACTACACTGAGAAAAAATCGGAATGTATTATTTTCTTTCTGTATTTTTGTCTGTTGTTAGCACGATTCCGGCTAACCGATACTCAATTGCGATGAAATTTTATGGAGGCCTTCAAAATCTTTTGAACTTAGAACTGCCACGTTTTTGAGCGCCATCAAAAAATTATTTCTCATAAAAATCGCAATTTTACGATTCTATTTCCGAATTTTTTGAAATTATTTTATTATAACATCTACATGCTTACCGATTTTAAAGATATTTCACAAACCTTAATTTAGAATTAAGATATTCGTGTGAAATTTGAGCACAATCGAAAATTATTTCTAAAGAAATAGAAACTTTGTGGTTTTTTTCTTTTTAAAACAATTTTTTTACGATTCAACACTACATGCTTGATCCTATGTAATAAGTTTTTCACAGAACCTTAATTTATTAATTTATATATTCGTGTGAAATTTGAGCGCAATCGAATAATTATTTTCTTATAAAAATCCCAATTTTTTGAATTTTTTTCTTGGTAAAAATACGATTAATTAAAAAAATTTAAAATTTAAGTTTATTTTTTAGTTAATTTAATTTAATTTAAAAAAAATTGAACTTAGTAATAATTTTTTTCACAGAACAACAGAAATCCGCATAACTTATGGCAGCTCAATGCACCATACGCTCATCCAACAACGCGGCGGGACTTAAGCGTTTTTCTAGTTTTACCCACTAAAAGGTTTTCATTATTTGTAACTAAGAACTCTTCTAACTTTCAAACGAAAATTGTAAAAAGTGTTATGGACGTTGCGATGTGTCATCTAGGATATCAGATTCACGCTATCACTTGTTGGATGAGCGAAGCGAAGATTCCATTTCACTACACTGGAGAAAAAAATCCGGAATGTTTTTTCCCGTATTTTTGTCTGTTTGTTAGCACGATTCCGGCTAAACCGATACTCTAATAAAATTGCAATGAAATTTTGTGAAAGCCTTCGAAATCTTTGAACTTAGAACTGCCACGTTTTTGAGCGCAATCAAAAACAAATTTCTCATTAAAATCGCAATTTTACGATTTTTTTCGATTTTTTAAAAATTACTTCGACTTATAACACCTACATGCTTTATCCGATTGTAATGATTTTTTCACAGAACCTTCATGTTATGAATTAACATATTCTTGCGAAATTTGAGCTCAATCAAAACATTATTTCTTATGAATATCGCAATTTTACGAATTATTTTTATTTTTAAAACATTCTTCGACTTATAACACCTACATGCTTTATCCGATTGTAATGATTCTTACACAGAACCTTAGTTTTATGAATTAATTTATTGGTGTGAAATTTGAGCGCGATCTAAAAATAATTTCTCATGAACATCGCAATTTTACTTTTTTTTGTTTAAAAAATCATACGCTCATCCAACAACGCGCCTGAAAAAGCATTCGCGAAGCTTCCTAGTGTAGAAATTAACAGTTAGTAACAGTTAGTAAATGGATATTTTCCGTAGGGTTTATCTGAACACTTAATCGATACGAAACAAGTTTCTATGTTCATCTCAATGTTAAACATAACTGGCAAAGAAAGTCGGTAAGCCTATTTGTGCTGAAAGTAGGCTACAGGTCGAAGGGCGAGCGGTCTACAATATCTTGCCTATGAAGCCAGTATGTGGTTTACTTGTTCGTCTGAAAGAGCTTCAGTGGCTGCTTTGATGAGAGCGTGTGAGGTGCCTCAAAGCATTATGATCACAAGGATTCACCCCCAACCCTTAACACCTTCTGCCCACCCCTTGTTGCCGACACAATGTAGCGCATGTACTCCATGAATATCCACATAAACAATATATATACAGTGTCATTCTAGAGTCGGTATATATGTGAGTGGGTCGACACTACATAAGAATATGTTTTTATTTTTTATTTTTTATGTGGAATTTATCATTTCAATACAAATCAGATATTTAAAATAATCGAATGCGATCCAAAGACCGCTTTTAAAGTTCCGGGCAAGTTATATTTTGTAATAAGAATTTTTTTTTAAATTATATACAGTTAACACACTAATCTTTTGATTCATTTTTAAATTTAGTTGTTCGTTATTTAATTTAATTATTGTTGTTGTGCAAACTTGAACTATATATAATAAGTTTTATTATCTGAGTGGCATAAAATGGAAAGACAACCCCAACTCAGGGTCACATAATATAGGACTTTTAATTTAATATATAAATAAGTTATTACTATGAACACGAATTCAAAATTTGTGTATTATGACGGTCATGTTTCGTTTCCAGGAATTGTTTGTGCAAAATATGTATCTAAAGTGAGTTAAGTTGATTATTATTTTATGTTTTTAAGGGGAATCCGTCTTAAGACTTGATTTATTTTGGTGGTGTTACCAGGTTTATTATACCCCCCCCCCCCCTTAAATACGGCTAACCCCGAACCTCTGAGACCTCATGTTCACCAAATCATTATTTTATTATGATTTTGATATGACGTACTAACAAACGGATAGAGCGAATAGTAGTGAGTGGGGGGGGGGGGGGGGGGGGGCTTTGAACATTTCTATTAAATATAATAACTTTTTTTTAAATGTTCTTGTAACTCTTAAGTCTGGAAACAATAAATAAAGACATACATACACACAGACATAAATAATTAAACTTAAACAATTTGGATGAGCGTAGCGAGCGTAGCGAGCGAAGCGAAGATTCCATTTCACTACACTGGAGAAAAAAATCCGGAATGTTTTTTTTTTTTTTTTTTTTTTCTTTCTTTTTTTTGTATTTTTGTGTGTCTGTGAACACGATTCCGGCTAAACCAATACTCCAATTGCGATGAAATTTTATGGAGGGCTATGAAATCTCTGAACGAAAGAACTGCACGGAGGGAAAAATCGATCAAAAAATTATTTCTCATGAAAATCGCAATTTTACGATTTATTTTGATTTTAAAAATTTCTTCGACTTGTAACATCTACGTGCTTTATCCCATTGTAATGATTTTTTTACATAACCTTAATTTTATGAATTAATATATTCGTGTGAAATTTGAGCGCAATCTAAAAATCATTTCTCATGATAATCGCAATTTTACGATTTTTTTCAATTTTTAACATTTCTTCGACAAATAAAACCTACATGCTTTATCCGATTGTAATGATTTTTTCAAAGAACTTTAATTTTATGAATTTATATATTCGTGTGAAATTTGAGCGTAATCTAAAAATTATCAATTAAAAAAATCGCAATTTTACGCTTTTTTCGTTTAAAAAAAATACGCTCATCCATCAACGCGGCGGGACTTAAGCGTTTTCCTAGTAAATAAATAAATTTTAAGAACCAAAATATAAACTTTTTTACGTAGCCATTCCCATCGTTCACTGAAGCCTGGCATGTACAAAACAAAGAACGAAAAGTGGAAAAGTTATATTTTCGAAACTTTCAATCAAAAATGTAATATAATATTTATCGTTCTCGAGAAGTGAAGTTTAAAACTCCCATAGATCCGTAAGGTTTCAATATAATTTGCGCAAATCAAATTAAAACTGTAAAAGAATTCGAATAATATTTTGTTGTAAAGAATATTTATTTTTACATTTTCTTATTTTTTGGACGGAACTTATACGTTAATTATTAATAATAATAATAATAATAATAATAATAATAATAATAATAATTCTTTATTTAGCTGCAACAGCTATTGCAATACATTACATATTTCACATTTTACACACATATTACATTAGGCTACATATTTCACTTACAGTAGATAGGCCTGACTAGATATCAGTACATATTTTGATTTCTAGTCTGGAGCCTTAATATTTTCTATTAATAATATAATATTATATTATAAGTATTCTATTTCTATAAATTACATTGCTGAGACTGAGCTCTATGCAAGAGATAATTTCTCTTAAAACTAGCAACATTAATGGAAGTAATAACTACAGAAGGTAAGTTGTTAAATTCCCTAATACCGGAATAAAAAATTGATTTACTAGCTAACTTCTTATTGCAACCTTTCAAATAGTAACCAGTTCTAGCTGCTCTTGTGCTATGATCGTGAACTGATGCTATTGGCTTTAATTTCAATCCTAAGTAATTTGGCAACAAGTTATGATGGATCTTAAAAATGAATAACATTGCATTAAGCTTAATTTGTTCTTTAACATTTATCCATTGAAGAGTGTTCAGCATTGTCGTTATTGAAACATAACGATTACATTTAAGTATAGTTCGCATACCTCTATTTTGTAATTTCTGAAGTCTGTCAATATCCATGTTAAAAACTTGATAAAAAATTGTTGAACAGAAATCGAAATGTGGTTGAACAATTGTCTTATAAATTAACATTTTAGACCATGACGACAGATGATGACCAATACTTATATAACCTACCTTCTTACTAATTTTTGCTACAATGTAATTATTATGGATTTTGAATGATAACTTATTATCTAAGATTATACCCAAGTATTTAAATTCTTCAACAAACATGATGGCTTCATCCTCTATTTTTACTTGGTTAGCTAGTATGTCCATCTGTATTTGTATGATATATGTATGTATTTTAATGACTGAAAAGCGGAACAAAAATTAATGCAGTGAAAGAGTTATCTGAAATGTTGGTGAGCGATGTCGGGAGACGAAGGTGGAAGAGAATATCATTACAAGAGATTGGCAATTTGACGATCCAAACTCAATTATTCAATATAATAACAATAACAACGAGTTTCTTCCAGTATGATAACAACGTTTATGAAGGCTGCCATAAGTCATTACAAGTGTTGGTGAAAATAAAAGTTTTAAAACCGAATGTTATTATTAAAACAATTCAAAACTCCTGTTTCCAAGTAGTTCAGGTAGGGATGGTAACCTCCTGATTTTATTGGCCAATCAAAGTCTTTATTAAGATGTATCTCCTTCTTTTCCTTCTTGCAAATATTTTATAATGTATACTCCTAATGTAATATTTCATAATTAGTTTGTTTTAGTTTATTTTAGTATGATTTAATTTATTTTTAGCTCTTAAATTGCACATTTAACTTGTGTGATCATAGTATTTTAAAAAAAATATATCCTTTATTTATATATTAATCCTTTTTTATATATAATACTGTAATGTCGTGATTTGTTGTGATTAGGAAGTGGTTGGATGGAAGAGAAGGCTTAACAGGCCTTAATCCCGCCATCAATAAAGACGACAATCAAATCTTTCCTGCTTCTACCCAGCAGTTCACACCATTTCCTTCTGTCCTCCCACTGTCTATACTTCTTCCCAACACTCATCTCTCTCTTCTACACTAGGTCGCTTCGCGAACGCTTTTTTTAGTCGCGTTGATGGATGAGCTTTTTGTAAGTTTTTAGTTTGCGTCGTGGGATCTCTTTACTTTTGCAAGTGCATGCTTTTTGAACTCATTGTAGGTGATTGTTGTCAAGTTTCTATTGTTACTTGTTAATTATTATCATATACCTTTAAAAAAACTCATAATATTAAAACCTTAATCTGTAGATTCTGGCTAACTTTTTCATTCAAAAGGCAATACATTGTAAAATATGAACGTTGTAGCCCCAACCGTTTGGTCAGAATCGGCCCAAATGTCGCGAAAAAATCGCAATAAAAATCGAAAGAAATCGTAAAAGTACAATATTCATGAGAAATATTTCTTCCGATTGTACCCAAAAACGTGGCAGGTGTAAGTTGAGAGATTACGAAGGTTTCCTCCAATTTTCATCAAGATCGGATATGCCGTTTGACCGGTAGAGTGCGAACAAACAGACAGAAAAACAAACAAACAAAAACATTGGAGTTAAATGTTTTGAGTGGTTAGTGAAATTGAAGTCTTTGCTTCGCTCATCCAATTATAATTTTGTCCTGCCACTTCTCCTTTGGTCTACCCAGTCTTCTAATACTAATGTCTCCTCAATCCAATTCTGCTCTTGGTACACTTTGCTTGCCATTCTTCGCAAATGTTCTTACAATCTCAACCTCTTCTTTTCCTTTTATGAACAAAAGCATTTCAACTCAAAAAAAAGAAACAATACATGTTAACGAGACATTGTACTTTTGGGACATTATGTATAATCATTCTATGTAGGCCTATTATACATACCATACATTATATGGATAAGTGTAGATATGCATTAAATTAAGAGATTACTGAATAGTGTTATGTTTATTTAGGTTGAATCTGTGTTTAAAACAATGTTTATGTTGTGGGCATGAATTAATTGTATTTGGTTTAAGAGTTTTATGTTGTGTATTTTGTGTACAAATAGCAAAGCGCGATAATCGCAACTGGAAAGTTGTCAAAATAGAACAATTTTGTTTTTAATACTTTATTCACACCGTTTCGCCACACCTACCGATAATACTTAATAAAACTAAATAACGATACAATGTAAATTTAGCATTCAGGCTTCAAGGTATGATAATAAAATAAGGATAATAATTGGGAAGAGTGACAATTTATAGGTGCAAATGACCACGAAAATTAAAAGTAATGTTTGAATGTATCGAACCCTTCAACATCTAGAATCGAATTCTTATTCAAGACCACTTACGCCCTGTTCTAGTTGATGTAATTGAGCCTTTAGTTGATAATGTGATTCCCATGTCGTGTAAACGCCGCCGTTCTGAGGCCTGCTGTAGTTAGTTGAGGAACAACCGGCCAAGAAGTTTCGGAGAGTTTAGATACTCGACCCCTACCCTGAAGTTGAGGGCTGGCTCGGCTCGGGTTGAGTAAAGCAAAGTGAGGGAAGGGTATTTGCGTTACCTTCACATTATTATCAGCCTCGGGTTAAATATACTTTGCCTTATCGGGTAGAGGAGTCGGTAAGAACAATAACGAGGGAAATAAGTCCTGTAGCGAGAGGTTTTTCGTCCGCCGGTAGAATTCTCTCATAAACATCTCAAAATTATTACAGATTAGTAGAGATAAACATTTATCCACTCTTCGGTTTAATTTAAAAGTAACAATGATAGGTATAGTTGGATGAGCGTAGCGAAGATTCCATTCTACTACACTGGAGAAAAAATTCCGGAATGTTTTTTTTTTCTTTTTGTATTTTTGTCTGTTTGTCCACACGATTCCGGCTAAACCGATACTCCGATGGCGATGAAATTTTATGGAGGCCTTCGAAATCTCTGAACTTAGAAACTGCCACGTTTTTGAGCGCAATCGGAAAGTTATTTCTCATGCAAATCGCAATTTTACGTTTTTTAAAAATTTCTTCGATTTATGACACCTACATGCTTTATCCGATTTTAATGATTTTTTTACAGAACCTTAATTTAATGAATTTAGGTATTCGTGTGAAATTTAAGCGCAATCAAAAAATTATTTCTCATGAAAATTGAAATTTTACGTTTTTTTTCTTTTTTAAATAAATTCTTTGCCTTATTACACCAACATGCTTTATCCGATTGTAATGATTTTTTCACAGAACCTTACTTTTTTAAATTAATATATTCGTTTGAAATTTGAGTACAATCGAATAATTATTTCTTATGAAAATCGAAATTTTACGATTTTTTCTTTTTAAAATTACGATTAATTAAAAAAATTAAAAATTAAAGTTTATTTTTAATTTAATTTAAATAAATTTTAAAAAATCTTCAACTTAGTAATGATTTTTTCACAGAACAAAAGAAAATCCGCTTAACACTTGGCTACTCAATGCACCAATTACGCTCATCCAACAACGCGGCGGGACTTAAGCGTTTCCTAGTAAAACTATAATATGATAGTACTCAAAATTTCTATTCTGACTTATCACGTATACGGTTTTCAAGCAAGAGCTCTTGTAAAAGCACAAATTTATCACAGATGAAAACAGATAAACATTTATCCAACATTTAGGTTTCATATAGTAGTTAAAATAAAAAGTAAATTAAAAGTCCCAATAGCAGATGTATACTAATACAATATGATAATATTCAAAATTCCAAATCTCACTTATGAAATAGACAGTTTTCAATGTTATCATGTCACGAGTTGTGTGTGAAAGTGGGTTTAACACGTAAAATGTCACATGTTTAAAGGTGTGTGGAAGACTGCCTCTCACACACAGTCATTCACCACGTGGCATTTACCGAGAACAAAAAAAATTCCCATAATGCCTTGCGCGATATAGATGGAAATGGTAAATTTCTAATTGGCACCATTTATTTGTTGGATGAGCGTAGCGAGCGAAGCGAAGATTCCATTTCACTACACTGGAGAAAAAAATCCGGAATGTTTTTTTTTCTTCTTTCTGTATTTTTGTCTGTCTGTTAACACGATTCCGGCTAAACCGATACTCCAATTGTTTTATATTTTTCCAATTGTCAATTTTATGGAGACCTTCGAAATCTCTGAACTTAGAACTGCCACGTTTTTGAGCGCAATCGAAAAATTATTTCTCATGAAAATCGCAATTTTACGATTTTTTTCGATTTTTAAAAGATTTCTTCGACTTATAACACCTACATGCTTTATCCGATTTCAGTTATTTTTTCACAGAACCTTAATTTTATGAATTAAGATATTCGTGTGAAATTTGAGCGCAATCGAAAAATTATTTTTCATGAAAATAGAAATTTTGCGGGTTTTTTATTTTTTTAAACAATTTTTTGACTTATAACACCTACATACTTTATCCTATTGTAATGATTTTTTCACAGAACCTTAATTTTATGAATTTATATAATTCGTGTCAAATTTGAGCGCAATCGAATAATTATTTCTTATAAAAATCGCAATTTTTCGATTTTTTTCTTTTTTAAAAATTATGATTAATTAAAAGAAAATTAAATTTAAGTTTATTTTTTATTTAATTTAATTTAATTTAAAAAAAATTGAACTTAGTAATAATTTTTTTACAGAACAACAAAAAATCCGCATAATACATGGCAGCTCAATGCACCAATTACGCTCATCCAACAACGCGGCGGGACTTAAGCGTTTTCCTAGTTATATAATATGGTTAGAACTAGCAAGAAACTTACAGGCGGTGCTTTATAAGTTGCTAATTCATTTAGCAAATTCAAATCAGACCGATGGTGATAAATCAATTTTGAGGCATTCGATTACAAAACATTCATGGAAAATAACTTTTAGCGTATAAGCCGTGTAAGTTGTGATTTCTACATAGAAAACTTGTAATAAGTAACTAAACTTCTTCAAACTTTTAATTGTAAGTTTACAGCGCAATATGCAGACAAAATAAAAACAGAACCGTATGACTTTAAAATTAAATTAAAAGCGCTTGTGGCATAAAGAAGAAGACAATTTATGTTGTTTTTTTACACGGAGTAGATTTGAGAATACCTTAAAGTTTATTTGTGTATCCCGAAGGCAAGCAACTCTGAATTAACTGTTTAGTAAAAGTAACTAGTCAAAACTTGAATAACTCTCTTGATTTTTTTTAAGCTTACGATTAATTGAGCTTTTTTACAACTAAGCATTCTTATAACAATTTAGAAATAATATTAAAAACCGTATTTAAAATTAACCGATCCGTGTTAACAATATACTAACCAGAAGTTTAATTGTAGAGATTCAAAGGTTCTGACGAATCTGGAGGTGGGCATGGTAAAAACATACAGATAAAATATCAAATAAATTTTAATAATCAATCATAGTAATTTGCTCATCGCTGGTACGGGAGTACCCAAAAGAAGGAGCAACTAGCAGCTATACTTAATCAACATATCGTGATAAAAACAATTCACTGTTTCTCCCTAGCTTTCAAAGTTCGTTGTTGGTGGAGGTGCCGAGTATACAGAGGGATACAAAAGTAAATTATTGTTCCTCGCTTGTATCAGACTTCACTAGTGGCAGTGCCAAGTACAGAAGTATTGTGTATCTTTCTTGTTGAAGGAGAATGTCAAAAAGAAAACTCATGTCAATGCTCGGATTATATCGTGAGACGTGACACACGGACGGACGGACGGACGGAGGACAGACAGGTAGAAAAGTGATGCTTATATAAGAAATAATATAATGTCACACAGAAATGCGTATGAATCACAAATTCACTTCAGACAAGTTTCCTCGGAAGTTAAGTTCCCAAGTAAATTGTGCAATAATCTGTGACCCAGCAAAGCGTCTAGTTATAAGTAGAGCATTCCTATATGATGCAACGAAGTAACGACCCGTAAACCCAACTAAAAAAGCAATTTACCCACTGAATGAAGCGTTACGCAAGTAAAGGCGAAAACCCAAGGTAAATCTCCAACCCCAAACCAGTTGTGATCT
Source organism: Sweltsa coloradensis (assembly GCA_024449915.1). Taxonomy (NCBI): domain Eukaryota; kingdom Metazoa; phylum Arthropoda; class Insecta; order Plecoptera; family Chloroperlidae; genus Sweltsa; species Sweltsa coloradensis. The sequence goes on along the minus strand of JAMZAV010000143.1, from coordinate 448,670 downwards.
GATTTGCATATAGACCGAACGAACCATGAGAAGGAGACGAAGAAAAGACAATTGCGTCCGTAAAAACTAAAAGAAACAAAAGACAATCTGCATATGCAACTCACAAAACCAAAGAACCCTTCTAGAGCGCCTTTGTTTCTCGTACGACCATATACCACGTGACACTTCTTGCCAGTACTTAACATGTCGCAGGGTCCATGGGGTCGCTTAAAAGAAAAGCCTCGACAATATCCCAACCTCGAAACTTCTTCCATTATAATTATTTATGTTGTTATTAAATGGAAATATTAAAATGATTTGTAGACGCAGGTATTTTTTTGTCACCCAACCTAACTACCCCCCTCCCCACCCCTTTCGCTTTAAAAGGGTCGCAGACCAACGCATAGAAACAATTAACAACCCTAAAGAAGGGGTGAAAAGAAAAATAATTATAGTTCGGTTTGTCAAAAGTGTAGGGCCTAAGGGCACGAGTTAGCAACTTTTGTAGCCATGAGAAACTCACTCAAGGCTGCTTTGTTTCTAGGTGGACGGGAAGCTTTGCTTTTCTGTTACCTTAGGGAAATTAAAACTGTGCATACGTCGTGTGTTTAAAGTGTAATTATGCCTTCGTTCTGATTCTATGATGGAATGGAAGGGGTTCTCACAGGCTCAAAGCACAATGTAACTGCCTTCGTTAGAATATAAAAATATAAATGAACTTTTTAGAATCATTTGCTGTGAAAGGAATGAGTTACTAAGGTGTATAGGGCGCGTTTTTATCGCAAGGTTTACACAATATAAATATTCAGAACTTGTTGAAAGGTTTAATTGGAATGCTCTGACGTGAATACTGTTTATAGTTAGCCATAAGGCATATTCTCATTTCTAGTTTATTAGGTCGTAATGCAACAAAACCAATTTTAAAAAAACATATCGGATAAGTGATATAAATATAAAGCGATCATTTTAAATATTTATTTATCTCTAACAACAGGTTATTATCAACCAACATGTATCAGACAACTAAAATTAAACAATTTAAAACACACACTCATCACATAATCATTATTTCAACACATCGAAAAATACTTCAGGCGACGTTTGGCAAAAACCTAATTGAAGCTTTGAGTGGGTTTTTATTTATTTGTATTTATTTATTTATTAAATACATTAACAAGAGTTTACAGTTACAAATTATACAAACAAATAATAAAATAATACGGGAATCCAAGTGTAACACATTTTAAAATGTGTGATTTGTTTTAAGTTATAATATCTCATCATTATGTTTTGTTAATGTTTAATTAATGCAATATTAAATATTAAACAATGTTGACAGATCTGTTGTGTTGAAACTAGTATTCCACTCAAGTTTTTAAGTTGCATTTTTACTTGAAACCGTCGTCGAGGAATACAATTACTCAGTAACATTTAATTAGATGATTAAGTCAACAAATTAAAGGAGCAATTTGTAAAATTAAAAAGAAATCCAATCATGATAAATCAATAAGGAATAATTCAATAAGTCAGAGGGAATACTTTTATTGGGGCGGGACCGGGACAGGGCGCAAAGAGGGTGACTTGGAAAACTTCGGAGATTGGTAAACTGAAAGCAAATCAAGCAAGGGCTGATGAAAAGAAAGAAAGTTGAAAAAGAGGGGAATGTTTGATCAGTATGCAGCCTTGGCTGAAAAAGACACGTATTGCAAAAAGGGTACAGACTGTATGACTTAATGTGAAACAAATATATAGAATTTCCTTATAATTTTTAAAAAACTTGCTCAGATAAAACAATACATAACATTATTACATCGATATTCTATAAGAATATTTCAAGGCCGTATGTCAAGAAGGTAAAAGAAAATAAGCTAACAAGGGCCGATTTACTAAGTGACAATAGTCGACCGAAACGACAACTTTATACAGTCACGCATCTGACTGCAGATACAAGCTTATAAGCTGTGTTTTGCCAACAATTACACATTTAACATTTTTAATGCCGTCTGCCAATGGTTCCTTAACGTAATGAACAACTACATACAGCAAATGTAAGTAATTACTATTTAATTTGGTATGATGAAAATTCGAGATGGCAGTTCTCACTTGCTCTTCTCACTAAAGATGTCGTTTCGGTCGACTATTGTCGCTGTTGCTGTCACTTTTAGTAAAGACTCCCTGGAAAGGCGTTCGGGTGCGTTTCTTCTTTTTAAGGAGAAACAAAAGTCACATTTTAATGTATCGTATGCCAGAAAGGCTTGTAAGATTTTGGCATACAGCTTTTTCTTTAAATGTATCAGATGTTAAACACTTTTTAACTTATTAAACTACGCCTTTGTACCGCCGTGGCTCAACGAATAGTGCAGAAAATACATCAATATAAAAAATTATTAAGTTTATTTTGTATTAGAGCTCTACATAGCTTTTGGACTTGAAATGTCTTCGACCCAAAAGTCAGCGCAGTCGTTCAGTTTGAAGAGAGAGTGGCGAGGAAAGGGCGGGCGAGGGGGGAGGGGGGGATATTGCATATTTTACCAAGAACGCTTGCTTATATGACAAGAAAACTCAATTAGTTGCCACCTTCATTTTTTCACTTGATGAAAGACTTGAGTAACAATAGGGCCGCACTTTTACATCATCGGAAGAGCCTTAATGAAATGTCACCCCCCCCCCATCCCCACCCCCGCCCACGTCGCAACGACCCCTGCACCCCTCCGTTTAGTCCTCCCCAGCTTTTAATTGTCACCCTTACGCGCTTATTTTTTTAATAAAGCTGCTTAGAAACGAAAAGAGGCACAATTCACTCGATTTCAGCGAAATAAAGGACATCTTCACGGCCCGTTGGGTGGATGCGACGGTGTTTCACTTTGGCCTCGTTAATGAGTTCTTAAGACGGAGGTGTTTTGTTTGTTTCCAAGAAGCAATGAGGGAATTTCTTCACAAACAACAATTCAAGTATTAGAATGTCCATTAGAGGCGTCTTAAATAGGCAACTTTGTAGAAAAAGGGGATATTTAAAATGGTATTTCTTTCACTAGTAAGTTCAAGTTATTAACTGAATAGAAGCTACAAATGCACACAAGACGATTGTTAGAAAAACTCATTTAGCATAGTCGACTGACAGACGGAAATCGATTAATATTTTTTAAACTTCGCATTTTCACGGAATCATTATGCTAAGTTTTGGTGGTAATAAAATTACAAACAGTTTTTTTCTACATTGTCAATGGCTTCTAGACTTGACGTAGAGAATGAACACGTATTCCTCAAAAAAATTAATTTCTTCGTGTTGATAATATTTCACAAAACGTTGATTTAATATTTTAATGAGTTTTGATAGAATTAGATGATAAGTACAATTGGGTTGGCAAACAATTCGAATATTTCGACCACAAAACGACATTGATTCTGATGTTTTTCGTGATAGCTTCTTAGATGTTACACCCTAGGGTTTGAAAATAAATGTGAAATTGCTACATGCAGGTTGTCAGGAAAATTGGTACCCGTATCTTTATCCAGGATAATGGCATTGCACATAACTGATACGTGCGGCGGTCTACAACTCTAAGGAACGTCCTATGACAGATTGAATTAAGGTACGTGATGCAAAAGCACTTAGATTCTTAATTTTAGCACACTTTCATTTAAAAACCAAAACTCTTTTTACAGAAACAATAATTGCGCAAGGACACAATAAAATAACATTATGGGGTATGAATACAAATACATGAAAATGGGTTAAGATGCATGTTTTGAAGGAAAAAATGAAGTAAAGAAAATGGAGGAATCACAATTTGGACATCATTAAAACGAGTTATGAAAAGGATAAGTACAAAATTTTGTGAGTAAACAACATAATAATTATAATTTCTTCGTGTGTAAAACATTTTAACAGTGACAGTCCAAGTTTCAATTTATATATTTCAACTAGGAAGCTTCGCAAACGCTTTTTCAGGCGCGTTGTTGGATGAGCGTAATTGGTGCATTGAGCTGCCATGTGTTATGTGGATTTTCTGTTGTTCTGTGAAAAAATCATTACTAAGTCGAAGATTTTTTTTTAAATTAAATTTAATTTAATAAAAAAATAACTTTTTTTTTTTAATTAATCGAAATTTTAAAAAAAGAAGATAATCGTAAAATTGCGATTTTCATAAGAAATAATTATTCGATTGCGCTCAAATTTCTCACAAATATATTAATTCATTAAATAAAGGTTCTGCGAAAAAATCATTACAATTGGATAAAGCATGTAGGCGTTATAAGTAAAAAAAATTGTTAAAAAAAGGAAAAACCCACAAAATTTCGATTTTCATGAGAAATAATTTTTCGATTGCGCTCAAATTCCACGCGAATATATTAATTCATAAAATTAAGTTTCTGTGAAAAAAATCATTACAATCGGATAAAGCATGTAGGTGTTATAGGTCGAAGAAATTTTTTTAAATCGAAAAAAAATCGTAAAATTGCGATTTTAATGAGAAATAATTTTTCGATTGCGCTCAAAAACGTGGCAGTTCTAAGTTCAGAAATTTCGAAGGTCCTCAGAAAATTTCAACGCAATTGGAGAATCGGTTTAGGCGGAATCGTGTTAACAAACGCACAATAATACAAACAGGAAAAAAAAATAAAAAAAACAAAAAACATTCCGGATTTTTTTCTCCAGTGAAGTGAAATGGAATCTTCGCTTCGCTCGCTACGCTCATCCAATAAACTAAAACACCAGTATAAACGCAAATCAACTCTTGCACTGTGTCCTTTCCGTTAAAGCAGCAAAACAGAATGCCCACGACGAAAATATGTCTGAATGAGATGAGAGCTGCATGAATGAACAAACTTATTATTTAGATGTGCTGGTGGCTGTGGTTCTTCAAAACACGCTTTTACTTAAATGTTGGTTCATGAAGGAAGTGATATAACTAGGAAGCTTCGCAAACGCTTTTTCAGGCGCGTTGTTGGATCAGCGTATTTTTTTTTAAACGAAAAAAAGCGTCAAATAGAGATTTTCATGAGAAATAATTTTTTGATTACGCTTAAATTTCACACGAATATACTAGGAAAACCCTAAAGTCCCGCCGCGTTGTTGGATGACCGTAATTGGTGCATTGAGCTGCCATGTGTTATGCGGATTTTCTGTTGTTCTGTGAAAAAATTATTACTAAGTTCAATTTTTTTTAAAACTGAATTTAAAAAAAAAAAAAATTAATTTTTTCAATTAATCGTAATTTTAAAAAAAGAAAAAAAAATTGGGATTTTTATAAGAAATAATTATTCGATTGCGCTCAAATTTCACACGAATATATAAATTTAATAATTTTAAGGTTCTGTGAAAAACTTATTACAATAGGATCAAGCATGTAGGTGTAATAAGTAAAAAAATTGTTTTAAAAAAGAAAAAAACCCACAAAGTTTCTATTTTCATTAGAAATAATTTTTTTGATTGTGCTCAAATTTCACACGAATATCTTAATTCATAAAATTAAGGTTCTGTGAAAAAAATCATTAAAATCGGATAAAGCATGTAGATGTTATAAGTAAAATAAATTTTCAAAAAATCGAAAAAATCGTAAAATTGCGATTTTTATGAGAAATAATTTTTCGATGGCGCTCAAAAACGTGGCAGTTCTAAGTTCAGAGATTTTGAAGGCCTCCATAAAATTTCATCGCAATTGGAGTATCGGTTTAGCCGGAATCGTGCTAACAAACAGACAAAAATACAGAAAGAAAGAAAAAAAAAACATTCCGGATTTTTTTCTCCAGTGTAGTGAAATGGAATCTTCGCTTCGCTCGCTACGCTCGCTACGCTCATCCAATAAATTCATAAATTAAGGTTATGTGAAAAAATCATTACAATCGGATAAAGCATGTAGATGATATAAGTGGAAGAAATTTTAAAAAATCGAAAAATATCGTATATATGCTATTATCACAAGAAATAGTTTTTTGATAAGGCTCAAATTTTACATGAATATATCAATTCATGAAATTAAGGTTCTGTGAAAAAAATCATTACAATCGGACAAAGCATGTAGGTGTTATAAGTCGAATAAATTTTTAAAAAAATCGAAAAAAAATCGTAAAATTGCGATTTTCATGAGAAATAATTTTCCGATTGTGCCCAAAACGTGCAGTTTTAAGTTCAGAGATGTCGAATAGGCCTCGATAAAATTTCAACGCAATCGGAGTTTCGGTTTAGCCGGAATCGTGCTGACAAACAGACAAAAATACAAAAAAAAAAAAACATTCCGGATTTTTTTCTCCAGTGTAGTGAAATGGAATCTGCGCTTCGCTCGCTACGCTCATCCAAAAATCCTTTTAGATTTCACTTCTGCTATAATGTCTAGTAAAAAAACTGAATTTCTAATTCAAATAACTTAATCTCTTGTTTTGTTTTTAAATGTTGTGAAGATTTTAACCTATTCAAATAATACGCGACTTGTACTTACAAAAACTACTTTCTAATCGTAAATATATTTCTTAACTTCTTATGTGCATTGAGGGTACAAGTACAACAGCTTTTAAAATTGTTCAAATGTAATTTAAAAATATAATTTACCCTATCGTTATACTTACACCGAACATTAGACGGAAAATATTTTTTATAAACATGTGGAAAAATTACACAGCTTGTTCGGAGAGAGATAAATCAGCTTCAAATGTATTTTCCTCGTATTTTTATTACTGCCCTGAAAACACCCGAGGCCCATTAGGGAATACGAATTGCTGGCGCGTGAAATAATTGATAATTGAACGGAAATATTAGCCATGTAATAATTATTACTACGATGTTGTTTGAATCGTATCAACGTTTTGTTAAATTACAGCAGCGAATTGCTGGTTTGGATTATCCGCTTTAATCCTTAAGGCGATTTGCGTTTTTAATTTCATTCTAAACTCGAAAGGATGACTGACTAAATACAAATTAACAATAAAGTTGGGTGCGCAGCAACTGGTTGCGATGAGGAAAATTCAGTAGAGCACGAATTTCATTGCGAGAGTGTTTTTCTTTTATGTAGAATTGTCTATGTATTTATTGAAATATTTTGTACCAGCTTTATTATAGCAACTTTACTGGAAAAATATATAATTATGTTGAATATATAATTAATTTCGGAATTATCCCGCGTATTTGTTTTGATTGCCAATTTGCCCACACGTTTTGTCGAAAAAACATGTGTCATTATCAAGCTAAATGAAAAATTAACAACATAGAAAACTGTTTAATTGAGTTGAACTGTATAAATATATTATATTTCACTAGTTGGACATGAGTCCTGTTGTCAATGAATAATAAATACCAATAAATAATTATCAACCATGATGAAAATGAAAATACAACATATCTGATTACACCTTTACTAGCTCATATAGTTACGATCTACTAAAATATATACAGAGATGCTAACCATAAGACCAACGATTTATAATACATAAACTTTATTTCAAAAGAACGCTGTTCTACAGAAACAATATTGTTGCTACATGGACACATAAAAATAACATAAACATTTAAGAATACTGTACAAATGGGATACATATAAATACATGTAATTAAAAGTAAGCCCGTATTGCAAGCTCAAAGTATTGAAATGACTTCAAAAGTGTCATATTTACTAAGAAGTCAGTACCGATCATTCTTACGCATCTCTGGGCTAGAGACAGTCATAAAATAAAGGTGGGTGACCGACACGTATGTCTTCTTACTTCGAGGATATAAAAACTTTGGGCGAAATAGAGGGGATGGCCCCCACAGAAAATCAGTTATGTGAATGATTGGGTGAACTCTAAATACGAATTTATTTATTTATATTTATTTAATGTTCAAAGGCTCTAAATTACTCAATAGAAACAATTCTCCTTTGCTATTTGGCAAAGGAAAATTTAAGGGAAACCTTCATTCAGGATTGTCGCCTGTCGGTGTTTGGAATCAACCGATGACTTCTCGATAGCATGCATGTGTAACGTATAAGCTAGTTACCTCTATCGGCACTGAAGTATTCCCCCCAGATTTAGGAATGTCCTTACAGACGAGTATAGTATAGTAGGAGACAGGAGTAGTCTAGTAACTAATAAACCCCCAAATAAGCACGTAAACTCAAAACAAGCACGCACTTCAAGCTTGCGACAAGCTGTGAACGCTGTCTCATTTAATTAGTCTCATTAGGGAATTTCAGCGTAGATTTCACCAAGAGAAATTAACCTTTAATTAACATCTTAATAACATTCACACGATAATGAGGCTATTCATTACACCTTTGATTGTAACATATGCTCTTAAGTGCTACGTAACACAATACTAACATGGACCAGACACTTTGCGGTGGAGAGAGAGAGAGAGAAGGGGAGAGAGAGAGAGAGAAATACCGTCGTTGTCATATTCTCTCTAGGCCAGTGCTCGTTCGTATAATATGCGCGTACATATCGCCCCCCCCCAAATCCCCCTCAAAGCGCTCACGACCTCCAACTCTTCCAAGCAATAAATTCCGAAACTAAACTGCCGCAATTGAATCCAACAGTTCGTTCTGATATGCAGCATTTGACTATGTAAGGGATAAGAGAATGCAAAAGATAAAATGAAAATATTAAAAAAATTGGTTTACAAAAATTACTATTGCAGAATATTTCATTTTCATTTGATTTAATAAATTTAAATGAACATACGAAATGTTGGAACGTATTGGAAATTTAGCCCCACTATAATAAATATCGAATTTATAATTAACACATCGATTTGTTGCATATTAAAAATATAAATAGCTTGCTACAATAAACTTTAATGCATGTAAAATTTCGGTGTGACCTTCATCACTTACTAACTAACCCCTAAACGATGTTTATTTTCGTGTGGGAGAATTGAAGTGAATATTATGTCCCAAGGCTGTTAAGAGAAGTCAATCCCTTGCATTCGCATGAACAAAACAATATTCGTAAAGAAACTTTCAGTCAGCATTGTTGGTAGCGAAACCCGGGACCTCCTGACTCAAAGTATCGCATTTTAAACTTGATCTATCTATCGGTTTTAACTGAGTAACTTATCCAACATGGAAGTAGCATCGAAGGTATGTAAATAGAAAACAACATTAGGAAAAAGTGGAAACGCACTTTAGGCAGGATTGCCGGTGGCTGGGATTTAAAGTCGACGTAATAAATTAGGGCTTCACGTGTGAACGATGTGCACAATATCAGTGCAAGTGTATACGCAGTTCTACACTGCCACCAACAAAAACAGCAACAAATCAACAATACCTCCACGACTTTGTTCCTACAACATGAAACAATTTAACAGTCAACATTTCCTTCCCTATAACCGACAGAATATATTGATAGATAGTGGTAGGTAACTAAAATTAAACAATTAAGAATACAATTCAAAACAATACAAATACGTTTTACAAATACTATAAAATACAAATTTTACAACACATACAACAAGAACAACTTGAGTAACAACATGATATAGTATAATATATATAAAACAACTGCTGAAAGCCCAAGATGAATGAAGAAAAAAAGGGAAAAAGCTAAGGTTATAAAATACAAAACTGGTGATAAGGTGATAAGGTGACAAGAGTGACAAATGAGTCATGTTGGTAAACTGGCATGAACAGCTGCTTAAAATAAGTGAAGTTTCATGTGGTTGATGTCAATTTCTGTATTAATAGCTAATAATTTGTTGTAGGTGTCTTGAATTCGGTTGATGGGGAAAATTTTAAAAACTTCAATACGAACACATGGAATTTTGAATGGGATGTAATTTCTTGTAAATCTTGAAGGGATGTGAAAGTTTATATCTTGAAGTAGGTCCGAGTCGATGAAGTTATGGAGAAGTTTGTAGAGGAAAATTACGTCGGTTGCAGTACGACGACTTGCTAGTGTTGGAATCGAATGTTGTAGACAAAGTAGCATAATGTGATCGATGAAAATTTTGATAATTTTGATAACAAAGAAAACTTTTTTCTGAATTTTTTTGTATTGAATGCGTTCAACTTGCTAAATTTTGGTGACGTGAAGTGGATTCCACACAACACTCGCGTAGTCAACGTGGGGTCGCATCAAGGATACATACAGCTTTCTTGTAGTTCTGGGTGAGAAGTTAGCTGCACAATTTCGTTTGATAAAACCAAGAATTCTTAGTGCATTTTTGTAAACGACGCGAGTATCTCATTCGGGTGGTCTCAGTTTCGAATCCTGCCACTGGCAATACTGACTGAAAGTTTTTTCCGAGTGATGAGTCCTCTTGAACAGCCCTCGAACAATCCCTTCACAACAATCGTCAATCTCTAAAAACACCTATATTAATTTTAGACACTTTGAGGGACATTGGTTTCCCACGGGAAATTAATATTGCCTACAAATATAACATTATTTCCACCAATCCCACAGAATAGAATTCCTCTCCAACTTCGTTCGATTCTATCTCAAATTCCATCTGCTTTCTAAAAGTAATGTTTGACCTAAATACATAGTAATAAAACAAATATTTTACCTGTATTCGAAAAATTTATGAGGTAGCGACGAATTTACGTCTAGGTTGATAAATTGAGGTATTCTAGATTAAATTCATGTTTGGCACAAATATATTTATAACGTCAGTCCTTTTTTCCACTCATCACACCACCTTGCTAAATTACCACCACCATTTCCTAATTGGTGCTTGACAAAACTTTATACTTACACTATCCGTCCTTCTTAACCCTCATTACCAATACCACACCTTCAAACTTATTGGATGCAATATATGTAAAGTATGTATTAAGAGAGCAACACTTTTCTGTGTACCTGTCCGTCTGACTGTGCGTGTGTCACGTCTCAAGATAAAACCGAACACGACGTCCGATTAGCATTCGTTCTTTTGAATCCCCTTTAACAAGGTTGATACTTAATATTTATGGTGACCCTGGGGGGCAGGGAGTGGGCTAGCGTCACCCAAACTTGAGAAAAATACCCGGCACCTCCACCAACAACATGATTTAAATGTTGGATAGACAAATTTTATTTTATGATTGTTTTCTTCTTCGACGATCTATTGATTAGTAGCTTCGCTCTCTCTTTTGGGTACAACCATAATCATACTTTTTATACTTTACATAACATGTACTATTAATTTTTAGAAGCTATTTGCCCCGGATATAATATATATATTAGTAGACTATAGTGTAAGTAAGTGTTAAAAAACTAAAAATAGACCTCGGTATGTTGTCCCCTTCAGTCGCGAATTAAATTGGTGAAATTTAAGTAATTTTAAGCAATTAAATCCAATTCCAGATTTTTAATAAGATTTTTTCAAAATTTTGCACATGTTGCATTTTTGTATCTCAAAAATAAAAATACTAGAATTATTACTTTTTGGGAAAAACCCCTTTTTTTTCACTTTGCATGCATCCCAACATGCAACACAGCCACACCTTTGTAGAATGTTTTAATTTAAATCACAATAAGCCTGGTAACCAAAAATTATTTTTTAATGGGATTAAGTTGTATGGGCCTTATAGCCTCCCAAAACAACACCAAAGAAAGTAGATTCAATAAAATAAACATGGAACTGAATGTGTTGATTTTTTTTAAGTCGGAATTTCCATATGTGTGCGACTGAAATTGTAATGGATAGAATAGTTTTATGATGTTTTATGTATTAACTCTAATTTTTATTTATGTGAAATATGTATACTATTAAGGTATATTTTTATTTTTATATTGTATGTTTATGATTGTAACATGTTACTAACTAGCGAAAGCTAAATAAATAAATGAAACAATGACTTCCACGTGGTAACTTTTACATTTTGCATGTACATTCTTCGATCTAGTTGTCATTTGAAGAGCCTCATGTCACCTCCCCCCCCCCCCCCCCCCCCCCACACACCAAAAAATCCAAGTTATCCTTTATTTTATAGTTCATAAACGCATGTTATGCTTCTAATGAATAAAAACTTTTTTGACAAATAACAACTAAACAAATCATTTACCTAGAATTTTTAAAATGGAAAAGATATAATTTTCCATTTTGAAAACCGTCAACATAATATTTTGTTCTCCCTGTGCACCCATACCGAACCTTAAATGTTGTATTGTATTCCATATGTGTTTATGACACTTTTCTGTGTTGTAATTTATTTTTTAGAAATTGTTTTTGTTTTTTAATTATTTTTTAATTTGAACTATATTCACAACGAGCTCGACCGTGCGCGGACAAACTTCGTTCCATGGACGAAAAAATCCAATTCTTTTCCCAAGACACATTTTAAAACATTTTTTCTCCCCAACGAGTCCACAATTCATCTCAAACCACCTCGTCTGAGAACGCCCAGGGAGCAATCCCATATAGACGTCTCTTCAATTTGTTCATCTAATTTGTTTTGTAAATTTAAATTGGTAATAAATAATTCAGTAAAATTGTACTTTTTATTCACCATTTCAATGTAGCTTGACTTTACTACCCGTCCATCTTGTTTACCCCCACAAACAACCCCTAAATCTCTGGCAATTACCAGACTCCTTATCGACCAATCCGAGGCTAGGCTCCGCCCACTTTCCGGCGTCGCGACGCGCGCCTGCGTGCTAGCGACCCCGGCGTCGTCAATGGTTACGCTCTAACAACACACACCGGATACACGATTATAATAAAAGCTGGCTTTACTAATTAAAAGGCGCAGTAATTCAAATATCAGAGACAATGTTCTAATTTGATGTAGCAAGGCAGCCCCGTATATAATGCATGGTTCAGTTTGGTATTGTAGTTTAGGGGTTACAAGTGAACTTATAACATATTATAACATTGAAAAATATAATTTAGAATTATTTGTTATTAATATTTGAATGCCATATATGTATACGTTGTATATGACCTTTGGCTTAGTTATAAATAAATTGAAAATAAAAATAAGAAAGTAGTTACATCCATAATAAGGGGTGAAGCTGACCAATTTGGAATAGTCCCAAACTGATAGGAGTTATTTTTAGTCATATTTTATTTTTATTTTCTCGAATCATAAATAAAACATACAATTATTGAAGTCAATACAATTATTGAAGTCAATGATAGTATCTGGGCAAATAATTACTCTAATTTTATATACCATAATTTTCTGGACAATTATGTCCTATCGAGCTTATATGCTTGAAAACCCAGTCATAGTTCACATATTAAATATGTTATTTCATCTACATGAGTGTTATAGTAATGTCAGGGTGTATATTTCCTGATTTTGTACAATTGCATCTAGTAATGTGTTTATAATTTACATATTTTGTGTTTTTATTTTGTGTTATTCTTATTTATTTATTTACTGTATTGTACTGAATAGGAAGATTTAAAAAAAATGTGTGAAAAATGTGTATTGTACGCTGTTCGATTAATTGGAAATCAAATTTCTTACTTTTGCAATTTTCGTCAGTTGAAAGCATTTTATCACAATACTTTTGATGTGTTCTTGCAATGGACTAATGAATTGTGAAAATATATCACTTTAATTTACCTCTCACTTTTATGATGTAAATTCATGACAATAGAACGGTAAAGGTTGAAAATGGGGCAAACGTGTTTCGTCCGTTGTTATCCGAATAGGCAAAGTTTCACGTTTGCCGAAAGAGTTTCATAATGTCGACATCTAGCAGGAGCATTTCTTTTCATCTTTTCCAAAGTATAACGTAGTTATTATACTTCCATATTTCTAATTTTTACTATAGAAAGTTATTTGTATTGAAGAATCCAACTCAAACAAAAAAACTTTTAAACCAATTTAAACTTCATCTCCATCTCCCTTTCTGTATTCATAAAGTAAAACACATAAAAGTAAAATACCTTCCTTGCCCCCCCCCCCCCCCCCTCCCCCTCATAAGCATGGCCGCACTACAACTTTTCAAACAATTTTAATAATATTCTTATCTTCTCATTATACATTTACTACATACAAATTTCTATTTGGCATGCAAATCCACGAAAGTACTTTGCAAATGTTATGGCAATTTCTTTCTAAAGATATTATCATTATATTAACTATTCTTATATGGCAATGATCCGTCTTCCTGTCAGACGCGTACGCCTTGATAGACGATGTCCAGCCTCATTAGTTATCAAGTCTCATAACCAGACAAGGGCATATGAAAGATTTTCAACAACGATATACTAATATCAGACTACGAAACTTTTAGTTTGGATACCTATGCTAATTCGACTGGCTTTTATTAGATATGTACACAAAAGTTTGAAAGAATGTTGCTGTATTAGCAGTAAAACGTAAAAGCGAATAAAGGTTTTAGATAGAATAGGAAATTACTCTGTATGTATGTTAACGAGTTTTGATAACATTGCAGTTGGAGTTTGTTCTAGTTTTTTTGTATGCACGTGGCGATATTGCAGCATTTCGTTCAAAATGATAATTGAGTTTGGTTAATATTAAAAGTTTGCGATTGTATCTCATTATTTTGGTTTGTTGCACGAATCGTTCTAGCAGACATCGTCAGGGGATGAGCAATGATAATTAAACAGTTGAATAGAATATTCATTGTTTTCATGTATCGTCCTTACTGAAACCATTGTTATATGAACAGGCACGTGTAGTAGATTTCCCAAAGTAGGGAGCAAAGCTTACTGTTCCTTGCTTGTTCTAGAGTTCATTAACGGTGGAGGTGCCGGGCACATGAATATTCAGACTTTCTGGGGTTCCTCGCTTGTTAAATACTAACACAACTTTATTTTATTATAAACAAAGCTCTTCCTTTACATTAAGGTTGCCTTAGGACACAGAATATAAAAATAAATTTACATTTCTACAAATTACATTTAACAAGTAAAATTGGTTAGAGGCTATGAAAAAATGAAATGAAGTTGAAAATGAAGTGTGAAGAAAGGTTTGTGAATTATGAAAAAAACAAATATTGATTTATGCTTGTTACTTCTGGCTTTGGCCGAATAGGTGATTAATTAATGAATTAGTGATCATTATAATGTTGGAGATGCCGGGCACATGAATATTAAAACTTTCTGGGGTTCATTGGTTATCAAAGCCTTCATTAATGATGGAGGTGCCGAATACATGAATATTCAAACTTTCCGTGGGACTAGATCAGCCTTCCTAGCCCCAAGTGTCACCAAAAACATTCAGTATCATCTTTTTAAAGATCAATGTCACCAAAAACAGGATGTTCGTCGGACGTCGCGGTTGGGTTTTATCGTGAGACGTGACACACGCACAGACGGAAGGACGGACAGAAAAATGATGGGGGGTGATTCACTCCCTTATTAGTTACACACATACCCTGAATTGTGTGAGTGGTGGACGTTGAATTTGTGCATTATAGGTTGAATAAACAATAACAAACACGTCATAAACTCAGTTATTTAGTTAAGAAAATCACAGCATGAAAATTAATTGTTATAAAATACGTCATTTTATAAATTGAGATCACTTGATATTTATAATAACACGATATCCTAGTTATCTGAACAATACGTAATTAAATACAAACAAGGTAAGAGATTCTCATACAAAACAAATAATTTGTAACATTGTAGAAAAAATACAACAAATGCATCATATCACATGTGCATAAATTCTCTTCAATTATTCCCACAGTAATAGATGTTTTTATATAGTATAAGATACCTTATTTATTGCTCGCGGCAGTAGGCATGTAGTGTCATGAAGAAAAACGTCTTATGCTGTCACTTTCTATTTTTATTCACTTACCAGTTACCACTGAAACTTCATAGTTTTCCAATTAATATTTGTTTGATAAGAAAATATTAAAGAAACGTATTTTTTTATATTAAATCTTAATAAACGAACACACAGATTATAACCACTAGCCATACACCACAAATCACAAATACCACAATACATAACCATGTGAAAGTGAGCTAGCTAAGGTTACTTGATAATTACACCTTATTTTACCTATTTCCTTTATTGGATATACATCAATCACAGACAGCAAAATATTAGAAACAATATTATATCTAATGAAAACACAAAAGTCAAAAAGGAGAGCAATACGGCAAAACAAACAATAAGGAAACAAAAAGAGGAAGTAAATTGTGGACACATCCTCGGTAATGCAAACTCACCTAAAATAATAAAATAATCAATATCCTCGGTAAAAACAACAACGTTTGTTTTTGTAAACTGATAAAGGCATTTGTGCATCGAATTGAAAAAAAATGTGAAAGAGGAGGGTGACTGCCTACGTTGACCGTGTACCACCCCCCCCCCTTCCCTTGAGCTTTTGCACATACTAGCCACTCGATAAACATACTACTTTCATCCTCTAGAACAAAAACAAGTTTTGTTTGGTCGTATGAAATGAAAAACCGTTTTTAATTTAATTATTTGTCACGTGCTCAGAAAAAAATAATCCCATATTTTAACTTGATACATTGTGTAATGATAAGTTCATTTGTCACAATACCAGCTTTGACCTTATCTGGCAAATGAAGCTTATGAATAACGCGTGAAACTAATTCGGTAGGTCTCGGGTTCGAATCCCACCAACAGCAATCACTTAAAGTTTTCACCGAGATTTTCTCAATGCTGGGACGTACTGAGCTCTCTTCCACGACCCTGACACATTCCCTTCATAATTACCCTTACGCCCTAATCACCTAGTTGGTCACACAAGATAAAACTGATGTGCGATGTACCCTACAAAGGGCATCCTTACGAAAAGAAAAAAAATCACCCAATTACCTTTAATCATTGTCGAAGGCGGGTTTCGAACCAGTGACCTTTCGAATTAGTCTCTCGTGCAACGTAAGAACACCCTTTACAGGTAATTAACTGTGAGTAATTGTATTGTACTAAAAGTCCTGGCACGGTTTCTTCACGTGCGGAGGACGGAGTTTCGAACGCGTCCAATGACAATTTGTCACAGGCTCCGCTCGGTCTGCGAGGTGTATTCTTATTCGGATCATTACCGGAGACAAATTATCCTCTCGCGTCGTACTAGGGGTAGTTCACACTTGGCTGTGACTGAGGAAGCGATCTTACGACCTGGAGCGGCTCGAGGAAGGAGAGAGCGAGAGAGAGAGAGGTAAGAAAAGTCGGTACACGGGGAAAAAGAGAAATAGATAAATAGAGAGAGATGTGGTTTGTGAAATGCTGGTATCGTGAACATAGAGGGAAAGAGATAAGAGAGAAAAGGAAAGACATAAGAGAGATTGAATTTGAGAAAGGTTGGTAGGCTATACAAGGAGAGAGATTGACTGATTGATTGATTGATTGATTAAGGTCTTTATTAAAGAGAGGAGGTGGAAGAAAGAGATAAAGAAAGACTGAGAATGCTAGTTTGGATAGTGGTACTAGTGAAAAGAGAGGAGAAGTTGAAGAATTGAACGAGCAGGAGAGAGATTAGAAGAAAAGAGAAACTGGTAGAGAATTGTTTGATGAAGGTTGATATGCTATACTGAGAGAGATTGACTGATTGATTGAATGATTATGATTGGTCTTTATACAATAGAGGAGTGAAGAAGAGATAAGGCAAAGAGGAATTTCCTTATTGGTGATAGCTGGACAGTGAAAAGAAAGAGAGAGAGAGAGAGAGAGAGGAGAGGAGTAAAAAGGAAACACGTAGAGAGATGTATTTGAGAAAGTTGAAGGATATAATCATGAGAAGAGTTGTACTGATGATTGATCCTGACCTGATTGATTGATTGAGTGTCTTTATTACAAGGAGAGAGAGAGTGAGGAAGAGAAGAGGGAAAAGGAAGAGAGGGGCCTAGTTTGGATAAGTTGGTACTGAGTGAATAGAAGGAGAGTGTAGAAAGATGAACGAAAGAGGGGAGAATATAAGACGAAAAAAGGGTAAACAGGTAAGAGAGATGTAGATTTGAGAAGGATTGATAGGCTTACATGGAGAAGATTGTACTGATTGATGATTGACTGATTGATTGATGTGGTCTTTATTACAAGGAGAGAGAAGTGTGAAAGAAAGATAAGGAAAGAAAGAGAATTGCCTAGTTTGTGATAAGCTGGTACTAGTGGAAAAGAGAGAGAGAGAGAGGAAGAGAGAGAGAGAGAGAGAGAGAGAAAAAGTAGAAACAGGTAAGAGAGATGTGAATTTGAGAAAGGTTGGTAGGCTATACAAGGAGAGAGATTGACTGATTGGTTGATTGATTGATTAAGGTCTTTATTACAAGGAGAGAGGAGGTGGAAGAAAGAGATAAGGAAAGAAAAGAATTGCCTAGTTTGTGATAAGCTGGTACTAGTGAAAAGAGAGAGAGAGAAAGAATGAACGAAAGAGAGGGAGGGAGAAAGATAAGAGAGAAAAAGAGAAACAGGTAAGAGAGATGTAATTTGAGAAAGGTTGATAGGCTAAACATGGAGAGAGATTGATTGATTAAGGTCTTTATTACAAGGAGAGAGGAGGTGGAAGAAAGAGATAAAGAAAGAAAGAGAGAGGTAGTTTGAGAAAGGTTGTTACAGGTGGACAGAGAGGAAGAGAGCGATAAGAGATAACAATAGAAACAGAAGCGATGTAATTTGAGAGAAAGTTGGTACACGTGGAGGAATAGAAGGAGAGATGTTTCAGAAAGGTTGGTACACACACGTGCGGGGAGAGAGGGATTGTACTAACGGGGTAAGAGTCAGTAAGGTGTAGGGATGTGCAGACGGATTGAGAAAGCGATGTACCAACTTTCTCGGAGAAGTACATCGTACGCATTGTACTTCAATGTAACGTGTAGTAGTATTGTAGAAGTTGATGCACATAGATTTATTGAGGGATAGAAGCTCCTTGAGATTTGGTTGTTGAGATCTTGGTAATTGCTAGTCTAACTAGTCTACAAGATATTGAAGGATACCTATACGGTCTTTCTATGGACTTGAACCAATTTTAATGCACTTGCATAAATATTTTGTATCGTAGTTCCGTGTACACACGTGTAAGTTACTAAAAGTAGACGCGTAAGTTTGTGTAAGTTAATGTTTACGATAATAATATTATAGATAGATAGATAGATAACTTTATCATCTTGACAGGCACATTGTACATGTTTGATTCCCGGAGGAGAATGTGAATAGCCTAAGGTAACTTACAGATAAGTATATCTAATCCTAGTACTACAGAGTAATCATATACATTAAGTAAATAAAGAAAATTATGAAAATAAAATAAATTAATACATTGTAATAATTGTAACATTGTGGACTGTGAAATCTACACTCAATGGTGGTAAGAATAATAATTTATATGATGTATCTAGTTACAATTGTTTGTGGATAAGCCAACATGTGGGAGGATAATATAAAAGTGGAATTTGAAAATAAGCGAGTTGCTTTTAATGATAATGACATTGATATAATATATAAATTTATTGGAAGTATAACTGGAGAAGAGAATTGTTCAAATACAAAATAAACAAACAAAATACGCAATAAACGAGAAATAAAAATAAACAACAAAAAATGTAAACATTCATAAAATATACTCAACAGTTTATAAACGTTCAATGCAAATGAAACAAAAGCTCGGGATGTAGCGAGTTTACCAGTTTTCTATATGAAATGACGAAACGCCGGAAATATGTGAATGTAGACGTTCGTAGCAATAGAAAGTCAGAACCTACAATATACGTAAATATAGACAAGTACGGACAAGGGAATACCTGAAGTAGGGAACGAAACTAGGTCCTTACAGTTGGTGGAGGTGCCGGGTTTTATTGAGATGTGCAAGCCCCGCCCCTGACTCTGAATGTCACCAAAACCATGTACCTTCCTTGTTGAAGGGCATTGTAAACTACAAACTCAAGTGCATCGGAGATCATGTTCGTTTTTAACGTGTAGCGTGACACAGACGGACGGACGGACAGAAAAGGGATGCATATTGTATATGGGGGAGTTTGTTCCTACAAATTTCTACTTCCCTCTTAAATAATATATTTCGGATAATATGTTATTCATTAAACTCATATGGATGTGAAGTTGAATCATCAAACATAGGGACGAATATAAATCCCTTTCCAGACCAAGTTTCATTTCTAAATTAAGTCATTTTAGGCAGTTAATTCAAATTTCAAATTTTTTCTAAGATTTTTAGACATGTTTTTTTTTAAAGAAATTTGGGGAAATTTTGGATTTTGAATTAAAGCATAATCACATTTGAAACACATTCCTTCAACTATATTTAAATGCATATTATTATGTTGCATTTTTTTTAACTAAAAAAAAGCAATACTAGAGATTTATTACATATTCGAGAAAAACATTTTTTTCATTTTTAGCTATTTTTGCAGTGTATTTCAAATTTCTCTAAAAAAATTCACTTTTTGTTCCATTGGCATGAGGCATTTTTTTTAATTCAACAAAAAAAATGGGGTCAAATTGAAAAATCGTATTATGTACCAAGATTAAATTTTAAAAGTTAATGTTTCCATTTGGAGTCATGGTAAAAGGGATTTGGTGACTAATAAATGTGAAGCGTGCAGATATGTTTCTAGAAATATACTCTCTTGTATAAATAGAACCCCCTGGCCGTAGATCCCGGCAGTGGCTCGTCTGTCACACCCCCCTTAGCGACATGGGGCCACAAGACCTGTGGCCCACACTGTCACGCTAACTCAGATGACGTCACATAAATCCAACTTTCTTTCTCCTCGTGTCCTAGCATTAAGATTTCGATCTCAGCTTAAGAACACGTCAGAAAGAAATTCATTAAATTTTATTAAGATGTGTCGGATTTTATACCGATAAGGTTTCATATATTGCCTTCCGGTTTGCTGTATCTGCGGGGCTCATACGAGTTTTTAAACATAACTCGTTTTAGGGCTTCGTAAGCAGTTTGGTGTTTGTATTTACTTAACCTACTAAAGTAACACTAGGTTTTATAGGTAAAATTATTATTTTAAATTAAATTACAATATTGGGATGTGTACATAATATATTAATAAGTTTTGAATGTTTTACTAAATTACACATTTATCGCTTAATATGATTTAAATTGCCTAATTTCATTGAGCGCGATAAAATTTTGCATCCAATTTATAAAAACATCTTTAACTCCTTCCACAACAGTTGCACTTATTTTTTCGAGTACTTTTCCGTTAGGTGTAACAATTTGCACCGACTACACGCATTCACTGCACATTTTGTTTTGTGATGCTTTTTTGTTTTTTTGTTTGTTGTAGGTGTCCGACTGGACGAAGCTAGAAATCTCAATGAAATTAGCATGGGAACGCTACGATTTGAGCCGAAAATGTGTGTTCGTACTTTTCAAACTACACCTACATTTTTCTATCATCAATGTAATTTATTTTGTGCATACTCAGAACGGTGATATACCAATCCTCGTACATGAGTTGTTGTCTAATTTTAGACTCGTTTGGTCACAAACAATTTTTAAATATCGACCACAAATTTGCAATTTTTAAGATTTTTTGGGCTTGGACGAAACGATCTGTGACCTAAATGGAAAAAGGGCTATGCACGAGAAACAAGTATTTAGTTATTTGTCGGAGGGTGAAAATCAGAAAAAGATCATGTTGATTTCCCTCCATGCAATCCGAAAAGTACGAAAGTACTGCTCTCTAAACTCAGTGTGTCCGCATGCAAGACCAAAATATATTGAAAGTAGATTTGTCAAATTGCATAATGTTCAAACCAATGAATGCACATATTTGCCATCTACATTCAAATTACCAAATTGATAATGCATCGAAATCCACCATGGCTTATCACCAGCTGATACAAACTGCATACGGTTTCCAATCTCGCACGTACTAGTTGCATTCCGTGTGTGTGCATACATGAGCTCTTTCCCTCATATGTGAATCAGTCATGAGAGTGTGGACCCTATTACCATAGTAGGCGTAGTCGTAGCCTAAAAGGGCGGGCACCCTAATGTCGCCCGAGGGTGATTCTAAAATGCGGGGTGGGTCCAATCCGCCTCCCCTTGACCCCTTCCACCCCCACCCACTAAATATGATTGATCCCTATTGCCAATACATGGGGTGGGGGTTGGGAGGTTTAGCGCAAATATTAGAACAAACAAGAGCTAACGAAACACACCAACAATATTAATTAGTATGTAGGATACTGATACACTTCGCAGGGCACAATAAGGCGAATGCCAGGGAAAATGAGCTCATCGAATGGAAGCAATTACACATATATATGAATTTTGTAGAGAATAATGATGGAGGGGGTTGAGGGTTGGTGGAAGGGGGTGGGGGGTGGGGTGGGGGTTACAGTGACGAGAATTGCTTGCCAATGGTTTGCTAACGCAATTCCGCCACTAACAACGTTAATTACACTCATTTTCATTTTGACTTCTCTAAGCTAGGTCTGTACCCTAAAGCACTTTGATTTTATTAGTCACAAATTCATTGGTTTCATTAACGTGTTTTTAAGTGACGCTGGTTTGGAAATGTGGTTAAAGAAAGTTCTGATTTAATTGAATTAATTTTCACGTTTTTATCAAAGTTTATTTTTACCGATTTTCATTGAAAACATGCATTATTTGTTAACATTGATTTTTTTGTTATAGATAGATAGATAGATAGATAGATAGATAGATAGATAGATAGATAGATAGATAGATAGATAGATAGATAGATAGATAGATAGATATTTTTATTCACTTAGACTAGTACAGTGTACAAGTATAACTCTTTGCAGAGAAAAGAATAAAGAATCTTTATCTTTATTGTTTTGCTTAGTTCGTAGCTTTGCAAAATATGTAATTACAATATAGACAAAATATAAAAAAAATCGTGAGTGTTTTATGGATATTTATAAGTAAAATACTTTTACTAGATGTTGTCATAGTAATCCAATTTATCGATACATTAACTCAAATTGTTGTGTTGTAAAATTCAAGACAATTTGGGTAAATAAAATTTAAGATTATTCAGTCAAGTATAAACATTTTTTGTTTGTAAGGTTACATTTTATATAATTTAAGTTTAATGAATAATTAAAAAGTTGTATAATCGAATAATTATGTGAAAAATTATCTCGAGTTTGCATCCTGTCATATTTTCGATAACAGGAAACTTAAGTGGTGGTAATATAATCACAAGAACCACTTTATTGAAACTTGACCCAAATTATGGGATACTTTTGCTTATATACATACTACACATTATTTCACCAATTACTTACGCAAAATACTCGACTAAAAGCATTAGTATTCAAAATAAATTTACATTTTTATATTAAGATAAGATAAGATAAGGAGAAAGTTAGAGTTTAAATACCTAGGCAGTATGTTAGGTAGTAACGCTAAAATTGACCAAGAAATATCTAGAAGGGTTAAACCCAGCAGAAGGTTTCTACCAATCTGTAAGGAAACTGTTATGGAATGAGGATATGCCTAGAAAATGCAAGCTGCTACTTTACCAATTATATTTCAGTCCCAAAACTGACAGTATGCTTCAGCGACCTGGACTCTGGGAAAACAATGTGAAAATCGTCTAGTTGCCTCAGAAATGAAATTTCTTAGAAGTGTATTGGGGTTAACTAAAATGGATAAAGTGAGAAGTAGTGTGATAAGGAAGGAACTGGGTGTTGAAAGTTTGAGGTGGCGTATTGGAAGGGAGCGACTGAGATGGTTTGGACCACATGAAAAGGATGGAAAATGAAAGAATACCAAGAAGAGAATTTGCAAGGTTAACAGGGAATAAAAGAAAAGTAGGAAGACCAAGAGATAGGTGGATAGACCAAATTAAACAAAGCGTAGAAGAGAGAGACGTATCTTGGGTAGATGTAGAATTGGGAAGATGGTGGGAAGATCGGAAGAAATGGAGAGACTTGGTAAAAATGCAGCAGGATATGGAAGAGTTGTCCGATGAAGAGGAGGCTGAAGTAGTTGTGTCAGGTTTTGGCTAACCGGCAGCTAAGAGCCAAAATAGCTTGAATAAATGGAGCAAACGCTCCCCCCAACCTGAACACTAGTTTGGAAATGGGGAAGGATATAAAAAAATATTAATTACAAGCCGAACTTTGTTTAATAAGGAATTGAGTTACTGGAAGTCAAACCATATTTTATGGAATTGGAAATGTGATCTATTTTTCTCGACTAATTAATTGATAGTGAAGAAAAACTCCTTTTATGAGTTAGTACGAACATGATACCTAATCACAATAGTCTTTTCAGACATTGTGTGGTATGGCCTAGAGCTACGTGCTAATTGGAAATGAATAAAGTTACAATGTTGCCACAAACACATCACAAACGAAGTAATTACTGTTTTGAGAAATAAATGCTAACTAGAAGTATATAATGATGTACGAGCATTTTAACAAGAAAACAATTACTCCATAGATTGCAGATAAAACTGAATAAATGATGATGATGGATGACATTTCCCAGAAAATTATACATAAAGATATGCCCAAATGTTGTAAAACTTGGTATTTTCCACATGCACTGTACATGCAAGTCTAGTTAAATACGATGACAGTGGTAATTACCAATAGAAAAACAAAGTTTCAATGTAAGTGCATCATTACTGCTTCTAATTACAAAGAGAACAGACTTTTGCCACGACATGAATATCGAGATAGTCAGGCAGACTTGCAAAAAAAACTTTATCAGGTAAGTATATGTTAGAAAAGTCATGCTGCAACGTTCAAATTACAACAGTAGATTGTACCATGAGTGATTATCAATGACAGGAGAGTGCAAGGTAGAAACGATTCTAATTATTGTATACAATGCCAAATTGGTATATGTATAAATTATGATCACTTTTTAATGTCTAGTTAGCGACATCTTTGTTGAGATCTACAGGCCAGACGTTGTGTATTTGATCGATGGTAGACTGTGGAAGTAGATTAAAAGGTCGAGGGTTCGAGGCCACCCGTAGTGTGCATCACGGTACATAAGTAATTTAATGACTACTTGATGAGAACGTATAATATCATCCCTCCCTATGACAGAGTGGGAAAATTGGCCTGCTTAGCAATACCCATATTCAGTTTAACACGATATATGACTGCAACCCATATAGGACATACCCATTTAAAAGCATGCAGTTTCAATAAAAACAAATTGAAGTTATATTTATAATTTGTGTTTATCAATTGAATCCTGTTCGATTCATTTAATTCATTTTTCGATATAATTGATTAGATAATGTTAGGT
Organism: Sweltsa coloradensis; assembly: GCA_024449915.1. NCBI lineage: Eukaryota > Metazoa > Arthropoda > Insecta > Plecoptera > Chloroperlidae > Sweltsa > Sweltsa coloradensis. The sequence goes on along the minus strand of JAMZAV010000143.1, from coordinate 423,620 downwards.
CTAGTAATTTTCTTAGGGATAAGGCTTAATAATTATTTTACAATTTCGTAAATTACTTTTATTATTGTGTGCTTCCTATATCCAATTTTTTTTATTGTCCTCTATGCTCCTTAAATCAGTTTTCGTAAATAAATAGTAAATGAATCAATCGATTTTAAAACAATAATAGATGTAAGTCCAATAAGGACTTTTTAACAAAAAGAGAGTTTGACAGTTTAAATATAGTTTATTTTACGATTGAATTCTCAGCAACTTAAACTTTCGTGAACTGTACCTAAAAAAAAAATGGGTAATGCGATTTTAATGTTGGAGCCTAGCAAAAATACAGTCTGTTTTTTATACGCGAGAACTTTGTAATCAAGCTTGCTTTATAGAGCCAACTTCACGCCAGCCAGGTCAGTAAAATCCCACTTCACGCCTATATTTTTCCATTTTATTTTAATTCTCGGCATTGCCAACTTTTACTCGAGCCAATTTCACACTATACAATAGTGAGGCTAGTAAAATAACGTTCGTATGCTGGAAGTTTCGCTTAATTACTTGTTGGCAATCAGCTTTTATTGAAGCTAGCTTCACTCATCAAGTGCTGCTAATAAAAGGACGACCATTTGCGGGGTTCACTGTCTGTTTCTGCATTATTCCGTGCATAAAAAGGGAATGACAATTAAAACGATATAAAAGAAGGTGATGAAAAATGTAGTTAACTTTTGCCACAGCTGAAAAAGTGAGTGGGTGAGTGAGTTCATATAAGCGAGATTGATTGATAGATTAAGTAAGAAAAATATCATAATTAATTACATTTTTATTTAAACAAAACCATAATTTAAAATACTGATTTCTGGTTGGCCATCACTGATCGATGGCGTCGGGGTCGACAGGGTTGGTTCGGAGCTACTTCAATTACTATGTGCTTAACAGAAAATAACCGAATGGGTACTCTAATTAAATACGCATATTTTTTTGTGGTGTATTTTATCCATAAAATTGTGTGTATTATTTTAATGGCCATCCTTATTAGTAACCATGTAGAACTGCGTCCAACAAATGTTTAATAGCTAAGTGCGGAATATGATAGACGTTAAATAAATAAATACATTAATTAATTCAGAAATTCAGGAATAAATAATAAAAGAAGAAAAAAAGGAATAGCGTACATACGATTTGAAACGATGATTAAGGTCTTTATTGATTGATTAAGGTCTTTATTAAGACAAGATTAAGGCTAGTGAAGGCTTATCATCCAATCCATCCAAGCAAGACAGAGAGAGAAAGAGAGGGGGGGAGAGAGAGAGAGACACCAAGGCTCGAGCCTCCATAAGAGCAATTTCCCTAAAACTCACAGAAAACGATTAAAATAATCGACCACAATCGCGACCTGTCCCAAAACGTGCACCCCGGCGAGGCGTTTGCCAACTAACACAGCTCCTATCTGAGCCCAGAATTTAATCAGTGCCTACAAGCAGAACGCTCAGCAGTAATGATCGTTTGATGCTAAAGTTTGTGCGTCTACTCGTTAATCAAAGCCTCAATTGCACACTGGCAATGACCCAGTGAACGATACAGACAAATTGTTCGACGATAAATAGTAGGAATTGAGTGTTCGTTTACATAGCGGATAATCGCAAGTTGGCTTTGTTGGGGAGGGGTTTTACAAGATTGCTTTCAGAAGTTACGGGGCAATGGAGAATGTGCTTAGGTATTACAATGAAATTAAATTAAATAACACACAATAGCAGAATTCTCTGTACTCATTTGCGAATGAGTTTATAGCGGCGTATTCACAGGGAAAAGGAGGGGGTGGGGATGGGGGTTAAACCCTAAACGAAATATTAAAATAAAGTATAGTTTACATGAAATAAAATTAAAAATTGTACACACAAGTTCAATAAGTCATAAAATAAAATGAAAAATTGTATGCACAAGTGCAATAAACCAAGTGATTTTCTCGAAGAGACTACCTATAAGTATCCTAAAATGCCGAGCTATATATACCGCATTCATAACACAAGTATCTAATAATAAAATTGCCTTCGGCAACGAATAGACGTGACGATATAACCATACATGTTTTGATCATCATGGATTACAACGGATTTCATAATCGAAAATGCAATACGTCATCAATAAGTGAAGACAATAATATTTTTACTATTATTTACTACAATTCGGAAATTAAAAAAGTCCGCCCCAACCGGGAATCGAACCACGGATCTCCCGCAATCCAGACAGGCGTCTTATCCACTAGACCATCAGGACGGGTACATTTTAAGCTGCCGAATTGTAGTTGCATTGTACATCTGAATGGATGGAACAGTACTGCAACGAATATCTGCTGCCTTTGAACTGACCACCAAACATTAATTATAATGTCATTACCTTTACGCAGGTATGAGCGAGGGTTTATTTCTCGATACATCACGTTAGAACGATTTACATTTTTTCCTCTCTTCTTGTGGAAGTTTAAGGATGAACAATTCTCTATCTGCGTGTCGAATTCCCTTAAAAAGATTTCCCTCGTAGTCTTTCTCAATAAATACCCTCCTTTCACGGAAAATTCCCACTTCTTTAGATCAGTCCCCTGCTATCTGCTTTTGGCATTATCATTAGCATCCCCAATTTGCATATTTACTTTAGAGCCACTCTTCCTTCTCCCATCCTATATACCCTACACTCGTCCGTTGTTTCTTCTTTCTGCCTTGCTGCTGCTGCTGCTTCTGCTCCACAATCCAGCTTTTTTCTAATTCTCTTTAATCTTCTCTATTTATTTCCTTCCACCCCCACGTAGCGATTCACCCCTTTCCCTCCATCTCCGAGGGCCTCGCTGCCACCCCCCACCCCTTTATCTCTCCGTGCAAGCAAGCAGGCCGGATATTGCTTGCGCCTAGCTCCTGGATACTACAGCCCGCCTGTCACTAGCAGAGTGGCTCGTCATTCATTCAACCCAAGACGCATTGCGTCGCAATTTTACGACTGGGATATTTTTATTTCCCTCGTTTCCAGGGGAAGAAGGGTTGGTTATTGCTTTGTTGGAGTTTTTAGAAATGCTTTGTCAATTTCGAAGATTTTTATTGATTCGGAGAGAATTATAACGCGAGGCTATACCTACATATTTTGTTGTATCAGCGCAAACATTTGCTCGTAACATGTTTACTAACTCGTTGTTCATAATAAACAAATTCAAAGTAACAAACTTTTAGACAATTAAATTTGATACTCGGAGCAAACGTAATATATCGTGTTATGAATACATCTTTCCTGTAAGTGTTGTGTAGGATGTCTGCTGTAGATGGGTAGAACTTTCCTTGCTGCATTGGGTTATAATAAGCGTTTTCATCACAAATTAACAATTTAAAATCCATGCAGATTGTAGGAGTTTCTTCCAGTAGCAAAAGTGAAATATAAAATACAAGTTGTTTTATGTAGTAGATCATTCAATACATACAATACACACTAATTGTTTTCTATTATTGCGTAAATGCATTTTTTAATGAATTTATTGTAATGTCTTGCTTTTATGTTTAGTTGGTTGCTAGACACTAAATGTGAATTAGGCTATGCCCTTTTCTAGTAACTTTAAACGCTTTCACGTATTTTAACAATAAATAAATAAATTATATATGAAATGAATTTGTAATTTGGCCGTATATTTGAAAAAGAGAACAAAGTTCCAAAGGTGAATTTAAGAGTGCCAGTCGATTTTGTCATGTATTGACAACAAAATAAAGTGAAATGTGTAAATGATTTAATGCAACTAACCATCTGAATTCGAACCAGAAGACCCAGGTTCAATTCCTGGTTGAGTTCGATTTGTGGATTCTGGATTGTTATTCTATGTAGTCTATTCCACATATTATTATTATGGGAATGTTTCTTGATTTAATTTAATCAGGGGATTGTTGAATATAGATCACATTAAAAAATACAATAAACTAAGTAAATGAGTTTTGATTCAATTTAACAAAAAAAGGAAATACGAAAGAGTACAATAACATAAAATCGCAAAGCTTGTTGAAGGAACAGCAACCTAAAAACCAGATTTCACAAACTCATATCTTTAATTTCGACTGTAAAACATCCGGAAAGCGAACAATATTTTTCGACGATGGGGATGTGACGAATTCGAATCAAACAATTTTCCACTACAGAAATTTCACAGGCATTGCTCTTTTGATAATTCGCATACACCAAAAGTGCTGTCTTTCATCACCGGCGTTAATAATAATCCAAAGCAAAGATGCGTTCGCCCGGTTTGTATCACCATTTTGAAGCCAAGCCAAGAAATAGGGGGAGAATCCGAAAGAGTGGAAATAAAGACAAGGCGATGTCAAGACGATTTCTTCCAGGGGTTGAGATAATGGCCATAAAGGGGGTGGTCGGGGGACAAGATAAAGTAAGCAATGGAATATAAAAATGCAGTGCATGCAATGAAGTTCTTTTCCATTAACCCCCGATCCCCGCACCCTTGTTACGGGCTGACAACCATCAATAGCAAGTGAATCTGACAGCAGTGACATGCTTGTCTGTTTTACATTCCAAGGGTGGAAAGTAAAATCGGAAAAACACGTGCGATCTGCTTAAACTCAAAAGGAATTGAACTTCTGAAATAAATTTCATATTAGGCTTGTTAAGTGTCGTCACGTCTTTGTCTGACGTCATTTGACGCTGGTTCTACCACCAGATATGGTGGAACATTTCAGTATTACTTGAAGTAGTAAATATCATGACAAATAATATAAAACAAACCAAGGTATCAAATTATAAGAGTAAAATTTTTAGTCTGTTCAACATTTTTATCAGGTTTGAGTGTTATGTTGTTTCATGTGCTTCAAAATAAATTCTGACATTGGTTAAATTTATAGGACAATACATAGCGACCAAAATTTCAATTCTTTCTACTCAACAATTTGAAATTTATGATTTTTTCCCTTGACGTTTTAGGAAATAAATGCTGATTTTAAATTCCAAATTGACGTTGATTTTTTTAAATAAAAATTAAATAACACTTTTTTGCAATATTTCATTTTCCCCTTTTTAACATGTTCAAATTCAATCTAATACAGGCAAACAAAATATCAGGACATCTGAGTTTTTTCTTTCACAATTTGATTTTTGAACCATTACAAAAATTCTTGTAATCATTAGAATTTAGTGGGAAAAAATTCTACCAATTCAGAAAAAGCAGCTTTACCCGGACTATAAAAGTATGAAAAACTGGCATTTAAGGTATAGATTTGAAATGTGTGGTACATAAGTGTACCACTAACCTATAAAAGTAATGTTCATTCTACTTTCTTGTGATGGGTAACATATTAGGTAGGGAAATAAATTTAATGTTGAACTTAATACAAAATACTGGGACATAATATGCTCTTATAGCTATCACTTATAAACTTAAAACGACATCTTATCTTACGAATGCTATTTAGTAGCCTTATTCACACTAAAAGTAGGGGGAAAATACATAATTAATAATATTCTTAAATATTGTTTCTATAAACGTGCCTTATGCGAGATTCGAACCCACGCCCTCGTAGAGCCATACGCTTCGGACCTGCGCCCTGATCGTATGTGCCACCGCGGACGACATCGAACCCACGCCCTCGTAGAGCCATACGCTTCGGACCTGCGCCCTGATCGTATGTGCCACCGCGGACGACATCGAACCCACGTCCTCGTAGAGCCATACGCTTCGGACCTGCGCCCTGATCGTATGTGCCACCGCGGACGGCTATCTTGAGTTTAAAAGGGTGCACAGTACATAAACGGATACTTCAACTACCAGTATATTGAGTAACAACCAAACACATTCTGTGTGCACACAGCTCGGCGAGTGAGAGTAAACATTTTGTCAGGACTTGAACGCAGTATTGACGATTGTTTACCATTAACTCTAAAACTTGGAACCTTTTACTAAATATTGTAGACGTACGTCAAATATATGCACGCAAAAGAGTATAATCGTATTGACAATATTAATGGTTGCGCTACTGTTCTAGTGCGTGTCTAATGAAAATAAACAAACGGAAAAAATAAAACCCCGACAAACACAAATAATGGTTATAAAACGGTAAAACGATAAAATTTGCCACAAACAAGCTGGAAAAGTTCATTACTCCGCAACATAACGAAATATTCTCATGCACGATAAGGTAGTGATGATGAAATGTCTACAACGATGAAAATAAATTGTTAATAAGGCGGTTGGATGATCCCGGCAAAGTTCTTTAAAGTGTTAAACTATTATATTTAATTAAAAAACTGATTTACAAAGGAGGACAACTAAATAAATCTAATTACATAGATGCAGACACAATAATGAACAACAGTTAAGTAAATATTTGAAATAGTAATATTACAACAACAATGCATTTAAACACAACAATTTTGGTAACAAATTCAAAAAGGATATTAAATGCAATTAATTAATGAATAAAATATAAAAAGTGGTGGGATACAAGAGAAAAAAAAGAAAAAAGAAAAGAAAAGAAAGAAAAAACGAAAAAATCATTAAAAACGAAAAACGAAAAAAAGCTGATTTATTAGACGATCTCACTCAAACGAATATGAGGTTTGCCAAAAATCAAGAACAGCAAATCAGGGAGTAACCAAACTTTCGCGGAAGAAACCACCGAACGCGATGTTTTGAATTATGAGTTTGTGAATTTATTGTTATTTTGTTGTACCGTATAATTGCCATGTAAGCCTATTATGTTAATATGTCCCATATAGACACAATGCACGTGTCAGTGGACTGCAAACAGAAATGTAAAAACAAAAAAAGGAACTAGCGAATTTCATGCGATTTCTGGACATTTTCTGACCTCAAATTCTCAACCCCAAAATGGTCAATTTATTAGGATATTTACAAAAAAAAATATGTGGATGGCTCAATCAGACAACATTTATACACTTAAAATAAATATATCTTCAAAAGTTACATACATTACAACACATTCATTGTCAGTTTTATAGGATATATTTTACACACATTAAAAAAAGGAAACCCTAAACAATATTATGAAAATGAACTCGAAAGAGTTGTTAGCATTATTTTTAAACAACACCCTAAATTTTAATTTTTTAAAGTGAATAAGTTAAAAAATATTTGACCTTATTCACCCACACCTTCCGTATTAACTGGTTTGTCCAAGCACGTCCAGCAGTCTTATTTTTTTTTTTTTTGGGGGGGGGGACCTGTAATCTGAGAATTCCTTACCGCTAATACTTAGAATATCAATTATAATACAATATTTTTACTGATTTCAATTTATGAAAATTTAATGTAACGTTTCCATGATAATTTTTTTCTGTTTCTTGTTCATAATCATAATCATTCATAATGTTTGTTCATAAAATTCTTCTGCGCAAGACTTAAAAATTTCTGAAACAAAGTCGGTTCTTAAAATTATATTGCCAACAAACACGTGACGGGGTCATATTAGAGATAATAAAATACGAGAGCCATTATAAAAACTAGGTGATATTTGACACGCTCAGCCTCAACGTTTTATCAATGAAATAATCCACTTGCCGGAATCTGGGGCGTAATTCCCGACACGACACTATTATATACACTAACATCACGGCTAGATATTAGTTCAGTTTCGTTGACCAATTTTCAAATTAGTATATAGTGTTACGTTTTCCCGACACGCACGAGAATTAGAATATGCTCTTGGTTCTAAAAGATAGGATACATATTTTAGTAGGAAACCAGTCCAATAGTTTACAAGAGACTCGTATTTGATATACTGGGATTGTGTCAAAGGGTTGCACTATGAGTTTTATAAGGGAATTGAACCTAGAATTCGTCATTTGACTGCAGGATAATGTAAAACCATTTGATTTCTGGATTGTATTAAAAGTTTTCAATTCCACATTACGGGAGTGTTTTCCGAATAACCAAATCGAATATAAACCCTCGCTTATATACTTAGGTATTAACATAAAAAAATGTTTGGTTTGGTTTGTTCGTTCAAGCCAACAGATTCATTGCAATATGAATGTTTCAGCCGCAGCCGCTGGTCAGAATTGAAATTGGTGTTATTACAAAGTTGAGTCTTGTATGTAAGAGCTGGAATGTAAAAAAAGTTTTTAAGAATTAAAGGGAGCGAAGCCAATCTATTGCATCACTTTTCTTCCCGACCGTGTATAAAATGCAATAAAAGTGTTAAAATACTAAATAAATGCTATTCTAAATAAAATAATTAGTAAGTATCGATATTGTAAAGAAAACCTATGCCAATATAAAAACCATTTTAGAGAAATCCGTCAGATATTCACAGTGATAAATGTGTTAAAAATGCAAGAAAGTGTTTAAAATGTTAAAGAAATGCTATTCTAAATCAATTAATAATAGGTATCGATATTGTAAAGAAAACGATTGCCAACATAAAATTAAGTATGAAGTGATTTGACTGTTGGGAACTTCTAACAAAAGATGATTGTGCCACAACAACAAAAAAGTTTGGTCGGCATCATTCTGATAAAAACTGGCAGATCAAAAAAAACTGCACAAACAAAACGTTAGGCATTTTATAAACATGCGATGGCGATTTAGTCAACCAGTATATCCAGTTGAATGCTTTCAGAAGACTACAATAACTGGATTAACAAAAACTGTATTCTTTAAAGTTTTCGAAATTAAAAAACACAACTTTTGAGTTATTTTACTAAGATATTTTTATCACAATATAATTCTGTAGAAAATCTACGAAAACACGAACGGGTAACATAATGTGATAATAATCTTTCACCACAAAACACGCACTAGTAATCTTCATCACCGTTAATCCCATCATCTTCACTTTACACCACATAAATCTCGCAATTCTCACGCTGCTCTCTCGACTCTAGTCCACCTTTGCCCGCGTGCACACATTAGGTACTCTCTCTTCGAACTTTCAACACCAACTCATGGCCATCCTAACCTAGCCCACTTCATTTGCGTTATCCTCCACTCCTCTCGACAGATTAACCTAACCCTTACCTTACTCAACAAGAATCAAAGACAGCTGCTAGTAGCATACGCAGAATGAAACCATGCACGGCTTTCTAAACCTCCGCATCATACGGTGGACTATCTTTTTCAAAACAATTGAAAGAGCACCGTAATATAAAACTCTGTGGACCCCTTAAACGGAAAAATAAGTTTGCATAAGATTGACCATTAATAAAGAAACAGCGTTTTCCTATTTATACACACTTACAACAATGTTTGCTATGCAAATAGAACATACTACGACATGAATAAGATCAATTAAAGATGAATCAGATATGAGAAACGGTTTTCCTGTAGGGTGAACTCTGTCCTGTGTAAGACGGAAATAATATAGTTTTGCATAAGATTGACCGAGAGATAAAAGAAACATGACGTACTTCCTATTTACTACACACTGTACAACAAGTTCGCTATGCAAATACAACATACTCGACGGACATGGAATTAAGATCAATTTAAGTTAGAGTTGTATTCAAATATTTGCATACACGTTTCTAGTTCCGTTTCTACTAATACGTAGCAAATAGCTTAAGGGTATCTTTATTCAATTAGTTTTCTGCAAAAGGACAAAAGGAATTTCGCAAGCTGCGTCGACAGACTATTACGGGTAATTAATATCATATAGAATTTGTAAAGATTGTTGAAGTGCTAAGGCTTTGGAGGAGATAGTTTAAAAGTGTAAGTAGGGGTTTAATTCAAAATGTGCATTAATTATTTGTTTCAAAGTGACGTAACGAATGAAACTATTTCGAATATACTAAAAGTGTTGTAGTTGGTGATATTAAAGTACCTTGGACGTATGTGGTAAAGTGGTATTGGTCACTTATGTCAACTTGTACTATTTATAATGACATTTTAATATTTTTGTATAATGTAGTTGTATGGTAGACCACTTGTACACATGTATGTTTTTGTTAATGTTTTTTAAATTTTGCTAAATTTTTAATAAATTTTAGATAGCAGTTGTAAACGTCATTTTTTTTACTAAATTATCAGATACAAAGTTTAATTTTACTAACTTACATTATGTCATGTTAAATTTATCTAAGTTAAATATTTCGCATGCCAATCAATTCAGATACATTTTATTTTTTCTGTACATAACACAAATTACCTTTAATTAAGTACGATATTCATCACAAATTACCTTTAAGTATACATTTCTAATATAAATCTTTATGAAACAATAGGATTTTCACAATTCGTTCTCAAACGAATCCAATTTTCGATCAATTTCTAAAGTCAGGTATTTAAAACATGACATATACGAAACCTTTTTTTATTTTACTCGATTTTTTCGAACACATGTAGTTTGACCACACACAAAATTCTTCCACTATCTACATTTTCCACCAAAAAAATGAAAAGAACTTGAAATGGAATCGACGCAGTGTTTTTGAGAGTAAACTGTGCTATTACTTAAGTTATTCGAAATATTATTAAACGTTGCTAATAATGAAGACGCGACTCTTAATGTAAGCCAAGTTAACTAGGAAAACGCTTAAGTCCCGCCGCGTTGTTGGATGAGCGTAATTGGTGCATTGAGCTGCCATGTGTTATGAAGATTTTGTTGTTCTATGAAAAAATCATTACTAAGCCGAAGATTTTTTAAAATTAATTTAAATTAAATAAAAAATAAACTTTAATTTTAATTTTTTTTAATTAATCGCAATTTAAAAAAAGAAAAAAATAGTAAAATTGCGATTTTCATAAGAAATATTTATTCGATTGCGCTCAAATTTAACACGAATATACTAAATCATAAAATTAAGGTTCTGTGAAAAAATTATTACAATCGGTTAAAGCATGTAGGTGTTATAAGTCAAAGAATTGTTTAAAAAAAGAAAAAACCCGTAAAATTCAATTTTCATGAGAAATAATTTTTCAATTGCGCTCAAATTTCACATGAATATCTTAACTCATAAAATTATGGTTCTGTGAAAAACTCATTAAAATCGGATAAAGCATGTAGTGTTATAAGTCGAAGAAATTTTAAAAAATCGAAAAAATCGAAAATTGCGATTTTCATGGAAATAATTTTTCGATTGCGCTAAAAAACGTGGCAGTTTAAGTTCAGAGATTTCGAAGGTCTTCAGAAAATTCTTTGCAATTGGTGTATCGTTTAGCCGGAATCGTGCTGACAAACACACAATAATACAGAAAAAAAAGAAAAAAAAACATTCCGGATTTTTTTCTCCAGTGTAGTGAAATGGAATCTTCGCTTCGCTCGCTTCGCTCATCCAAATAAAGTCGCATACAATGATTCAGAAATAGTATCAGACCATAAAAAACAAAAGAAAAATTCAAAAAAACAAAACATACAAAACAATTGTGTGCAATTAATAGTTTCCCAATAATATCAGTTTTCAATTAAAATATACGTTTAAAACCATTGTTAATTTATAAGCCTAACATTCAACAAAAAACTAATCATCACATGCAAACTGCCGGCTCCAAAGTGAACCCCCGTAATAGTAATCTAGCTGTGATTTACTGGAATTATTTGATATCCACTCCATTGTCATCCCATCCGGATCAGCACGCCGTTGTAAGTAACAAGACGCATCACTCGTGAGACAAAAGGGCCTTTTTTGCCGTTAACAACACAGGCCACCCTCCATTTCATCCATCCCCTCACCACTGGCCACTTTTTTTAAACGCCTTTCATAATTTCAAGCAGTAGATGTCGGATACGTTTGGCGACATACCGTATGCAAATAAACACGTCACAAAATTTTAAAAAGTCGTAAAAAAAATTCTTAAATAATAAAGCAACTATTCAGAGATATTATGAGCGAGAGAGAGAGAGAGAGAGTGCGAGATTGTGTCGATAAAAAACTTTGTTTTTAAAAGTCTGTGAAAGGTGATTTACATATCGTGTGCATGGTGAATTAGATGTCCTCAGAATAACCCATTAACCAAAGAGATATAGACAATGCACGACCCAAACCGGGGGTCTAATTCAAAACCGGTATTATTATTGTAAGGAAAATGCAAGAAAAAATGATTTGGTGATTTGAAAGAATTATTTTTGGTCATGTCCAGTCAGTTTTCGTTGACGAGAATAGGAGGGGAATTTGCATATTGAATGCACACAGGCTCCCAGATGTATCAAGTTACGGTGTAGAGTTGCAGGCGCGAAACAGGGCCTGATGTGCACTGTGCAGGGTACCTATACCATTACGTTCATACGCGAACTTTCGATATTGAGAATAATTTTTATGTTTTTCATTTCTGAAAATTTACTCCAAAATCCAGTTTAGGGATAAACATGATTAACCAATATAAAAATTGAACAAAAAGTTCGTGTTTTCTGTCTTATAGTGAAAATGCAAATTTCGGAATTACACTTGGTTCGATGTTAGCAATACACAACACAAATAACTTGAATTCTCAACAGAACCTCTCTCAACCCAATGGTTTGTACAAGAATTTTATCAAGCACAAAACTTAGAAGTATGATTTATATTCTCAGATTTTCATGTTAAAGTGATAATTACAAAGATAGCAGCCCTTCAAAGAAAATTACAAAAACTCAATGAAAATGTTCTTATATATACATAATCAAAAAATATAATAAGAAAAAACGCGATAATTTTACAAAGTTACTAAACTGTTAAAAAACACCACATTCTTATCACCTCTTTTTCTCCACGCTCGCACATTATAATAACATTTCTTAACCCCCTCTGCGACATGCTACGTTATCATGGTAAAAAGTGCGTCAAATACGCACCACACAGCAGGCCATAAAAATAATATTAGCTATTTCCATGCTTTCTACCCCCCACCTCACACCGTAGTATGCAAATTTCTGCATACGTGGGTGGCTAATTGGTAAAGCGTAGTCCGCGGTAGTTAATCGCGGCCTAATACAACCTCCCTTACTTACCTTCTATATTTGGGGACGTAATCTAAATTAGTTTTCGGGCAGTAAATCAGAACCGTTGGGGGTATAAAATAAAGAATGCTGTATGGAAATGGCGTGCGTAAGGTAATCTTGCATGGAAATAGATATACGGCAAGAGATAATGATTTTGTGACAAACACGAAGGAAACAAAGAAGAAAACGAGAATGATGTCATAGGTCTCGTTTTAAGTTTGAAATTAAGGGGATACGTTCTGAAATTTTGATAGTATGGAAATGTGGGGTGAAAATTTTAAAAAAAATGGTTAAGGCTACACACGATGACTTTTTTAAAATTTATTTTTATTTAGGTATTATGAGTAGCAATAGTGCAAGGTGTTCGCACTGTCCATACCATTGATTGCTATATTTCCTATTAAAAAATATAGATCTTATGGTTGGTTATCGCTCACTCGTCGATTGCGTCGGGGCCTACAGGGTTGGCTTGGTCGCTTTGGTTTACTGTCCCCCACTGAAAATCAGTTATATAACTGAGAGGGTAGTCTCTTAATACTATTCATTTACTTTTATTTAATAAAGAATGTAGTGGGAGTGTAAATTCAAAATGGGGGCGGGATTGAGATGATAAGAAGAAATTAAGAGAATGATACAATGTGAGAGAATCTCTTGACAAGCATGACATGAATAACGAGAAGAGACATGTAGTGTAGGAAGGCCCAAAATATACGTCAAAGTCAAGTGAAACTGGCGTTCAGGAGATAAAAGAAGATACGGTGAGAGATCGGGAGGAATGCAAGTCACACGATGAGAATGCAAACAAGAAGAGGACATAAAATGGCGAGCATGGCAGACCGGTACTGATCAGAACTTGAGTAAATTCCCTTGTAACCCAATGTTTATAGGAAAAATGAAGAGAGTAATATTTAAAAGTTTATGTCCTTCTGTCCCACGTAACTCAATGTTTATGGAATAAAATGAATAGAGAGTAATATTTAAAAGTTTATGTCCTTCTGAGAACGTACGCATTGAATGTATATGGTAGTAAATCGCGGAGTAGTTTTGTACGTTACTTTTCAAGTTTTGTTTTGTTATGACCAGATAGAAAATTTCAAGAAGCCAGATCAATACGTTTTAACGATTAAAATACACCTTACTTTATTTGATGCAGTTACTTAATAATCTGGACATAAAAAAAGTATTCAATCAATTATCAAGGACATTTTATTGATAAAGCAGAATACTATTTTAAAGCTTATCCAGTATCTACTGAAGTTCTCAGTTTCTTTATGTTCACAGCATTTAACAACCTTCATATTGATATTATTCCAGTTTCTTTATGTTCACAGCATTTAACAACCTTCATATTGATGTTATTCCAAAGCACAGGATGCTAGTTGTATATCTCAAAAGACAATTTGCTGTACTCTAAAATATGAAGGTGGATTTTTACAATATGTTGGCAATGCTTTCTAGTAATAATTAATGAAAAATAAGAAAAACACTTTTCAAAGAGAATAATGAAAAGCTGTCAACTAAAAAAAAAAAACACTTGAGCTACTCTGGTACAAAATGAAACACGTGAAAGCACAGAACGCATTGATACTGAATGTATTTTCAAAGTAAAATTCTTGAGCAAAGCGAGAATGTAAGAATAATGAAGATTGTTCTTTTGAAAAGGTCTTTGAGGTGTTAAATTCACAAAGAGTAGTTGTAAGCAGGAAAGCCTGTCTCCAGGCTACGTTCGCATTATCTTCACATTGCCTTCGACAGGCAAAAAAAAACTTTTAATGAAAAAAAAAACTTGCAGTACGATAACAAGATCCTTGTGAAACACGAGACGCGAAGAAAGGGGTGGTCGGAGGAAGTGGGGAGGAGGAGGGAGGAGGGGGTTGAAAAAGAAAGAAAAACGAAAATTATTAAAAACTTACAAAAAACCTGTAGGGGTTGGTTGTCGGAATTTGTTTAGAAAGGGGATGTAACCCATAGCAAAGTTACTTCAAAGTCTTACGTCTATACAAGAGTAATGGCGTCTTTCCAACTTCTTTCAAGATATAACTGATAATGAGGACTTATTTATTTAGGGGTGGAAAGTAGAAGGGTAAGGGTGGGTGGGTGGGTGGGGCTGAAGCGTTATTAAAATTAGCGTCAAAGAACATATTTTGTAGCGAAGAGAAAGCCTCAACTAAAATAATGATATTGATTAACATGGAGAATGTTAAACCATGGTTCAACGTAGCCTCAGCCAGAAATTACGAGGCAGTGTGCAAAATAAGATTCGTATACTATAATATTCGGTTTTAGCACGGATAGCTGATACATCGTTCGTGTTCCGCTCGTAGCAAACATGTAACATTCCAATAAGAAAATAGCAATATTAACTTTTTACACGTATGCCATAAAAATAAGACGAGGAACAAGAGAAATTACATAAATTAGTTGATATGACAATCACAACTTTCATTTTACACAGAAGTTATGAAATAACACTACAGGGTGTATTTAAAAGCTACAAAACCACCACAATGTTTTGGAGATATTTAAAAAAATCTTTTCACAAGTAAAAACAACAATTGGCAAAAATCTTCAAGCTTCAAAAATTTGGTCTGGAAAAGGAAAACCTACTTTTCTAATAGCCATTTATATCTAACCAGTGGACAGATAAAGCAAAGTATTATTAATTGAACTAAATCAAAGTCAAATAAACTTGAGTTTTTGGTTTTAAAGTTCACGCGTCCACCGCTCACGTATATTTCGCAAACCTAATTAACATTGAGATAAGTAAAACTTCGGATTAACTGGAACAGGTTATAATACCTCATCACATTCTGCTATACAGAGCTTCTATTTTACTTGGAGATCATCTCATCAAACTTCGGTATAGCTGCACATTAAACTTGCAAATTTTCTAAACTGGAACGTAATTTTAATTGTAAACAATATGCCTACACATCAAAGCTTCTCATTTGTAGACGACGTCCATTTTGTAACACATTTCCTAAAAATTCTAATTTGACTATGATCTTAACTCTGATATAAAATTACTTCCCTTCGAATATAATTAAACTAATTAAAACAGAAAACATATTATATTACACATTGTTTAAGAAAATGTTTTTCAAAACAGAACATGTTCAAATGTCAATCTGACTTGACGTAACTCGAAAAAATCTACATTAATCATCTTCATTTTCCCATCTTTCGCTTCCGTTCCTTTTTACCCAAGCCGACGCACCTTGACGCCATAAGTATAGGGTTACAACTAACGTCAGTGTGATAATCATTAATATCATCTTTTAAAACTATCAGGTATACCTACTTCAATTAAAAGGCAACCTTCAACAATAATTATTTATATATTATGGTAATAGTTTTAAACTTTTATCTCGCATGTTTAATCATTGAATTCATTTGTAAAGATACATTTTACAGTCGTCGAATTTTCACCTCCTGCCTAACGCTGCAATTATAAGTGGATCTTGTGTAGAATGCGTTTAGTGGTAAAAAAGTTACTAACACAAAATGTGATTATGTTGCCTTAATATTGTGTGGCTCGTTGGTCTTGTGGTTTGCACTGTCCACACCACTGATTGAATATATAAATGTCGATCTTTGATTGGTTATCGCTCACTCGTCGATTGAGTCGGGGCCTACAGGGTTGGCTTGGTCGCTTTGATTTACTGTCCCCCACTGAAAATCAGTTATATAACTGAGTGGGTAGACTCTAAATACGAATGTATTTATTTTATTTATCATGCTTTAACAATGCGTGAGCCTGCAATAAGTAACAACATCTGCATAAATGTAACCAAAAGGATGGAAGGGAAAATTATTAACCAGGAAGAATAGAAGAGAAAATCGTGAGGGAATTTCATGAAGAAGAACCTGCCACCGACAAATTGTCACTAGCAGGGGAAGAAAGAAATAACAAATAAATAAATGACATAAATAGTTCAATTACCTATTTGGTAAACTAGGTACGATAATTCAATACCTCAAAAAATAAAAACATTGAATTATAAGGAGAAGAGAGGAGATAAACTTAATTTGTTGTAATAGTAAATTAATTCATGGCTAAATGAAGAAAATGTTGACAATTTAATTTTTTACAGAAAAGTTAAGTCTAAACGTAGTATTTAAAAATGTTTTACAAACTTAAGATAATGATTAATTTTTTAATTGAATCATGTGAAAAAAGTGTTTTTGTAACTATTGTAATTACGCGTTATTCACTACATGTTAGTAAAATTAAGGATATAATAAAATAAATCAACTACATATATTTCTTTCTGTCCATGTACTTAAATGTGTTTCTGTTTTAAAACAGACTACCATTGTCATCCTATCTTCAACTGTCATTTAATTGTTTTGGACGATGTAGTAAGCTATGAGGGCACCAATTGGAAACTAAGTCATACGAGTGCCCTTACATTTCAGAATTACTTGCAATGCAAAGCTGACCATTACCCAAAAACACTCCATGTTCCCATTTTTAAGGGAGAATGTCATAAGATTCAATATTTACAGCGCGTATATTTCAAATGGATGGAATGCTGATAAAAATCAGTAAATGGCAGTGTTTTGATTTCAGCAAGTAACGTACATTGTAGTTGTAGACAAAATATGTTCATGTATCTTACGTGCATAGAACTACAATATTTCAAAGATAATAGAAAAACATAAACTATAGATTTGGTGTTATTGTTGTAAGTACAATGTTACATTGTTCAATAACTTACGTGTAAAGAATTCAGTTCTATAATGTTAATACAATTCAGAAAGTTAAATAGTTACCGTCTCGGTGGTCTAGTTGGCTAAGGCGCCTGCCTGAAATGTGGGAGACTCGGGTTCGAACCCAGATCGGGATGGATTTTTTAATTTCTGAATTTAAATATTAATAAAAAAGCTATTATCGCAAAACGTTTATGTACCTTGAAATAAAGGCAAAATGGTTTATGATGCTATTTAGCTTCCGATGGCTCTTAATTTACTTTGTTGGGTTTTGTAACCCAAGTAGGCCCTACTTAATATTCACCCAATGATATTATTACCAACGTAATAATAGTTATTCTTTTAAACGATTCGTTCAAACCGGTGTTTTCGACCAATTTGTCTACGGACAAACCAATAGAACAATATCTCTAAACCCCTTTGCATTAATTATACAACTTAACTGCATTTCAACAAGTTAATTAATGTAACTACAATTATTAATGTTAATGCGTTAAAACGTTTGAACATAAATCTTCAGTGTTTTATCTTAGTGGGCGCAAATTACTACTTCTCTACTCTCCTACCATCAACACTGGGTGTTCTCACCTGCACAAGCGCCCCTGGTGCCAAGGTGCGTAGCTATACACTCGCCGGGAATAAATTACGTAACAAGGGATAATTAATGGATTGAAATACTAACTTATCTGTAACGATGAGTTGGAGAAGTAAGTTTTTAATGAGATGCAATTGTAAAACGGTTGAGTCATTATGAGTTCTACCTCTGCTGATATTTATACGCGAAGGTACGGACGGAAGCCTACAGGTGTTCTCAGCAAGAAACACATGCCCAATTCATTGCTAATTCGCATCTTTTATTGCTTTGCTAAGCCACGTTTTCGCACAGTTTGCGAATGTTTTTTTGTTGTTGTTTAATTTCAAATCGGCATTCCTTGGTAATTATGTCTCGGGTATTCTTTGAATGAAGAGCGATGTGGGGGAAACAACATTTTTCTGTAAAATTACTCTCAAGTCGTTAAGTTTTTTAATCGTTTGTGCAGAACGACGATAATGGCTGGAAACATAGTCGGAGGTAAAATGCGAAAGACGTGAATTAAGACGGACTGAGCTAGGAATTATTTAGTCTTCGGGTAAAATTATTTATCTTTGGTGTTGTAGAGGTAAATCTTGTGGGAACAAACCAACATGGGAACCACATACTGTTCAAGAAACTATACACAAGGCTTAGGCCTATAGAATGTCGATGAAACAGAATGTTTTGTGTTTGGGGGTGGGGGTGGGGGTGGGGCTGCCCCCCAGAAAGTTTGAATATTCGTGTGCCCGGCACCTCCACCAAAAATAAACGCTGGAACAAGAGATAAGAACAATAACGGCAAGCTTTACTCCATATTATAGGTGCACTCGTACCCGTGCTTGTTATTTATTTTTTTTTTTTTTGGATGAGCGAAGCGAAGACTTCAATTTCACTGACCCTCCAAAAAAATTAGCTCGGGTGTTTTTCTTTTCGTGCTCTACCGAGAAAACGGCATACGCGATCTTGATGAAAATTGGAGGGGACCTTCGAAATCTCTGAACTTAAATCTGCCACGTTTTTGGGTACAATCGAAGAAATATCTCTCATGAATATCCTACTTTTACAATTTTTCCGATTTTATTGCGATATTTTCGTGATATTTGGGCCGATTCTGACCAAACGGATGGGGCTACATCGTTCATAGTTTACATGAACATTAAAGCCCAGAATCCATAGAAATAAAGGTTTAAATATAAGTTTTTTGAGGTATAGAAACTTTAAAATAATCACCTACAAAGCGTACAAAAAGCAAGTCTTCGGGTCTCCAGCTATTTTACATGCTATTAATTGACTTTACCATAGCAATTAATACTAGGTACTTTATAAAAATTATCCTTATTTAACAAAAATGGTTTAGCAATGGGACTTGAAAAAGTAAAATAGATCCCACGCATACTAAAATCTTACAAAAAAAAGCTCATCCATCAACGCGACAAAAAGAGCGTTCGCGAAGCGGCCTAGTTTTAGCATTATTATCGAACAAGTGCATTCCATAAATCAGTACTACATGCAGGGATCCAGCGCTCTGGAATGTAGTACCTTCTACAATCTACAGTAAAGGATCTTCAGCTCTCGGTAGCAGCCAATGATAATGATATTTTAGTCTTGATATGTATTTATTGTTGTATTTTATATTATTCTTATGATGGGTGCAAATAACCAAAATGGATCCTAGGTCCGCAATTTTCACCATCCGTATGTGTGTTATAAAATGTAATGAATGCACGAAATAAACAAATAACAATGATAAATAATTATAGTGCCAATACACACTTATAGACCACTCTAGCGACTTCATGAAGAAAATTATCTCACTCTCTGTAATTCGTACACAACACGATCCATCCCTACATCGAGTACGTACTCTACACCCGAAGTTAATTTCCCAAACAATTGTTGATGTTTATCTCTCGATCCAGCCCAGTCGCTGGCAGAGCCACGCAGTCCGGTCCATGCCCACTCGACTCTAGCTAGATAATCTTTGTTGGGCGCTCGGCAGCAGCTGTAAAGGGTTGTTCCCACCACCCTAGAAGTGAAGCCACCACTTGAGGGCCAGACGAGCTGTGCGTTCAGTAATTAAACAGAATACGGATTCGCAGAAACAAGGAGGGATCCGATCAATAAGACTCGTTCAGCTGGGAAGATTCGAGCTCTTTCGGAACGAGCCGCTTAGAAAGATGGCTACAAAACACAAAGGACAACGAGGAAAAATACTTGTGTGGTTCTTTTTACTGTCAGACTTTGTAAATCATATTTTTAAAGGATAGTAAAAGAAAAACCGATAATCAATTTTCACTAATGTCTTCAATCACTCATACATCTACACCATCAAACATAAGTAGATCAAGGGGTCCAGTTGTATCTAATATATCCTGCCCTTGATTTACTTCTGGTCGGGGGTGTAATTTGTATTTACACTTTGTCGTACTAGCAAGAATATTGTATTCTACAAAGATACAGACAAGAACAGAATGTCAAGCTTGAGTCAAGACCACACATATTAACATATCTGAGGCACACATTCTTATCACTGGTGATGATGGTTTAATTAAACTTTAGAAAATAATGGAGAAAGAGTACAGCACACTCACGCACACAATCATAAACTCAAATATAATTCCAACATAACACACATACATTCATGTGAAAATTACTATTATAGACATCTTTATGTTATTAATTTTATTTTATATTGTATTGTATTTGTTGTCGTCTTGCATGTTTTGTTTTGTTAATGTGGTGAATTGTGGGACACGTGTCCTGTTGTAATGTAGCCACAAAATAATACAATTTTATAATAGTTGCCCTTAGTACAACTGAACATGATGCATATCAAGTAAATTTATACCATTCACAATTATTGTGTTGTGGTATTTATTGTCGATTGTTTTATTTATTTTTTTATTATTTATTTATTATTTATTTCAGGTCTGTCATATTCAGTTAAAAAACTGATTTACAGAGGAGGACAATAAATAAGGAAATTAATACACAAACTTTAATTTTCGGATTTGAAATGGGACGGATGTTTTTTATCCACATTTTTGGCAAAAGGCCGGATTTATTTTCTTCGCTAGAATTTTCGATGAAGGTTTCGTACATATCAGTAAAGTAACTCAGTCCCCCCCCCTCTCCCACACTACACACACGTACAAAATTATCTAATTTTATACGGTAATCAAGATTGGAGAAATACCATACTTCAAACACATGTGTAAGAGTTAGAATTGATAACCGGTACGGCTCTATAAGGGACTCTATGTGACGCTAAAATTCAATAGATATCAAGAACCAAATGTTATATTGGAATACATATTTTTGTGACAACAAATAACTAAAACGGAATTATGTATACTATTCGATCCTATGTGTTTTTCAATATGCGAATTTCGAATAGTATGTAAAAGTTATTGTTAGCTATTATTATTCTAGTCATTATAAGCATGAGGTAAACTGACAACGTTTCGTTTATCAATTCATATTTTGTATCGTACAAGGTCTAACACTCAAAGCCAATCCATTCCGTTTGTGATATTCTACCTTGAGCATACACCTGATACGTTCTTACCCCATTTACATGGCTGAGATAATTTGTAAGAGATTATACCTCTGCTATAGCCGGCAATTGAACCCAGGACCTTTGAATTGGAAACCGGAATACTGCCACGAGGCAGGCACTAGTCACACAAAGAGAACTCGATCTAAACGCCACTGGAATAAAGAATACAAAACGAAAACAACTACTAAGCTGTAATGATAATTTGAATGTTGTAAGGTATACATCGTACTCACACCTATTCGTTTGCATGGGTAGATATACGCATAAATAGATTAAGAAAGGAACTTCAGATTAAAATACCCTTAAATAAACCTGGTTTTATTACGTATACAATGTAACATGAAATGAGACAAAGATGGCTCAGGAAGGACTGCTACGTTCGAGGGATATTTTGATGTACATTATTGCAAATAATTTAATTTCTCAATTTCATTAATCGGGAAACACTTCCCGTAGGTGTAATTGATTTTTTGTAAATCAACCCCGCTGAGATGGATTTTTTATTTTCTGGATTGATTTACAAAAAATAATATAATGTTGTTTAATAGATATACAACATAAATGTACATAACATATTCTTATGCATAATTTTGAACAATTGCTTCAAAATATATATTTTTTGAATAATAAACAAACATTGCATGGGATTCGAACCAGTATTTGTGTTCTCCTGTGTGTAATCAAAATGAAGCACTTCATGACGTGTTATTTTCTTATTTCTCTTGCAGACTAGATAAACAGTTAGGTTTTTAATCGACATACGCAATGTTTAGAGAAATGTCCTAATAATGCATACAGTGGATACAAATTCATTACAATAATTCCCAACGAATTAAACCGCAACAAGACTGCTTTTGCTTATTTCACGTTGTGCTGTTGGTAGAGTAATAATTTTTCGAACAAAAACATTTGACGTTTATTATCCGATGAAACCCCATAAAAAATATAACACCAGACAAAAGATTTTATTCCCCGTAGATAAAACATCGTGGTCGTAATACCTCATTAGTTTTCCAATTAATTCAAATCGTTACACAATTCGATTTTAATACTTTAAGATTTATGGCCACGTTCTTTGTAAAAACGTAGATGCTAAACTTTGTTATGAAATATGGCCTTTAAAAGCCTTGTAGAAAGTCAAGGTAAAAATAAGTAAAAATAAAAAACTACAACAATTTGTTTTGCTCTTGTACTCCAGCTTACATGAGGGAAAAAAGTTTTGATTGATCTATGCGATTTTCTTACGAACGTGCGTAGAGCAAAAACATATATTTGCTATAGTTTTTTTATTGGACGGATAAAAAGAAAGATTGAAAAGAGGCTGAAATCTTGAATTGTTGACGTAGTGTTCAAGTATACCTGGAAAAAGATTATAGTGTCCTGTCCCATAGTAATAATAAAACTGTCAAAAATCGAAATGTAAATGTCCAAGCAGTTTCAATCAATCAATCTTATCTTAGATGGTTCAATATCGCACTGATTTAAATTGAATAACATATCAATTTAAATAACTGCTAAATCAAACTTTACTTACAAAATACAAAGGATTTGACTTTTTACATTGTTATTGTTATGTTACCGGTAAGTAATAGGGAAGGTAAAAAGGGTAGAATGCCCCAAACCTTAGGTATCTGCCAGCATCTAAACAATACATTGAGAGAATACAAATATCAAGAACATATAAAAGTAGTAATTGAACAAAAAAACTAATAATAAATCAATAGCAATATAAAAATGTAGTTGTTGTTGTTGTTGTTTTTGTGGTTCTCTTATCTCTATAAGCTGAAGGCACTTGTTTGGCTATCAATCATAGACATACAAGTAACTACATCAAAATAATAGCATGTATTATAATAACATAATGATGATGATGATCATAACAATGCTAATTACTATCGCCCTTATCAAGAATAATATTTTAATTAAACGTATAGTAATTTTCTCGCCCATAATAACTGAAAAAATAAGATTGTTTTTGATTATCCATAAAAAAAAGCCTGATGAAGATTTATAGTTGTTAAATCGCGTCATAAAAAAGTACCCCGCAATGAGATTCTATTCCACCAAGTTCATGTATAGGGCCAACCAACTAGTAAAGAGAGAGAAAAAACATGAAAGTTAGTGTCTACCTTAATTAATTATCCTTGTATTATGAAGATAAAATGGGCGTGTTCAGGATCACGTAACGTAGCCACGGCGTAATGCATTCTACTTAAATACAAATCGTATAATTTGTTGGCTCTTTTACGTTCCGACGTTAAAAACAAAGCGGCGTAGCTCTTTAATGGTAGAAAAGATGCAATTAAGAACGAAATAAGGAGAAAGAATGGGAACGTCTCATTAGAAGGCCCCTCGGAGAAAATTAGCTCGGCGCTTATTTCACGTTGGTTGCCTTTTGAAGGAAGAGACAATTTCAAAAGCGGGATTGGTTCTTAACGTAGATGTTGCAATGTTGGTTTATCTTCAAGGCATTACTCATTTTCTTTGAGTTTGATCTGAGTTTGCATGGAATTTGTATGAAATGTTACTTACAAAATATAACCCATACAATATTAAGAACACACCCACATAAGAAATACCAAAGTATCATAATATCTGCATGTATATAGGAACTAATGCTATAAAATGAGTAAAACAGCGGACAAGTTTTCATGAGAATGAGGTTGTGATTAGGGTGGGACAGGCCTGGGGTATTTGAGTTCCCGCCTGAAATGGGTGACATTACAAAGTGTTGTACCTGATAAATGGAATATTAACAATGCATCATAGAATCGTTTACTAAGCCGCAGTTAAAATAAATAAAAAGTGTACACGTTAATTATGCTAGAAAGCATGTTTGCCTAAACTTAGAGAATATAAAAACTTGTGCCCTAAATTTGTATTAACCTGCTGTAAAAACATAACAATGTGTTTGAAAGCAAATTATTGAATAAAGTGGTGCATGCCTCCAACTGATTTTAAAAAGTGTGATCTGATAATATTCCTAAAGGTGGTGGTTGTGTGGTGGTGGTCGGGGGGGGGGGGGTAGGCTAATACACTAGTCCCATGACAGTATCTAGCTCTATTTAGCTACAAAGAAAAATTTAGCAAATAATTTTTTTATGTGAAACTTACGAGATTTGAATAAAATGTTTTATCATGCTTTTCCTAGTTCTACCATTGTTGTTGCAGAAAATACAGGAAAATTTAGCCTTCGTACACTCCTTTGCTAATACATCTTTCTCGCTTTCACAATACTCACGCTTATATCTTTACCTTTCCTTCCTGACTACTAACCATACTCACTATGCCTCTTTCTATCCATGTTCCGTGAGTCCCACCCTACTTAGTGGTATTCTTCGTTTACCATCGTCTTTCCACGTCTTCAACCTGTCCGACTTATGATCCTGTCTGACTTACTTTCAACTCGATCACACTGTCATTGTATATCCTCTGCCTCCTTCATCACACTCATCTCTCATCACATCACATAACACCACAACAGCTCCTACAGTGACGTGTATAACGATGTGGCGCCGTACAGAAATAAATCATTCTTCTCCTCCCCATTTCTCTCAAATAGCGGCGATGATACATTGCTAACCGTAAAAATGTACAGTAACCGTTACACACTAAGAAAATATGTCCATGGTACACAATATTGTACCTTAAAATTATATTCTTCGTACTTGATATATAATTCGAATCCAACAATTCGGAGGTCATATAGCTCCTAATTCACATTCTGGAGCTAAATTACTATGGAAGAAAGCTAAAAAAATCTTACGAAAAAGAATACTTCAGAAATATAAAAAAGAATTATTCCTCATCGTTATCCCAAGGTTACTGGGTAAGTATGTAATCCTTGGAAAGTACCTTCTCGGGTACTCTGGTAATCATGAGAAAAACGAAATTTGTGCCTTTTAGTTATAGCAGCCAAAACTACTAATGAGCCCCATTTGCAATTTCTGATGCTGTTTATGGACCCATAATAGTAAATAAAAATAACATTTACTTTTTAGTTTGAATGTAAAAATAGTACTGAATCAAGAAATAAAATCATATTGTAAAATTGTATATTGTAAGGGTCTGTATGAAATACTAAGTGTTTTGAGGAAATAAAACATCTTGAATCTTATTTTTGGTTTAAATACAAAAGTAATAATTTGAATAAAAAAAAAAAAACTCAATAGATTTTTACCAAACTGAAATTCAAGACAAAACAACACTCCTGTTCCTCGTCTCGAAACTCTTTACCGGTTCCGCTCCCTCATTCAAACTCAAATGATATACCGTAATATGAAAACCCGTCACAAAGACAGCAGCGTAGTTTGAGTTTCTAGCTGACTTGTCGGAGGAAATAATTAGCCCGTCAACTTGATAACACTTACGTCTTAACTAATCTAGCTTTAAATTTATATCGGTGAGACCTGGTTTCATAGCCGGCAACTCTAAATGACTACGAAGATAGAATTTACATATTGATATAGGATAGGATATAGAGAGTAGTAAAAACCCCACTAGTTTTTCTGGTTCGCCCATCTGATAGTGCGTAGAGAACAAAAACTCATGTGAGAAGAAGACATGTGCGTACACACATTAACAATTACGTGCGTGCATGTGTGTGTGCAAAGATGAAGGGTAAGACTGACAGGCCGGGAAGTTATGGGAAAGATAAATAGTGACCGACAAGGGAATACAGGATGTAGGTTACATTGAGAAACACACGCCCCTTAGTGATATCCCCTCCCATCACACATCAAGGTTGGAAGAACATGACTTGGCTTGGAATACAGGTCACTACTAGTTACTATTAGTGACTAAACAAGAGCCATGTCTTATACGCCATTCAGTTGGCATGTATGACAAAATTTTATTCATGTTAGAGTGATTATTCAATAGCTAGTAATCGATATCTCAATTTTAGGGCGCGGAGCTGCTCTTATAAGTTTGGCCGCTTCGCAAACGCTTTCACCAGTCGCGTTGATGGATGAGCTTTTATGATTGATTAATCGTTGCGTTAAAAGTACGATATTCATGAGAAATATTTCTTCGATTGTCCCGAAAATCATAACATGTCTAAGTTCAGAGATTTCGAAGGTCCCCTGAAAATTTCATCAAGATCGCATGTGCAGTTTTCCCGGTAGAGAGCGAACAAACAGAAGAAGAAAAAAACACCCGAGCTATTTTTCTCAGAGTAAGTGAAATTGAAGTAATTTAATATTCTTCTGGTGATTTTGTACGTAGAAGGCGAGAAGCGGCAATGACCATCTCGCAAACATCAGCTAGTAGAGGAAAGTATTTTACACCCCTAAACAAGAGATGAGCAATGAGCAAATTCCTTATCGACAAGGACCCCCCTCCTCCCTTCGACGACCACCCCGACGAAAATGTCAACAACGTGCGATACTCGTGACTCCCTTCCCTCCTCAAATGGTTTGCAGTGATATTGATATACACAAAATACGACTGTAAAGATTGCACAAAGTAAATGTTAAGTTCTAGAAAAAAAATGGATAAAAAATCGTCCTAGAACCACAAAAAATAATATTCGGTGATAAAAATATCCACAAATGTTGCAATGGTGGCCACATTTACAGCAACTCATCCTAAAATACAAAATTGTCTTCGAGCTAGTATAATCGAAACTTTCTGAAACAATTTCCTTCATCTTTTAGTGGCGTGAATAGAACATTCAACTTCTATTCTATAGCCGCGCACTTATGTTGTGCGTGATTGGAAGCGAATGCCTAAAGTGGGTGATAAATAGATTTGCTTTACTCTGCACTAATGAAGTTGAAGCACTAAAGTTAACTTAACGCAGGCACTCTATATATTTACGAACATCACTAAATGTTCTTAGCGTATGAGAGCAATAAAGTATATTCCAACAGTAAAAAGGAATTGTCGAACAGCGAAAATGGATATTAATGATTTGAAGACGTGTAGTTCTTGAAAATATGTTTAAAACGATAGTTTTTGAATGAAAGGAAATCATTTTTTTTGTCTATGTCATTTTTGTAAATTTTCGCAAAAATAATTAGATCAATATTTCAAATTGTTGTTAGCTAACTTACAAATACCTATGATAGGACTTATGCTATTTTGAAGTGTTTACCTTGAAAATCACGTTCGTTTGCATGTACAAATACTCTCCCACAACTTAAAAAAGCAAAAACATCGTACAGCGTATGAAATTCTAAAGGCACATTTCAAAATATAACAAGAAGGTAGCTGAATTATATAATTAAAAAGCTAACCATCTACATCGTATACTCATTGCGAAACTGTATTAGGTAAATGTTACAATAAATGCGTAATTGTGGAAATATGCAACGACAAAAATGAATAGAGCTTCGGGTAGCTGAGCTTAGCCCAACTCAAATGCGCGCATTCAGGTGTTGATGATTTCTGCTGAACGGTTGGTAATAGCATTACCAAATTTTGCATGCATGTTAACGAAGTACTTTTATATTGATATCCAGACTTGGTTGCTAAAAATTAGCCATACAGGTCCATTTCGAAGTCCAAAACGTGAAAAATGGGAAATCCAAAACATGAAGCATAGAAGCATAATAATTAGGAAATTCATTGTGTGTTCAAGCTAATTTGCTTACACAGGTATTTGCTGCTTAACAAACAATAAATTGTACGTGGATTTTACTTACCGTGCAGATATAATTTTATTTTTCTCAAGTTCTTCAAACATAAGGAGTTAGGTTGGTAAACTTTGATCAAACAGCACAAAAACAACAGAGCGAGAGGTTATATTTTATAATTCAAGAAAAATTGAGCGAAAACTTACGACCTCAAATATCGAAGTTGTGTTATATAATGCACAAACGAAGCTTGCAATCAGATCTGTAACAAAGATCTAGCACAGACGATTTGGAAAATTTTCTCGACTCTTTATTAAAATTCTTATTTTTGTGTTGTTATTTAACTAGTCAATATCTTCATATCGGCGCTATAAAATAACATCACATTTAGAATAATTAAAATAAAAAGTTTCTAATAACAACGTATACAAATGCTACTGCAGTCATTATAAGCAATAACGCTTCACTTTCAGTATAAGTATTAATATGTGAGTTCGAAAAAGTACTTCAAACGCGTAATAAATAATATTTGGATCACAAAAAGTGTTATCTTAAATTAACCATTACTGAACAACGACGGAAGAATGTATATTTTTCGATTACACGGATTCTTTATAATAACGTCAGTTATAAGTGAGTCTATCTTAGCATTTCCTTGAAGACGAAACACATAAAACCGTATTGTAGGGTTTCTATGTGACGTCGGTATCATTACAGGAAGGTACGGTACATTAAGAGTAGTGTGTTGGTGTTGTTAATAGTCGACAATACACCATAAACTTCGCCCTTATCAAGAAGCTTATTAAATAAATCACTGTATATTTAACGTATTTTCAACTGAAACATGCAATACTGTTTGTTTCCTTGATAATAGTTGACTGATGTAACAAATCAATCTTCTTATAAGACGTAATCACTCCACCCCATAGTCGGGACTGGCGCTTGTATAAAATAAATGCCTTCTTGTTTTTGATCATAAGTCAGCATAAATTGTATTTAAGAATATATATGTATGGTTCTTCATAATTTATATAAAAATAATGTGCTAGTATTAATTGATGAAGGTTTTTTCCTTTAAAGCAAAACAATTTCTCATTACAATCCGGGAAAATGAATGTAATTAATTTACATTGTTGCTTACTGTTATTTATTTGTTGCACGGATAATGAACGTAACGTGTGCAAATTAATTTGAAATGAAAGAGGAAATGAATGTTTATATAATTTCTAGAAACGATATTTCACATAATATGGATAAGAGTGCAATGACACCATGGATGGAGCTTAGTAGTGAGGAAACGGAAATGGTTTAGACCTTTGGAAGTAGAGAATTATTTTTCTAGTCTTATTCTTTCTATATCTATAGACAATTAAGTGGATAAAAAACATCGTTTAGGAAATCGACAACCGTTTTCGACATCAGATAAATAAAATCAAAAATCGTAATTATCAAAAACATATCAAAATAAACAAAGACAAAGACAACAAAAAAAACAATTATAAATGACTCATTACAGTTGACAAGTTAAGTGATATAAAATAATGACCTATTTATTCAAGGAAGCACGTTGAAAAAAACATAAAAGAAGCAGCATTATTGATACGTGCACCACTGCCTCCTAACTCTAGGAAGAAGTGACGTACTTAAGCCAAACCGAGTACCTATTTCCCTCACTAATTATTTGTTTCTTTTGATGTTTTTGATAATCGAGTTTTTTTGTTTTTTATTAGCCTGAAGGCGGAAATGGCTAGTGATTTCCGAAACATTATAATTTAGCAAATAATTAAAGAGTTTTATCCTCTCAATCGTGATTATAAATATTAAATGTGAACACAAGAGTTATTCATTTTATCCTCAATCTTGTAACAAATTTGTGGTCACGATGTCTTGCCGTGTGCCACATTGTAGCCTTCACACCACATGGTACATGTACACAACACAACATGCTCCTTCCCGAAGACAAACACCGTTCGTAACAAGCTTTCTTCACACCAATATAAAACTTAAAATAATTGCTGCCGGCGTTCAATAAGAAATGCAGCTGCTTTTCAACACAGAAATTACTTCGACTTGTGCCATGTTCACATCCAACACCATACGAATAAACTAGACGTATTAAAACAGCTACCTTAATCTAAATCGAGTTTGTCCATAAGGAAACATAAATAACACCATTCACGAGTATAAATAAAACTATATCAGAAGTGCGATATCATCAATTTTTTATTATCACGAACATTCTGGACATCGAAGACAGCTCAAATTGGACGCAATTTGACAGTCCCATTGTATACACTGTTAGTATCTCCAAAATTTAATACTTCACTGACCAATAAAGTAACGAAACTGTTTGATAATTGAGATGCTGTATTTCCGTTACCGATATATTGATAGTTTATAGTTTCTCGATGGGTATTCTAATGGGCCAGAACTCGGATGTGTCAGGTATAGTGAGTCGTAACTCGTAACTCGTCGTAGATAATGGTATACATACACCTTGATTGGTCTAGAGCCAGCAAGCTTACCTGCTTGTTGATAGAAGGTTGTGGTCAGTTCACAGACAAATAGGTCCAGGTGTTCTTACCTGAAACAGAAAGTAAGAGAGAGAGAGATTAGCTATGATAATATTCATTACGTTAAGTTAAGATATAAAGAACGTCGGGGGTGTTTAACATATTTGGGGGGGGGGGGGGGGGGGGCGGGGGCGGAGGTACACAAAGGATAGATAATGCACTGAAAGCTTGGTGCTTTGGTGTAGGTTGTGTCACACACGAATGAGTTTGGTGGAGTGTAGCCAAAGAATATTATTTCTCAAAACTATTGTTATATGGACGTGTTCGGTGGAAGTATAGGAAAGATTGTGCCCAGGGTATCAGGAATCAAATTGAACGCCGAGAAAATTCTAAATTTGTACCTTGTTACGTGGGGGTAATGGGTGGGGGGGGGGGGGGGAATAGTGTTTTTGGAGACAGTCACTTTTTGAACGGAATTATATACTTTCAAGCCAAAAGTAGTTTAACAGCCCGATTCTATTTCTCGATTTGGTTATTCGGGAAACACTCCCGTAGGTGTAATTGTTATTATTTACTACAATTCAGAAATTAAAAAGTCCGCCGCGGTTCGAATCCCGGTTGGGGCGAACTTTTTTAATTTCTGAATTGTAGTAAATAATTATCCGATTCTAGATAAAAAAATTATTTAAAATTCAAATATTCATGCAATTTTAATACGAAATGTTAATTTATTGAAATGCAGGTTAAGCGTTGTTTTCCATCATCGCTATTACTAGGAAAACGCCAAAGTCGTTGTTGGACGAGTGAGCGAGTCATGTGTTGAGTACCCGGTAGCATTCCTTTTCTTCCCCATACCTAAGGACGTGTCTGATTGCTTGAAAAACGTGGTTTATTCTTATTCTCATTTGAATATGACGTAAGAAGCAATGTACGAAGGGTCCCGATCGAGACTGAGAACGAGAATGAAACCTAGTAATGAGATAACCAAACTCGTTCTCATTCATATTCCGACCGAGACTGAGAATGAGAATAAGAATGAGACTGAGACTGAGAACATAGTTCAGACACGTCCTAAGGCTGGATTCAGCATGGGTCTTTTCTCCCTAGACTAGGCTAGAGTGGCGCATTATAGCCTTACAGTTGACGCGCCTTTATACCAACTACCCTTAAAACCCTATCATTTATACCTTATCAATCAACTTAAATGCAAATGTTCCCGGGCACTCAACACATGACTCGCTCACTCCTCGTCTAACAAACGCTTTGGCGTTTTCCTAAACTCTAGAAGGCGCCTTTATACCCGGAATGTAGGAGACCAAGGGTTCTAACAACGGTCGGGATAAATTTTGTAATTTTTTTAATTCTGGATTATTTTATCATTTTTAGAAAATTACAGAGCATGTCAGGTTCAATGTTTCAATATAATAATATGCTTTAATAATATGATTCCCAACAACTGTTTATGTATGGTGAAAATTTGACGAAGAAGAAAAGCAAGTGAGTACTAAAAGAGCAATAAAAGAAAAGACAATGCGAGACAAGCCGAGAATTACCGACGACGAACGAGGTAAACAACCGAAAGAAACACTTTAACTAAATTACCGCCACAAAATGACTCCCAATCCAGGCTATAAAACTCGAGATTAACACTTTTAAACAATTTACGGACGCTAACTTTAGGACCTCCTAAAAGGGTATTAAATTAAAGTTGTAAGCTACCTCAAGTTAGCAGCTACTTAGTCTTGGTACTACTTCGTTCAACTCTGAGAAGAATTCATAAAGTATAGGCTTAACGTACTATATTCACAAATATTGTGAATGTAAGTAGTTAATATATTATTGTGTACAGACAACGAAAAAATCGTGATTCAGATTTAAACTACATATAATAGTTTTAACATTAACAGAATTCTGGTTTGAGTATAGATGAATCGAAAATAAAAGAAGAATATTTTTAATGGTAATGTTGATACACAATTTAATTTATACAAATAAATTATTACTCTCCATCAAAATGTCGGGAGGGTCTATGCAATATACAACAAAACAAATACTGAATAATTAATATACAATATATGGTTAAATGATTAACATTTCGAATGGTTAATATTTTCGTCAAATTGAACGCATTGGACATTATTACTATTATTATTTTTAAAATTCAAATGTGTTAATAGTGGAGAAATAACTAGGTGGAAGTGTTTACATCGTAAAAAGTAAAACATCAAAAAACAAACCCCAAACCAGAGGGACCGATAATTTTCATTTTTGTACCTTTAGTTCATTAAAACTTTGGGTGTGAAGTGTGTCTTGTAACTGGGGTAATGTTATGGTATGAAAAAAGCAAAAACAAAACTGTCTGGGCCCGGGGTAGAATTGGCCCAGAGCATGGCTCTGCTAATCGTAGAAGGCGATTCAAGAGAAAAGTCCAGCTCGCAAACATCAGATAGTAAGAGCGGAGTATCTTACTCTCCGAAACTAGAGGCGAGCTCTGGCAATCGTCGTCGGGGGCCTTGCCCCCTTCCCTTGACGACCCCCCGGCGACGATGACAATGACACAACGGACGATGACGAAGACGATGACGACCGCGACGTGAAAAACCACCCTTCCTCCCTTTACCCGTGGCTGGTTCTGACCAGCATGGGCCCATCCTCCCCACCCCCCTTAGGCTAGAGTGGTGCATTATGACCTAACGGTTGACGCGTCCTTAATCCAAATAAACCAAAACAGACGTTCCGAAAATAGACAACCCTACTTAATAAACAGTTTGACGAAGTAAACACTGATAACATCTTCTCGAGCGTTTACTTCTTTTGTAAGGCATTCATAACCTTTTATGTTGTGTGCCCTTAAACCCATACAACTATATATTTTGTTAGTGGTGACGGGTTAAAAATGCCCCGAATTTAATAAGGCACCGTTTCTCTTACACCTAGGGTCTCCGCAAACACTGTATCATCCTTGTGGAAGGTGGTTATCGTGAGACGTGAAAAGTGATGCTTATATAGAAGAGTTTTGCTCCCTAATATATAGAGAAAAGCAGAAAAATCGGACTCTCCTTAAGAGGGAGTAGTACAAATTTGTCAGTTGGCGAAAAGCTATTCGCTCGGCCAGGAAGTATCCGTTGAACATGAAACTTTCTAAAGTTGTTAATAAATCATGCAAGGACAGCCCTATAGTAGTAGAGTTTCGATGTGTTGCGTACATCATCTAGAAAAAAGTCACGAATGTGGTATATTTTAGTCTTTTAAAACAAAATCCAAAATCGTGGAAAACGATTTTTTTTTTTTTATTGAAAAGAAATTTTAGGAAGGTGTTACCTTAAGGTGTTACTGTAGAGCCCTTCATTTCTTCTTCCGTGACAACTGTCAAAAATTTCAATCATCCAAATTTGATAAAAACGCATGTCCTAAAGTATACTCTTTTAACATTGAGGATATTTTCTTTTATTTGTATTTCCAGTGTATGGATAGACCGTGGACGAAAGACTCATCTCTCTCCCACCTTTTCAACTCTAAAGCCCTACCATACCATTCTGTTATCAGCGTCCATCGCAACTGATATCACAACAAACGGGCGCTCTAAACGTTTCTAAACGCTTGCCCACCTGGTACAGATCTCATCCAAGATCCCCGGCAGTGCAGCCAACTGGACCAGGCCAGTGTACCAACCTAATCCAATTCCTGGTCCCCTCTGAAGATAACGCACGGGATAATAATAAGCTATCTATACCACATATGAAGCGTGGGAACTGAATTCAGTACATTGGTTAAGAATGCCACGCGAACGGCATTGGGCAAGTTTTAAAATGCTTGTATCTTTTGAAGGAGCAAAATTAAAGATTTATCATTTACACAAGATTATTTCACAACATATATTTACTAAATACTTCTCGCTCAAAAGATACAAGGCTTTTAAAATGGCCCAATAGTTTTAAGTATTAATTTACAGCAAAACTAGCATTACTGATTTTTATAAATAGCATTTTGTAGCAAAACTAAATATACACAGAATGCAACATGGGCATGAATGTGAATGAAGCCAATTTACTATGTGCACTACTCTACAACCTAGGCTGTGCCTTATTTCAATTGTTGACAAACAAGATTACAAAAAAGATAATTTTCTTGCTTGAAAAAGCAGAGGGTCAAGTTTGAAATTTTCTTAAAGACATACAAAACGTTATGAATGACAAATTAAATAATATTTTTTAACAAAATGCCTTAATTTTGACAAATATTTCATTTATGTTTAAAATATCATCTGTTTCGGTAGTAATATATCAGCAAAAATTACAAAAAAATAATTGCTTTAAATGCAGCCAAACCGAGTGAAATTCAAACATTGATGAAAAAACATTTTTCAAAATTTAATGTGTATACCATTTTATAGTTATTGCTATAAATCATTGCCTCTACTTATAGTATGGTATTCTCGTCCGATGAACCAAACTCGGTTCCCGCCTTCAACTTATGTGGCCTATGCGCGTAAAGGTCCGTGTCCGGTGATAATATACGGACGCTTTGCATATCTCGCGCAGATGAGGTCGCCAACAAAGGGGCAGATGATGACAATGATGATGGGTCAGTCGTGAGGAAGAGGGCGGGGGGGGGGGGATGTTTAGAGGGAATAATTTTTACTAATATGGGTTTGGGCAAATTCGACCTACTGAAACGTTCATATGAAATTAGGTATTTTTAAATAATTGAGTGAGCATACACAATAGTTCCAGTTTTGTGCATCTTTGCATGGTTTGTATTGTATGAAAAACGAAAAAGGGAATTTGAACAAATTTGAAAATAGAGACCGGTGATTTGCAATTCAAATGTATATTCTGTAATTACTAATTGAACAATAAAAATTGTGTTTGACCAACAACATGATAGGACGCTTCTCATGGTGTTTCTAAAAAATATATGAATTATTAAATGAGAATTGTGTTGTATCACTCAGTTTTAAATTTTTGTTAATTTTTTTAAATTGTAAAAAAAATATATACACTGATTGTCTTGAACTTAAATTAAAATTGAAATAAAAAATTCTAAATCGATATTTCGATTGCAAATTAATCAGTCATCTTCAACATAGTACAATATCATTGTGAAGCGAATCTCCCCTTTATGCTTCACTTTTCTGTCGTTCGTCCGTTTCTGCGTGTGTCACTTCTCACGGCAAAAACCGAACATGACTTCCGATGTGCATGCGTTTTGGTTGACATTGCCTTACAATAAGGAAGATTCAGAATGTTTTTGGTGACCCTTTCTTAGTTCTAGCAGGCGGTGCTAAGCGCCCCTCCGAAGAAAGTTTTACTAATTTTGTACTCGGCATCTCCATTAATAGTAGTGAAAGCTGAAATAAACGAGGGACAAACATCTATTTGAGTTCCTCTACATACTCGGCACCTCCACCAACAACGTTTTGTATCTTTTCGTCGACGCTGGATGTTGATTTAAATATGTTTTGTATCTTTTCGTCGACGCTGGATGTTGATTTAAAATACTATCCGAGTGAAATATACACACATTGCTTTTATCTGCTGAACACGGACAATATTTTGTGTCCAATACAAACCAACAAATTTCCAAAGGGATTAACACATTTAGTTAAAAATCCTCCGCCACGGTTATAAACTCTGAATTTCAATGAAAGCTTATATTTCAATTTTCCACCGTATATAACGTCATCATTGACGCCTTGCTACACAAATCCATATACATACCGAGCATTTAATTAGAAATTTACATAAAATGATCACTACCAGATATATTTCTCCCCCGGGCTGCAGTGCTGAAATGTATACGACCACTAAAAACTTACAGCTGTAGAATTTCAGCTTCAGACCGTAAATTTGCCTAACTTACATGAGCTCAGGATAGCCATTGTCCGAAGACATTTCATTATGATCACCATATGCAACGTACAGCCACTTCTTTAATACTGGGTGTTCGAGAAACAAAGCAATTGAATTATTTAAATCGAGAATACTCGTTCGTAAGATGTAAGTGAGAATGTATAAGGTTTTCTTTTTCGTATAAAATTAAAATTTAGGAATTAAATATTGCTAAATTTGATGTATTATTTAAAAAAAATTGTAATACAATAATTATTATTTCGCTTTCTGGACGAATTTGGAAAATGTTAGTACAATTATTAGTTCTACAACTGCAGAGTTAAAATTTAAATGACATTTATATTTTATAAGTGAAATTTGTGTTTTAATACACAAGAAAAATTAATATTTTAGCGTTCATATAATCAGGAAAATGACTGTTCTTCAAAATTATATGTGGTAAATAGGAATTAAAAAAATATAAATCTCTAAAATTTAAAAAAAATCTATTAAGCTTACGTTACGTTATTACGTTTGAAAACCATCAAATTGTACTCTTTAGTTGATAAATCCGTAAAATTTGAATTGGTCCTTACATAAAACCAATGTTCCTGGTCAGTCTCCGATCAGATTTTCTCTGTAACGCCCTGTGTTTGAAATCGTGCATATGCTCAAGCTTTGTCCAGTAGAGTAGAGAGTATATAAGCACCTGGCGTGGGTGCAGGGGGACATAACGTCCGTTGCACTTACTTAATACATTACCGTACCGAACAATCACCCTAATTTATATTCGGAGGGAAGGAGCTGGGGTGAATGGCCGACAAAAAGTGTGATGTGTGATGGCCATCCTTTGAGATGTACGGACGAGAAGGGCCTAAGTTCCTAGCTTCTAAACGGTTGCACATAAACAATAATTTGTTATTTATTTTAATACGCCAAAAAGCACAATAAGACTGCCTTTGTCCTTTCCTACTTTGTTTTGACATTTAAAATATTGTCACCGTCTTATTGCTGTGTTCTCAAATATAGTATTTACTAATCTGATCAAAATTGACAATAATGCAAGTTGTTTGTCATATTAATGTTTACAATATTGAAATCAGTGCTTAATTTGTATTCTTAAGGGTAGTGGTAAGCTATCATGCGACTTTATATCTATCTATGTTTTAGAAAATAATAAAAAAATCAATCCGGGAAAAAGATAGTGACATGACTTCTCAAAAACGTGTGTATAACTGGGTACCACAACACCACAAACTTAGCTCTGATTGAAACAAAACATGCATTACAACTGGTAAGAATACCATGGGGCACACAAACTACTTGTATTTTCAATTTTCAATTTTTAATACCCCCCGAAAAAACATTTTTAAAAGTTGAATATATTTACAAACTTTCAACATTCAATAAAGAAGCAATCTATACGCATATTTCGTTACTCATTCCACGCATAATGAAATATTGTTCCATAGATCACTCTTGCTCGCTTAAACACCAAAAAATCCCTCATCAGGGGGCTAATAATACTAGGGTGCTGACCAACAAAAAGTGTGTTAGCTTAGATGGTAAACCATATCTTGCTCCCCCATGTCCGGCAAATAACCCTCCCATCCACATGTTGGGTGCATGGGCTCTTCAAACAATACCCACTCGTACGCCCAACCGCTAAAATATCATCTAATTTATTACACTGGCAATGCACGATGTAATAGAACTAATGGTGTACGTTGCAGGAAGCATTGGATATATTCCACTGTTCTAAAAAAAAAAAAACATTGACGTTATATCTAAATTTCCATACAAGATGTGTAGAATAATTCAATATTCGTCTAAAAAATTGATGTTATAAATTATATGTAAATCAATCAAGAAATTTAAAAAAAATCCATCTCAGCCGGGTATCGAACCCAGGTCTCCCAATTGTCGGTCAGGTGCTTTATTTTTGTCTCAAATCCCGTACAAGATGAATGGGATATTTCAATGTTAGTCTAAAAAAAATTGATGTTATGCCTAGTAAAATCCCAATGAAAAACTAGCCATTTCATGATTTTGTATGCAACAAATATAAAATTTTATGATACTGTTAATGCGAAACAACTTAGAAGTTGTGGTCAAAACATTCAATATATTCTTCGAGCTTTATTTCCAGTTGTAAAATTGTTTTAAAGTTAATAATGATAGTTTACACAGTAAATGTAACAAAGTAATTGTGCATGTAAATGAGTTGTAATTGGTATTCTTGAGTCTGAAACGCAACCTCGATGAAAAAGGTATGGAAGTTTAATTAAAATAAAGTTATACCAGAGTTTGACCAGACACACAAATGATGTAGGATATTGACTTTTAATAAATATTCGCATTTTTATACGTTCTGTTCGGCATAACATTTTTATTTAAATTAGATTCCAACTTGCAAAGGGGGACATCCCATCATTGCGAGAAACTTCCACCCAACAAAAACTTGCTAGATGTTCATAAGATTTGGTTGCAAGGGGTTGATGTGCATCCCCTCGTGTTTCAGTCCAAGGAGATAAGTTTCAACCCCTTTGTAAGGGTGCGTTAGCTTGGGTCGCTGACCGGGAAGACCCACGCTTGCACACACGCATGCGCACGCATCTCCCTCGTCTGCAGCGCCCGGTCATTCAAATCCAAGATCATAAAGGATCTTTCCATCAATTTGGCGAGTAAAAAAACACAACCGAAACAGGCTCCTACTATGAGCTGGACCACCGGTCCTTTTCAAATTTCGGCCACTAAAATCGAGGCTTAGCCCCAGAAGGGGTTGAAAATAACTGTCCAGGAAAAAGGTCTTTACAAAGAGTGTACACATTTGCATACACATTTGATATGCTTTTGAAAAAGACGAATGGACCTATATGAAAAGGCTGGACCATAGTGAATAGCCCAACATCCCCCACCCCTATTTTTCAGGATCTAAAATCACCCAACAAAAAGTCCGAGTAAACAGAGCGCCTAGCGGTCGGTTGTGTAAGCTTGTCCACAAGGCGAACCTTCTTTGCATATTAACTACACAGGCTTTTCTATTAGTTCCTTTCTAGGCTTTGTTTAAATGTTTTAATGTATGCATACATATTAGAAGGAAAGAGGGATGGCTAAATGCGACCCTAGTCTAACTAAATGAATGAGGCAAGCCTTACATGCGTGGATAGCACCACACACATTCCGGTTCTAACAAAGACACAAGAAAAATAAAAATTCTTCCTGTAACTGTTTTTTTTATTACTTTCAATTTTTAAAAAGACTACTGGACGCCCCGTCTATTTAAAAAGTTTTTTGTTTTTTTGTCGGAGCAATCTCGTTTTAGCGGCCATTGTCAATGTACGTACGTACGGACGAGGGCATGACATTTGCGACACAGACTAGTCGTACATGGAGGTGGATTCACAGACGGCCTAACACTCCGGGCTGATTTATCGAGGCCTAGGAACAACGTTTAGCGGATTAGCGTTGCACGAGACACCCAAGGCTTACTTACCGTACGTTTGAATTGATTGCGCTACGTTTCATGTTTATGCGGTAAATCTATTATTGAAACCCAATGTTTGTGTTTCTCTCGTATTCACTAAGAAATTTACTTAACGCGATGTCCATCTTTATCTGTGTTTATTAAGTAAAAAATAGTGAATATCATAACACGTTTTTGATATTTTTAACTTCAGATTTCCTGATTTTACAGAAAACCAATGATTGTGATTCTCTCGTATTCACTCAGAAATTTATTTACAGCTGCCACCTTTATCTGTGTTTATAAATGCAAAAATACTAAATAGTGTTTATCATAACACGCTTACAATATTTTTAATTTCAGATTTTCTGCTTTTACATACGAAGTAATTGAGAAAATATAAATCGGCGAACAATTTTGCTATGTTTGATAACTTTACCTGAAAAAATTATAATAATTATTTCTCTATTTTTTTCCATATTCCATTATTATTAATTATTGAATTATTGAAGTATAAAATAATTTCTCTATTAAAAGTACAGTTCAGAAATTTTAAAAAATAACCCGAAAGGGATAATAAAATCGTTATGTTCTTTATTTTAGGCAATAATTTATTGAACTTGTTTCACATTGTTTTACTTCTTCCTAATGAGTTTCATAACTCATTAGGATATAAATTAAAATTTGAAATGTTGAATGCGAACAATGATGGACGAATCGTTTCAAAACTGTAAATAGCTTCGTTATAATCCAGAGTTGTCTATCAGCAACATCGTGCTAAAATAGTTTTTATGTATTTTTTAATTAGTCGAAACAAGTTCATAATTATAAAAAAAAAAAAACACATCGACGTGAGGTGAATGAAGAATTAAGTCAGCCAAAGTCGTAGCCTTAAACGTTGCTTACAGGCACCTTTGAGAGTAACACGAATTATATATTCGATCAGGAGGCTATTCGATACAAAGTAATTGGTGGTTTGGAACAGAGGTTATATTTTATGACCCTCTGTAGAGATATACATCGAATCACTTAATTAAGGTAAGTATGCAAGAAACGATTGAAACGTTAATTTAACTGGAGTTCGTAGATAACGGCTTAGTATAACGCCATTGTGTTGGCTTAAAATGTCGTGTTGGTGCCACGAAAGTAATTGTGACGATGAAGGAAAAGTGTTTTTAAATAGTGTTTTAGAACACTTAAAAAAGGAAATATGTGTTTAGAGCAATATACCTGAATAACTTATGCATTCTTTTCTTAGTATATTCTGAGAGCGAAGCTCCCCAAAGTGCATCAGTTTTCTGTCCGACCGTCCATCCGTCTGTCCGTTAACACATCGTGGTTGACATGAATGTTAACTGACATGACCTCCGATTGAACATCTTTTTCTGTATTCGTCCTTCCGCAGTGACTGAACAATAATACATTTCTGTGACCTTTATCCCCACCAGATAGTGAAAGCGAGAAAGGAATTATTTCATTTTGGTGTTCACCACCAACCTAAAATAAATATGAAAAGATGACAACGGCTAATCATGTGAATAGTATTCCCAAATGTCAAGAACCAAGAGTTCTAATAAGAGAAAAGTACAATACATGGTATAAGCTATATCCTTGATTATTTTGTGATTGTATTAACACTAAACTTTAGAACAAAATAAAGGAAATTAAAAAGGGTGTGCATTATTGTAGGGGATGAGGCAAAATATTGCGGGGAATGTAATCGCGTTTTTGAAGCTCGTGTAAGTTTGCATCTTAGTCGAACTAATACAGACAGATTTTGGGAAATGAATATTGAAATCCCAAACTTTATTAAAAAAAGCAGTTAAATTTTAAAACAATTACATGATATTGTAAAATTTGCTAATCAAAAAGGAGATAAAAGCACAATTACATAATGTATAATATAATATACAGATTAAGAAATATGGTGGTAACGTTTACTTTAACAATATTTATAATGAATTGTGTTTTTGATAACATATACAAAGTAATGTTATTTAAGTTGCTTATGATGATGTGTAGAATATTGCAAGTTATCTTCGAAAGATCGTAACGAAGAACACGTACTGGGCATTAAGTGAACCCATCTTCAAAAGTTGTTGCAATTTTCAAGCCGGTACGTGTACCTACATGCGGCCATATGCATATGCACATGTGTGTGTGTGTGAGTGCGAGTATGTGTGTGCGAGTGAGTAAGAGAAACGCCCAGCCCAATGTTTGCAAGGTGAAAGATAAAGACACGCATATGTAGATGAGAGGGGCGAATGTCCATCACACGAATAGGAAATTAAGAAAAAAGATAACTTTAATTTGGGAAGGGGAAGGCTCGTATCGCCATTCGTAGCTGCATGGCTCAGTTGCCTTATATGGCCCATACGCGAAAGACATACAACTTGTCTAGTTAAACAATACACTTTAATTACCTGTTTGTGCTAATGACTCAAAGTTTAATTTATTTATAGCGTGTAGTAATTAAAATACTGAAAGTGGTTGTCTTGAGCTGGAGGAGGCTGTGTGTTTGGTGGAGTGGAATACACTGGGATTTGGAATAGTGTTCACTAGTAGATAAGTCCTAGTTAAGTAAACTAGTAGATTAGTCAATAAGTTTCTCAATCTACAATTTCATGTTTATGTTAAACAACTATCAAACAACAATGTATTTTATTTATGTCATTCAAATTATAAATTTATAGCACATAACAAAAAATGGGTTATAGATTGCTAAGAAAGGGCAGAGCCCCAATTAAATTAGTGTATATAATAAAATGGAATTTCAGGATATTCATTAAAAAAATGTATATCATGATAAACAAACCAATGAATGTATATAATAGGTAAAGTCTACAATGATACATATTATTCAATCGATTTTGTGTCGGAAAACGTAAAAAAAATAAAAGTTTTTTTTTACATTTTGTACACGACTTTCCATTTGCGTTTCACGGTTATATGTATACAAACTTCAGGCTCAAATCTATTGTATGGATACGCGAATAATTATTATTTAGTAACCACACGTTTTCAAATTTTGTCACGATATCTGTCGATATGTCAACGTCCACTTACAAAACAATTAATAACAGTTTTACGAATGTAAATTTCAATACGAACGACACGACAAATTACCTTACGTTGTTCAGTATTCACACGATAAATAAACAACAACTACATCGAAACTTCACTAGAGAATTGATTCGAGTATAAAAAAGTTTGATCTAACAACTTTATTATACAGAATTTAAATTTGTACACTATAATTATCATCACTAACGTATAGTTATT
The DNA here is from genome assembly GCA_024449915.1 of Sweltsa coloradensis. Taxonomy (NCBI): domain Eukaryota; kingdom Metazoa; phylum Arthropoda; class Insecta; order Plecoptera; family Chloroperlidae; genus Sweltsa; species Sweltsa coloradensis. The sequence continues at coordinate 380,220 of JAMZAV010000143.1, read as the reverse complement.
TCCATAATTATATAGTTTCTATAATTGGTGGTAAGTACCGATAGCCTTATAGTTAGTGATTAGTTTTGTTATCGCTTTATATTGTAATAGTAGTATCTGTAACATCATAATTTCAATAAGAGTTCAAGCAAGAGTAATTATCAGTGGAGACTATGATAGCTCACGCTAGCTAGCTGGATGGACCCCCGTAGAAAACAACTTTTCATTGAGAAGTCAACAACAAAAAACAAGATTGATTTTCTCTTTAAGGCTTAATTATTGCATGTTGAGGGACGAGCAATCATGAACGTCAAGATTTGGAGCACTGACCTCAGTAATATTACGTTTAGATTGTGTTCCATCCCGCAGACTGTATAGGAAAGGTAAAGTAAATCGAGAACGTTATAGTTGATTGTGGCTTTATTTGATGGGCACAATCTTCTTACATATTTAACGATAGAAAAAATAGAAGGCTCGCCTCTTTAAGTGGTTGTTGATTCAATTTTACCAAATTGTTCACTAAAATAGTAATAATACATATAAAGGGGAATTACAATGATGTGTTTTAAATCAAGTGTCACTGTTATAAATACTTTTGTTAATGCCGTTCTAGTAAAAAGTCGGCTTGTTTATAAATGCGTAGGCCTACTTGAAATAAATAATTAGATTGCAGCAAATCAGGGTAAATCAAAAGTAATTAATTAACTAGATGTAGCTAAGAAAACCAAAAGGGGAAATTAAAATTAATGTTGAAGTTTGTTCCATACAAATAATATATGAGACGTGAGAGAAGACTCTCAATTTCTCGATTTGGTTAGTTGGGAAACACTCCCGTAGGTGGAATTTTTCATGTTTAATACAATTCAGAAGTTAAAAATCCATCCCCATCGGGGTTCGAACCCGAGTCTCCCACATTCCAGGTAGGTGGGTATGTTGTAGTAAATATTAAGAATCATTAAGATTGATGATTACATAAATGTTGGTATTTATTTGAAACACGAGTTTCGTAAAAATATAATTTTAATTTTTTTTCTTTTTCATGACATGAAATCATATAAATCAATACGATCATTGTGCATCTGGGCGGGGGGGGGGGGGGGGGGGGGGGGGGGGGGGGGGGGGGGGCGCAATGTAATATTTGTAACTAAAAACTTCAATAAATATCAATATTTACATATTAAGAAATATTAAGCACATTATGATTGCTACCGGAATTAATAATAACTTGCCACGCAACCAAAAGTAAGATAAAAATAATAAAATGGTATTTCAATTTACAAGATAGCAAATAATAAATGCCAATGCCAGTTATTAATATTATTTTAACGTAATTATTAGTGTTATTACTTACTTTTAATCGCTTTATGATTCGTAGTGCTACTTATACACAAGAACCTAGCTCGAAAGTAGGCCTAAATCTAGTCAGGGAGCCTTCGAAAAAATACCGAATATTCCTTGAGATTGCGTTTTCAAAATACGAAATTTAACTTAACAAACAAGAATACGCAACACTACGAATTAGCATATTATTGATTAAGTTTTATCTTTACTAAGGAGAGGTATGCAAAATATTTGCTTTAATAAAAGTAGGCATACTTTAATTATATTTTCGTATTGACGTTTTGACTTTCGTGTTCCTTCTCTGTATCTGGATTGTAGGGAAAATCGTCATAATTGTCATAATAAGCCTGATAAAGTCAGTAATTTAACATAGTTCAAGGAAAACCTTCATTGTCATTGTCACAACTGAAATTAGGACAGAAATTTAACATATTTAATTACAATATAAAGAATCAGAGTGGAATAACATTGCTAGTAAATATGAGAATTGTATAAATTCAAGGTGTTAGGAAATAATGTATTCTTTTCAAAAGTAGATGGAATTTTGTTATGTTTGTGAAAAAATTTGTTAGACAGAACAATTTATGACAGCGCGAATTACATAAAACTCAGTTATAACATTTTCATCATATATCTTATCACATATATTTGATACAGCGTCCATATTATTATATTTTCATATTCTACGTAAAAATTAATACCGAGTGCATAATTAAAGCATTGTAATATTCAATTAAATTTCAAAACATTTTATTCATACCACGTACATAAGGTTAATGCCATGTTCTATATATAATAACTTAGATTTAAGAATAAAGTGTCATGCAAAATTCAAATCATTTTTTTCCCTAAAGAAGTAAAATGCTGTAAAAGCATGCATAACACAAAGTCGGTTTAATTGAAATAATACTATAATGATAATTATTTAAGTAATACATGAAAATATCTTTATACACAACTAGAAATGGATTTATTAGAAATGGATTTATTAATCATTTTGAATTATTTTATGAGAGTATATTAAAAATAAACCTTTATTTGTCTCTGCAGCCAGCGCTGTTGCAAAAACAACACTAGTTTAGAAGTAATAGTTCATATAAAAATACACCATTAATTTAGAAAACCATTTACCACACGATTTTCACAAGTGATTTTATCACGCGTAACTCGGCTCCACTCAAATATTAATTTTCCTTCTAATCACAATCTTAATGCGCGTATTTACTTAAAAAAGGTTTATGCAAATACACTTCATGGCGTATTTTTTTATCGAGATACCGCCCAAACTATCGAAAAGCTTGAGTGACAACCATGTGCTGGAGCGTGATCCATCATGGTACAAACAACAGATTCATCTTCGAGTGAGTGAGGCCACTTGAATTATCAGCAGGGCACGGCCAGAAACCGCACTAGTGTGGATGATGAATCGTATAAGGCGCCACAGGGTGGACGTTTTATGCGGCTTAGTTTTGTAAACGTAACATTTTAATACATGAAAATTCAATTGAAATCATAATGTGTAGGTAGAGTCAAAATACACGTTTGTGTTAATATTTGAAAGTGAACCAATGTACTTTTACAAAAAGTAACTACAGAAAAAATTGTCGAAAAAGTTTCATTAATTGATTCTTTGGATTATTTTTTAACAGTAGAGGAGTATAACAAGTATATGCAATATCTCATGTCATCGAATGCACCTCGAAAGATTAAAAAAATCTCCCCATCCCGCCAATATGTATAAAGTAGGGCTGACATTACATTTCACATGTGATCATTTACTTGTAAACATAACGGAGATATTTCGAAATCGATTAAATACTTTGATATTTAATGGAAACAAATGTTTCGCGTGAATCGTATTATACTTGTACAGTAGGCGGACTGAATGTTACGGAACTCGTGACTTTGATCTGTTCGATGATCGGCGATTGAGGATTCAACATGTAGGCCAAAAGTAGAGTCTTGGTGTGAGAGGGGGGGGGGGGAAATTGAACGTTTAGACGTTCCTGGATGTAAACGTTTAATATAGAGACTGATGGAAAATTAAAACCCAAATATATTTTTTTTTTCATTTGTTATTGATATATTTTCTCGTACATAATATATACGTTGAACCGTAAACGACATAGAAAGAGAACGTTGGTGTTTTAAGGCAAAGAAGTAATAAATAACCTACACAAACTCAGTTTAGGCGAAAAATTTGTCATGAATACGTGTCACACGATAAGACTTAAAAGTATGCTTTGCCTTCTTTTAATTCGCAAGCTGTCTTAAAAATACTAGTTATTTACAACATTGAAAAGTTTTTTATTTTTATATTATACTTGTTGTATTATTATTGTTATATTAACCTGTGTGTGCCAAATATTATGTTAACGTTGTACATGTCGTTTGACGTTGTTATAAATAAATCCCCCAACCACAATATAAATAATGCCTATAAACGTTTCAATGCGTTTAATATCGTCGTTCAAACTTGTAAACAATCGAACAGTATGTCCGATTAGAAGACGTTACACACAAACATATACCTGGACTTCATTTGGGAAAATAATATCATTTGCCGTGCGACTGTTTCGAGTTCTGCGTACGATTGTCACTACGAAAATTTCATCTGACATCTACTCGCAAATGTTGAATCAACTCGTCCGGTGCCTGTATATTGCTCGAGTGTTATAGGTTATGATGAATCGTCCAGTTAATCAGATTCGTCTTCGTCGTCTACGTCAGTCACAAGACGCGTGTGGTTGGTTGGTCCAAGATATCCAGCATACAACATTCGTATTAGCACTTTATCAACAACCAAAACGAACCCCTTGTTAGCCGTGACGTGATACAGTTCCAACAAAAACGGTCACGCCATTTTAAAGTGTAATGTAATTATTCTTAGTTAATCAAATATGTCATTTATCTAAATACCTTGGCTGGTTGATATAAGTAATTAATGCTATTTTTAAAGCCTGTTAAACTGCTTGCTGAAACTATTTCACTATTTTTTTGTTCGGGTCATTATAATTTTGAATATTTAGCAAAAACATTTTAAAACAATGCATTTCAATTTTTTGCCTCCATCAACAACTATTGAAGGTAGCACCGTAGCATTACCTGGCACCGAACTAAATCAAAACATTGATAGAAACAGCTATTATGTCGATATTAAAATAGGCATGGAAAAATCTGTTTAATGAAATACCGAAAAATATTATTATTATTGTGTGGCTCGTTGGTCTTGTTGTTAGCGTATCTGCTTCCAATGCAGAAGGTCCAGGGTTCGATTCCCGCTTAAGTCAGAAGTTTTTAACTTCTGATTGGACTTAAGTCCATCAGTTCTTGTCTTGATAAGGTAAACGGTGCTTAGTGGAGAGTTCTAGTAACAAAAGCACTTAATAAATTTCAGAGTTAGTTCTTAATGCCTTGTTGTTCTGGCGTTAGATTCGCGGTTTTCACATTTCCTACCACTTGCTATATTCTATTAAAATATCGATACTTTGTTAATCATATGCTTCACATTTTCCATTCGTCGGGCTGCAAGGTTGGCTTGGTCGCCTTTGATTTAAATCCCCCAACTGAAAATCAGTTATATATTAAATGGGCATCTGAATAAATTTATTATTTTATAATTATATTACCATGTGTTATTCAATATTGTAAGCACTTTATAAATATGAATGCTTATATGTGCTTTAACATCTACAAATACTGCAACAGGAATATCTTTGGTATTGAAAATAGTAACTTGAAGAATAACAATAATTTGGTTAATTGGATGAGCGTAGCAAAGACTTCAATTTGACAACCCTGATAAAATAGCTCGGGTGATTATTTCTGTCCGTTCGCTCTCTACCGGGCAAACGGAATATGCAATCTTGATGTAAATTGGAGGGGATCTTCGAAATCTCTGAACTTAAATCTGCCAAGTCTGCGACTGGGAAAAGCGGAAATCCTAATTTAATCCTAATTATCATTTGTTTATGTCACAGAGATTCATTGTGGAAAACCAAGAGTTTGATTGAAATAATTCTATAAAGAATTACCGTCAGGAGCGATATACCCTAAATTAATAAATTCGTGGTGATATATTGCTTGTTATTTGCTCTTGCACGTACATTGTTGGCACAAATTGTAGTTTTTTGTTTTTCGTTTTGGTACATTCATTATGCTAATCAATATTGTAAAGTGCGTTATGTGTTCAAAATCCCACAAAATATTTAATAAGTGTTGCGCCCCCCCCCTGGATGTCCTACCTAACGCCTCGACAAACTTGGTAATTTATTTACTACATAGAGTCGGAGACTTAATCCTTCACTGTGTGTTGCGCTTGTAATGAATAATAAAACTAAGAGAATATTTTATTGCAGTACACGAGGACATAGACGGTTCGCAAAGGTCAAATCCGCATTTTCGTCAAAAGTTATAGCGCGTTTATACCAAGGAATTTGCTAGCATGGTATTCTAGTTTCTTATGAGAATTCGGAATATATTTGGAATTTTTAATATCTTTTTCTACATCCTTGTTTGCGAAGACAAAACAACTACCTTGGAGATATATTGTTCAATAGCGATCAATCACACAGAATAAAGGAAGTGCAGTCATTATAATTATTATACTTTAACTATAAAAATGTAAGTCTGTTACTATTAAAAGATATCAATCGTTTTAATATTGAAAGAGGTATTCGATTAAGCCACCGAAAAATTATTAATAGATGTTGCAAGGAAGTCACAATGGGTGTTGTCTATCAGTGCCATGTAATCAGATAACAATAGCTTACCAAGTAACTAAATTAAAGTATTGACACAATAAAGCGAAATGATAAGTAGAATTAGTGTACTTATAACATCAGTTAGACTGTCATCTCATACAAACAACTATAATACGTTTCAGAAGCTTTTTATAAAAGCGTAATTTTTTAACAAATCTGTCTCAAACCAAATATCAATAAATCCATCATTTCAATATCGCATATTATTGGTTTAATTTCTTTGTGGTGGATACTCCAGATGCGAATAAATACAATTTTGATGAAATCTAACTATGGAAACATGCAATTTAACCCAAACGATACATTTTTAGATTGTCACTACGTTGGCCTTACACATTCTTTTGTGTTTTGTTCAAAACGTACAAAAACTCCCTTAAGTTCACAGAAAACTAAAGGTAGTGCAAAACAAAAACACTTAATATGCAAACTAAACATAATTAGTAATTGCAATGGAATGCATGTTTTACAACCATAGAAGGCAGTACAGCATAAATGCCGGTGGCAACAACACGAGAAGAGAAACTCGAACGTTATCTTTCTTAATAAATAACAAAACTAAATAGTGCCCCAATAAAATGGGGGACTTAAATTATGCACAAGCAAACGGCAATATTTTGTCATCCCCTCGCATTCTCCATCGTAGTAAATTGTCTCACCCCAAATGCCATGAATATTCATTGCAGTCAGCAGTAATAATTAGGCACAGTAAAGCTAGGTCGTCTCCATTTGGCACCCAATGGAGCATGGCACGTACTTCCGACGTAAGGAACGGGGACAGGGATAAACAGACACTTAGGCATAACTACAGATTAAACGACTGGTTAAAATAATACGACAGTTAACTGGCTTTGTTGATGTAAGAAATGAAGAGAATATTGAAATAGATAAAACGTTTTGTAAGTGTTGTACTTTAGTACAATAAATAAAATATACAAATCTATATTATAAATATAAACAGTGTTTTGGTTATTTTAGTTTTTCCGTGTTAGTTGCCTTGTTTGTCTCTTATTTATTTTGATGTTTTTGAAAACTATATTTTACAAAACATAACATGAAAATATAAAACAAAAAGTATAAAATACATGTATTTTACAAAAAAAGTTGATAAGAGTACCAACATAAGGTGACTTTTCAATGATGATTAATCAACCAACTATAAGTCAATCATGAATCAATCAAGTACGTTTTGCCCACCAACCACATGGATTCCTTTAGTAAATTAATAAGGTTTAAATAGTCACGATTCATAATTTTTGGAAAATCACATTATTGTTAATCTAGAAAATAGATATTGCTTATCGTCTCTCGATTATTTTGATTGTTTTTAACGATCAAATTTATGTATTTTCATAAGCTGAAGACGGGATAAGTTTATTGTTCCTGAATTAATAAAATATAGGTTTACCAACTAAATGATTTAAAAATTCAAAACGATTTGTTTGTTTGTAATTTCGGTTGAATTCGCCGAGTCGAAAACACGGTCGTGTACTTTTGCATTAATTAACGCTTGATTTGCATCCTATTTCCATTTCAGTACAACTGTGTGTATCAATGTATGATGACTATAATGCTTTCATAATCAATGTTGTCCAAGTCAAAGTCAAAAAATATATGTATTCGTTTTTATTTTTTTTATTTCGATATATTATATTCTGTACAAAACAAATAACAAACGAAAAATGTAAAAATTTGAACTTGCCCCATTTCGAGTGACCGCCTAACAGACGCAAGTGTGGTTTGGGGGTTATTTCCAAGTCCAGAAGGCCCAGAATTCGTCTATGGACTGAGTAAACCCTATGAAAAATATTCGTTATGATTGCATAGTGACTGGAGTCGAATTAGTGTCCTCCCACATAACAGGTACGTGTATCGCTTAATCACGGTGTACAAATTGTTGACAACTTTACGGTGCGACAGAGTTTAACCATTTCATCATCAAGAAAGTCGTGGTGATAAGCGGAGTAATTAAATCATACAAACTCTAACATTTAAATAGACTTGAGTGATTTGTAAATATTAAAAATTAACCAAAGAAATTCGAAGATGACGGCGTGTTTGAATCGATACAGTGTTAGTCTTATTTATTTGACAACAATTTTAATTAAATACCATTTAACCATAAGAAATATACAAAGGTAAGTTTCCAAAGCCTAGCCATCATAATTGTGTGTTAAAACTAGATGTCCTTGATATTGTTTACGAACATTTATTCTCAATTATATTTAATTAATGTGGAACAATTAGATAATTTGCAGTGTGCAGATAATTCTTTGTTTCCGTTACCTACTTGAAATAAAACAAAGAATCTCGATATATTTTTACTAATTGAACGCTAAAATGGACATTTTATTACGCGTATTTCCACCGCTACATCGGTGGGTAAATACCAGGCGCCGACATGAAGATAAGATACACAAGACTCCACCCAATTCGCAACACTGCGCAGATAAAAAATAAAAAAAAAAACGAAAATCGAAAATCAATGTAGCTTCTTCTTTCCATCATCATCATCTTGGGGGGTGGGTGAATTGGGCATGCGCGCTAAGAAGACCGGGGTTCGACTAATTTTAAAGATGGAGGTGAAAAAAGGGCGGGGTGGTTTCTCCCCCACCACTCTCGCATCTTAAAATTCAATATAATTCCTGTTTCCATGGCAATTCTTTCTGGTTGCGTTGCGTAGCGACAGGTGGTGCCACTACGGCGAAGGAACTGAACGAGTAGCCAATAGTAGAACACGAAAAAAAACTTGATGAGGAAATAATACCAAATATGGACATGGGAAAATGATGAATTAAGTTTTTTTGAATATCAGCAATTTTCAAAGGTATTGGGATAAATTCGTTTTGAAAGATGAAAAGAACTCGTAATCCTCAACGAATAATGAGATAGACTTTCGGGGAACAAATTAGATGAATTTCGAATCTAATTCGAATGCGTAGTGGGTGGTGGGGGGGGTGGGAGTAGGGGTGGGGGTGGGGGGTCGTCTCCGGCATAAAGCGTAGGTACACCTCTCGAAGTAATGAGGGAGGAATCGAACGAAGCATTTACACTCAATTACATCATTAGTGAAAGTTTTCTTCGGCGGTGTAATTGCCCGGAAAATACGTAGATTTAACGCGATTTTTTTAAGTTACTGAAGTGAGAGAATGTTTGGGTTGGTCTTATAGTTTATAAACTAACTGGTCGAAGAAAATTTAACTCTTGATTTGACGAAAGAATTCTTAGTTTAGTTTCTTAACTAGGAATCGTTCAAGAGGTATTATTTTCTATATGATGAGATGATGAAGAGAAGTATGCCTTTTGTAAATATAATTACGATTTGAAATGTTTTGAGCGTACGTTTTAAACTGGTCGACAAAAATCTAATTTATCGATATTGATAACACAAGAACTAGATAAGATCTTTTGAATTACACCAATGATTTTCATTAGAGTAAAAGAAGAAAGTCTGGGATGAAAAACTAAATAAAATTCTAAACGTTATATAGTTTATTTATTTTATGATGTTTGTTACACTCAGGCAATCAATTGTGCACTGAATCATATAACCAAGCGATTAAGAACAGTGTGAAAGAGTTTTCTTAACATATGTATAGTCTTGATCTAGATATTTGATAATCACATCCTACCTAGCAAAAAGTTTTCAAAAACAGAACAAGAACGTGTCTCGAGAATATAAGAACTGTTATGAAGTATATCCTATTTGAAAGTTACACGCATCATACGCCAATCACAAAAAAATGGTTGATAAAAGTTCTGTGGGTGGTCGGTCACTTTTAAACTGGGCACAAAATTCGGTGACTTCATAGTTCAATTGCTGATTTCGTTGCCTACACGTTTAAAATTGATGACATTTGCAAACTAAAATAAATCATAGAAAAGGTGTTGTTTTAAATTTAAATTTTCATTTTTTAAGTTTTAGTTTTATGAACGGTTTTTAATTAAATATTCCTGTTCAGATACATAAGCAAAATTTATACACAGTAACAAGAAAAAGTAGTACAAACATCTGTAGATGAACACAATAAACAATAATATGCAAATAATTGGCAAAAGAAAAACAAAATGGCCAACATATCATCGATAAAATATTTCAATTTAGTAATAACAAGTTACAAATTGAATTGATTTGAACTGAGTTGGATATGATTAAATTAACTTTAGAATGAAATTTAATTAATTGAATAAAAACTCAATAATTCGAAAATTAAACTAAAAAATTATAATAATAAAAATACTTTTAAAAAAGCAGGTGTGCTTTAAATTGAAAAAAAAAACTCGCGATTTACGTACAGCACCGGTCAAGGTTCGCGCCCCATCAGTAAAATATATTTTGAGCAGCACTTTTGACGGTTGAAAACCACAAGTGGTTCCAACGTAGCGCCGGAACTAGAAATACTGGTTCTAACCGTTATTTACGCCACTTACATTGGTCTGTCCGCAACTGTGATCTATTTATAGATTGTAAAAATGTGCTATTGGTTTGATGTGACATAAAGACTAGAGAACCTGTTTGACCTGTCATACAGATATAGCAACTAGTTTATACATAGGGCTGACAAGTGTTTGGCTTCACACCTGCGCTTATACTAGCAGAATGCCTTATTAGCAGGCTACTCACGAATTATATGAGAGGGTTTAGACGAATGCTACTTTAGCTTACGTTTAATTATATGTACACTATTATTATTATTTATTACAACAACAATACCATTGGATTACCTACATGGATTGCAGTAAACAATTTTTTTTTTTAAATCAAGAAATTTAAAAAACTTTCAAAACCGAATAAATTAATTTTTGCAGTAATTAAGACTACAATTTAATTTAGAAACTGAAATGATACTGTATTTACTCTCAGAAACTAGATTCTGCAGTATTGATCTAATACGTAAACAAATTTTTAATTTATTTGAGAAAACAAATTATGTCGATGAATGGTTGATAAATAACATTAAATTGGAATGCAGAGAAAGTTCAACACTTCAATAATATATTTATCATTATCAGCAGTCAACCGAAATGTTCTCTTTGGCTTTATAACCCCTAAAATAAGTTATCTATCTACCAAAATAAAATGAAAGCGAAACGTCGCTTTAACTCTTTGAACCCCATTTATTACACTGTCCACCAGCTTCACCGCTTTGCTCTGAAAACAACGTCCCTAACAAATGCTTTTAAATTCTTAAACAGCCGTGACGATGATGTCATGTTGCGGTTGCCAAAAATCCGACTTTCACTCGAGCGCCGTCCGTTCATTTTTTCTGTAAAAGAATCCGCTTCTAAAAACAAACGAAAAACGACAATTTTTCTTACTGTTATCCTTTCTCTACTGTCCATTTCTCACGCTGTGACATGACATTTCAATTAGGGAGGTTTGTTTTTGAAGAGCACTTACTAAATAATCCCCAGAATTAAATTTGGGACACGAAAAGCCAACTTTCAAACGACGCACTTAGGAGGAAAAATACGGAAGACATAGTAAGAAAATATAAAATTGTGTGGGGGAGGGGGGGGGGGGGGGAAACTTATTGTACCTTTTGGTTTTGGGTCGAATTAAATAAACTACTTTACCGGACCTGCCTAAAAGTCAACTTTCACATCCCTACAAGAATGACAAGAAATCATATTCTGCACACAATTGTTTACAATTGTCCCCCAAAAGGCACCTCCAACTAATCTTAAGCTATTGATACAGAAATTGACATCAATCATATGAAACTTCGCTCAATTAAAACAGCTGTTTACGTCAGATCATCACCTTTTACCAAAGCTTTGTATTTTATAACTGCAATATTTAAAAAAAATTGTTCAACATCTTTGCATTATTTTAAAATGTACAAAATACGTATTCGTTAGTGTTTTGTTAGGTATCTATGTAGTTACTTGGCAAATTTTGGGTAGAAACCCTTTGTCATAAAAAAATAATTATTATATCCTCTCAAGTTCGAATAATCGAATACGAAACTAGTCTTAGCTGTGGCATGTCACTTACTCACACTTATTTTGAAACATGTCACTCTAAATACGAATTTATTTATTTATTATTTATTTACAAAAATAGATTTTCCCTAGTCTGAAGGAGAAAAAAACTGTTAATAATGACAACGAAAATATCTTAAATGGCTTAACACGTATCATGTAAATTCTTGGTGCTCATCAATATTCTGTATCATTCCCATTAATTTGATGGTGGTAAGGAAAGGAATGTTAAAAATGCAAAGAAAAAGTAACACGTATCGTGATTATTTTAGAATGTATTTATTCTATTTTTGAATCGAAAATGCAGTTTTTACAAGATGCATTTAGATACACAAAGCTTGTAACTTGTTATTCCATGTGTGGTATTACATTCCTATAACAATTACCGGGTAAAAGTTACAGTTTTTCACATGGTACGTTTTAATCTGAGCGGTAATAAGATATAATTACAATTCTTAAACCCTTGATTGTACCTTAGAAGTAAATAATTATAGAAATAAAACAATGTAGATGTGACTTTAAGTTGCCACACGGGTTTGATGTGGCATTCAAGGTTCTAAACTTAGCTTCTAATTACTTGAAACAAGACACTGGTCGTAATAAGACACATTTAATGATGTAATAAGCATGTGAAGAATGGCTGCAGTCATACTAAGCTTAGGATGTGTTTTTAAACATGACACGAACGAGGAACAACTTGTACAGGCAGCTCAGCACATCATCTACTTGAGATTAATACAGGAGGTCTTCGGGGCAATACTTAACAGAGCCAATCCTGACTGAAGGGTCCACAGGTTTAACTCTCAGAGACAAAATGTGCCGAGATTGACTAAAAAATATAAATTGGATGATCTTTATTTTATAAATATAAATCAACGACTCTGGAAATCACAAGCTCCTCCTGGCTTCAAGTTATATAGAAAATAAAAATATAATTGGATGAGCGAAGCGAAGACTTCAATTTCACTGACCCCCCAAAAATTTAGCTCGGGTGTTTTTTTTCCTTTTTTTCCGTCTGTTTGTTTGCTCTCTACCGGGCAAACGGCATATGCGATCTTGATGAAAATTTGACACGACCTTTGTTTTCTCTGAACTTAGACTTGCTACATTTTTGGGTACAATCAAAGAAATATTTCTCATGAATATCGTACTTTTACGATTTTTTTTCGATTTTTAGTGCGATGTTTTCGTGACATTTGGGCCGATTTTGACCAAAACGGGTGGGGCTACAACGTTCATATTTCACATGGACATTAAGGTAATGGTGATGTATTGCTTTCTGAAAGAAAAAGTTGAAAAAGTTAGCCAGAATCTATAGAAATAAAGCTTTTAATATAAGTTTTTTGACTTTTTGTGTGATATTTTCGTGCCATTTGGGCCAATTCTGACCAAACGGGTGGGGCTACAACGTTCATATTATACATGGACATTAAGGTTATGGTGATGTAGTACCTTTTGAAAGAAAAAGTTAAAAAAGTTAGCCAGAATCCATAGAAATAAAGCTTTTAATATAAGTTTTTTACGATAAATAATCCCAATTGACAAGAAACAATAGAAACTTGACAACAATCACCTACAATGCGTAGGCAACAAAACAAAGCACTAGCAAAAGTAAAGATATCCCACGCAAACTAAAAACTTTAAAAAGCTCATCCATCAACGCGGCGGGACTTTAGCGTTTTCCTAGTTAAAAAACATATCACAAGAAACGAGAGACAAAAACAAAAAATTTACAAATAAACAATGCCAAAGTAAAAACTCTTTAAAATCATGTATTTTTTAATCGATTTTCGGGGATCGACTTATGGAAGTGCTGTAAAGAACATTCTCTTGAAATTCCAATAAAATTATGTAAAGTATTAAAACATAGGCCTATGTGACTGAAATAGGCTGATAAAATTAAAATATGGTATGATGGGTCTTCCTCGATTTTCCCTACAACTCTAATGTGCAATTGAAGTTTGTATAGAAACAAAGGTGACACATTTTTTTATTTTTATTTTTAACTAACACCTTTCGTAGATAAGTTTGTGTATGTTGTGTTCTAAATAAGACAAAGCTTTTCACCTTTTCAAAAGAAACAATATGTTGTATTCAATAGCTTAATTAATATTTGCTTTTATTGAACAATATAGAATTGGAGTTCCAATCAAATCAGACTTTGAGATTGTTACAATTCTCTATGGACGACTTTGAATAGTGCATCGTGTTTAGCATTCACTCTAATCTAATCAATTAGAAACATAAAAATAGTTTAAGAAAGTCGTTGCGATTTAATTCAATCTGTCGGAGGAATAACAAACGAAATAATGAAAAGGAGACTCTTGAAAATAAGCGCACAAGAATAGAGGATTTAATTTCGGTTCCGTTAAAGTCTTTTGACGTCGTCTTTTTCGTCTAGTCTTCGCGGGGCACTGAAAGCGTCCATGGCAGACATCCGGTATAGAGTTATGAGCGAATCACGTTTCTCGAAAGATCGTCAAAGAAGAGAAGGAATCCACATTGAGCCAACTCGGCTTTAGGAGACTTTAAATTTAACTAGACTATATAACTAGCTTCATGTCTTTAGTATGATTAAAAAACTTGTGTGCAAGTTCTGCCTTTTAAACGGAGCGAACGGAAGAATTAGAAAGGGAACAAAGAAATAAAGATGGCGACGATGGTAGACACAAAAGGAAAATACAAGTTTCAGGAATTTAGCTTTTGAAAGGATATACAGTTAAAAGGGGAAATGTTACGTACATAAAATAAAATAAAGATAAATTTAGGATCAAGCTCGCAATTTAATTTGGTTCATTCTTGCTGTTGACGAGTATTTATCTCCCTACATATCTGTCCTTCAGGTAAATATTAAAAAATGTCGGATTGCGGTATATGGACGATAAACTTTAGTTTAAATAAATAGCTTATTCAAGAATATTTTAAATAATATGTTTTAAAACTCGCACTCTGCAAACATTATTAGTGTCTATGCAATCTCCGCGTTTAATGGTGATTTCACATTAATCGACGAAATCACGTTGTGAATCAATTAAAATTTAATTGAAAATGCCTGATTATTTTTTCAAATAAAACCTAGTATTCAGTGAGTTGTCAAGGGGTTTCCAATAATGAACAATATTGCCAACATAAAATTACTAATATAACATTCTGAAACCGATTTAAGTGAGCGTAGTGGTACCAACGCTCGAACAAAAAACCTTGTCCGCATAAATGAGTACGTATACAAAACTCATATTCTCGACACGACGCTAAATTTTGATTGCCTGTCGATAAATTGATTCTATCACACGTACAAGCTTCTGTTTTCACGTAATACGGCTGACAAGCTTTCAAAATGTTTCCAACAGGATTAGGTGAAAGCTTACAGGAAAATAAAATACATAAAACAATGTCACATTACCCACGTTACAAAGAGTGCTGGTTAGCATAAAACACAGGCGAAGAACTTATTTCATTTTTTGGTATTATACAAAGTACACTAACAACTTAGTATGCCATGAGTATTAAATAGTTTACTCATTCGTTTGGTAGTAAACATGGCAACCGAATAACAGGATAATAAAAAAAAAACTAGTTTTATTTATATAAAGTAGTTAATTCAAAAGGAAAATTCAACCAAGAGATATTAACCTGTTTTATGTTATTCCACATTTCTGCATGTTTTAAATATGAATAATAATATACTGAATTTTCGTCATTACTTGACCAGTTTATAAAATTCAAGGACTAGTATGAAATGAGCTGCAAGTCAAAACAAGTAACCTATTTCTTAAAACATTTTGCCAATTTTGAAAGTATCCATCCTGCGTCCTTTAAGATCAACTTTTGAAACAGAACATAATAATTTCACATTGTACAACAGTTTATAACAAGTGCATTATGTGTCGATTATAGATGGTGTATACAAACATTGTTCAAAAAGACAGCCCAATGTTTACGATGTGTTTTAAATGTAATATATTTTTCTATTGCTACAAATGTATGGTACACTGTAATATATGCACCAAATGGCATGTACTTTTCAAACATCCATTAACGATTACGTTTTTCGCGCTTGATGAAGCACATTATTTAAAAGTGATTATTTGACTCGACATTACTCAAAATTTCTCTGTAAGCGCATGCATTGTCAATATTGGTATCGGTAGCATAGCGAGTTTATTTATTTTAATATAATGTGTGTAGGTAGGCTTCTCTTTTCAATGACGTTTATATCGCTTTTCATCTTTTTATAAAATGTTATGGTTATTATATTTTACACTTTTCTGTAGTGGAATGTATAATACGCACAAAATTCGTTACCACATTTCACCAGCAGGTAAGTTTGTTCGTGTAGCCTATATTTAAAATGTGTCAATAAAGAATGTGAGTAAACGAAGCAATTGGTTATTACTTAGGTGATCTTCTTTGCACGTACTTCCTTACGAGTTCTTGATATTTACCAGCCATTTCCCTGTAGATTCCTTTTTGCTGGAGTTAAGAACATCACAGCTAAACTGAACTAAAAATAATGAGTGCTTTTAGTTTGGCTGCGTAGCAGTGCTTCTTTATCCTACAGATGACATTTAGATATTATGTATTACCTACTTCTGATAGCTGTTGTAGATGCCATGAGTTCATCCTCCTACAAAAATAGTTTACAAAGTAATCAATTACATATTTTTACTAAACAATGCAATAAGCTAAACTAAACATCACACACTTACTTACATGACAAATAAGTACTGCATATTAAGGTAAAAATATATCATTGTTGTCTATGTTTTGTGTACTTCTGTTTGTATTATGAGTGTATTTATGTTATTATATTTACAGGTTGTTAGGTATATCTAAGTGAATGGGCTTTGCCATTTGCAAACTATCTAAACACACTCTTACGCAAATAATAGTTTTAATGTGATATTTACTATTTAGGAAGATATCACATTTCTTCAGGGGCAGACATATGTAAAATAATACAAACATGTCATAAAAACAACCACTATATGTGGATCAACTTGTATTTAGTATTGTAACTGCATAGGGTAGACGTTACGTAAATAAATTCACGAGTTTATTACAATTGAAAGCTAAATCAAGAAAACTGACCATCTCTTTTTTTTACTATTTTTTTATTTGTCTATCCTATTCAGTTCCAAACTGATTTACAAAGGAAATAAATCTAATTAAACAGATGCAGACAAAACAATGAACTACAGTTACGTAAATATTTGAAATACTAATATTACAACAACAATGTATTAAAACAATAATTTTGGTAACAAATTCAAAAAGGATATTAAATGCAATTAATTAATGAACCAAATGGGGGGGGGGGGGGGAGAAAGAAAAAAAACGTCAAAAAAGAAAAACGAAAAGATATGTAGGCCTATATTGGACAATGTATTTTGAGTTGTCACTTGTAAGTAACATCATACTTATTAGAGCTTGATAAAATTGTACAGTATTATCCAATGTAATAAAAACACATTATGGTGTACACCTAAACTAGCAATAATTACTGCTCTTGAATACCGTTGAGATTTATGAGAGGGTTGGCGTAGCGACAGTTTGTTAATAATCAGATAGTATTGTAAACTCTGAAACATTAACAAATTATATTATACACAAACCGTCTCGACGAAACAACTCGATCATAATATATCTCAACGATAAATTTCAACAAATCATTACATTTAAGAATTAATCAATATAAATTTTAAAGTACATCAATATGAAAGAAATCTAGCACACTATAAAAAAAGTGTAGTGTAATTTTGCTAGTAACACATAGTTTGTTATTAAAAATGTAATAATGAAATGGGAATAATATTTTATTTATTTATTTACTATTTACATTGACAAGTAAATGGTTTCCATTTCCCCAACTTTGAGCAGTGCGTTTGTTTGTGGTTAAACATCGTTTTAACTCGTAGATCTAGAATGTAAAACATGTAACCAACCATACATACTGAATAAATGAACTCGTGAATAACTTAAAACCATCGTAAAATACAAGGTGTTGTAATGTAACTTTTGCATTATTAACTTTGCATGACCACCATCTTATTCTTATTCCCCCTCCTCCTATTCTAATTTTACTCCACGTTACCATGTTGGATGTCCTAACTTTTTCCAGTCTAAAAAGCAACTTTGACTCAGGAAAGTTTCCACCATTTTGTAAGAATCCACCCCCACCCTCCCCCTCCTGGCTTCACTTCACCCCCGTATCCCGGGGCTTTCTCCATCATCCCCTTACGCTCCGTTGAGCAGGGAAAAAGTAAAATAGAAATGACAGCCTAGGAACAGCCTTGACAGAGAACTGCCGACTTCAATCCCCAGGGCTGATTAACACATTTCCTAAATAATTACTTAACTTGGCAACGTCGCATTGAGGCACACGGTTGCCAGTCTCGCTTCCATTGGAGAGTACAGAGAATTTGGTTTTCTCGAGCTGATGGCTTCGTTCCGAGTACTACTGGAACTTGATATTTATTGTTTATTTTTAAGGATGTAATCATAGTCGGTTAATAAATGTTACTTGCAAAGGTTTTACCAGAACACAAAACCATTCACAATGTTTTAATAATTGTATAAACACAATAATTGCAATAAGAAGTGCGATCATATGCTGTATTCAAGGGTTTAGTTATTATTTAAAAAAAAAAAAATACTTGCAACACCTCTAACTAGCAAATATTGTTTCTGTAAGTATAAATAAGTTTTGTTGTGTTGGTCACATTACAGTTGTTGGTGAGCAGCAATATAAATTGGGGTTTTTCTCTTCACATGTCTTGACAATAATTACGACGATAACTTACTATATTCATTTACTCACAAATACTTGCACACAGCAATCATCAATATACTAACTTATTTAACGATTTATGTAATTAAAACATTTAGATTTTCAAATATAAAATGTAGTCTGCTTTCATGTTTGCGTATCGATTTCGAGCAACGATTAATTATTTTCGTATTTTCGTAAATACCTCAAAGTATATGACAGTAGAAAATGGACAGAAAAAACTCTGTATTCATAGAAAATCTGATACATAATTTGGATGAATGTATATGGATTAGAATGAATGAATATTATTGGCAAGTCGCAAAAACGATAAAATGCCTACTTTAGTAGTAGTTAGCAAACTACTTATTTATGATCCTAATATGAATAAAAAAATTTAGTTTATGCTTTAATTTAGGTATCTATAAAAGCAAACATAAAATATTACTATCAATTGTATTCAGAATGTTTACTATTTGAAATACAAAACAAGACAAACAAAACAAGTTACAAACAAACACAATAACAAAACAAGTGTCTTAAAGAAGATGCATCCACTTTCAAAACATTATACTCTGTAAACAAAGCTCATTTTGTATTCTAGATCTAATCTCTAAACGCGTTTTACTACCCCAATTTACAGTCGCGTCCTGTGAAAGACAGTATATCATCGAGTATTACGGTTAACGGCTAAGGAACAGTCGAACGATAATTGATTGGTTACTGTTGAGTCTACACTTTTCTTCGTTCAACGACACACTTCAGGGTGATGTAAACTGGAGATAGGATTCTGGCAGCTGTGGAAGTGGGTGCTTGCTAGACCCAGCCACAGGCGATTGAGAAAATTCACCTGTGTAATTACCTACTTGTAGCAGAGGCGTGTAAGGCGTTTCCTGTTAAATGATGGACATGACTTACGTCATGTTATGAGGGAGGGAAGCTCACCTATAAGCATCACTTTTCTGTCCGTCCGTCTGTACGGTGTGTCACGTCTCACAATAAAAACCGAACATGACCTCCGATTGACATGCGTTTTTTTTTAACATTGCTCTTCAACAAGGATGACATTTAATGTTTTTGGTGATTATGGGGGGGAAGGAGGAGTCGCTAGCCCCCCCAGAAAGATTGAAATACATGTGCCGGCACCTCCACTAATATTGAATGCAAGAACAAGCAAGGGAGATTTGTCTTTCAACCCCAGCACTGCCACCATAGGAAGATCGAATCACGTCGAAATATTTGATGATTGTATTATTCTTAGACGGTTTGTTGATAAAGTAGCTAAACACTCCCTCTTTTGTTTATGCATAAATATAATATTATATCTGTTAGCAATGACTTTGGTCTACACTCCTTTTTGTTTATGCATAAATATGTATCTGTTAGCAAAGACTTCGGAACAATGTAAGGTAATTAGTTATACTTCACACGAAGTTTTTCATGACGGTTATAGATCTGCCCTTTGGTGGTTGATTTCTTATCATAAACATTGTCCCAATGGTGCGTCATAAAAATGTAACTAAAAGTATTTAAGAAATAAACATCATACTGGCAGATACATCCAAAGACAGGTATATGGTGGTATATTTTCCTCTCTGAGAATTGTTGAAGTGGGATATTGTAAAGGAGTTACAATAAAAGAACTTATAAGGGCAGCTTTCGTGCCTTAAAATGTAGTCATGAGAATTCAATGGCAGGTATATTTGAATATTTGTTGTGGATATAAATGTCATCTTTGTTTATGTTTGCCAAAAAGCATATTGTGAGTGAAAAATACTTTTAATTTTGATTTTAACCGTGTAGATTTTGTTTTTACCATAAATATCTACCGCTGGATACGTCTTTCTTCTACAATTCACAAGTCAGTTTTACACTAGTTTCAGCACCGAAATGCGGTGAACTAATTAATTAAATGATGTCTGCATTTTACCTCAAATTTTCAAAGTAACCCAATAATATAAAACACAAACCAACTTTAGTCATATCAGAGTTTGCAAAAAAAAAATATTTTAGCCTCTTGTATATTCTTGCATGCACCCTGCTTATACGTATGGAACAAAGAACCACATTTTTGCAATCAAAGATTGTAGTTTTATCTGCATAAGAATTTTCGGCAATCGTTTTTATATAAAGTCAAAAGAACCAAAATCCCCTCCCCTTAAATTTTAACTCTCCTTCATTAGCATAGGAATTGCGTTTTTACGTTTTCTTGTACATTATTACCCCCCCCCCCCTCAACCAGCTCATACCATGCACAATGTTGCACGTACATATATGCGCATAATAATGTAAATAGTTACTACCCTTTCATAATTTCCAAATGCAATCTATTTAAAAAATCACAAGGATGCTCGCTGTAGGGTTCACATTATAGCTTTATCCTGTGAGACTTTCTTCAGGTGACTAACTAGTTTATTAGGGTAAATGTAAATGTAAATGTATTGTAATTCATACTTACGTGTGCGTGTGTGTGTACATTAAGATAAGTTAGATTTATTCCTCATATAGACAATTTTCCAATTAGTTAGGTAATTGTGGAGGGAATATGTGAGGGTTGTTTAAAAGGACACAATCCGTAATATTATTAAATTTTATAAAACAATTGGAGGTTAGCTCCATACAAAGTTATTGAAGGTGTCTGAAAGAAAAAAACGAGGCTGCTAAATGATATACATGCTTGGTTTTAAAAAAGTGCAAAATTTTCAAAATCAAAATGTTTCTTCACGCACTTCTAATAATGGTTTATGTTGCTATAGCGCAACTTTTACTAGATTTGTCCGCCCGAGACCTGAGCATCGTATAACCACGAACTCACGCTGTATTTTATTAAATTACGCAACAACAAAAATCACGCTGCTCCTCACCCGTCGAGAAATAAACTCCTCAACACAAATTATAATTAACTTGTTACAACTCCAATTAAAAGAGTTGTAAAAACAGAGGCCAAGGCTACAAACTAGAATAAAAACTCGATATCTCAGGTGTACGCATCCATAACATGGCGTCTACTAGACTTTACTTATCTGTGATGGAGCAAGAACAAGGTTGTCGAAATGAGAAACATGACCGCCAATATTAAAACCAAGCGAAATAACCTTATTTTAGTAATACTCACATAACGCTACACAAAAACGAAAAAGGGGGTAATAAGTCCCATATGGTTTAGTTAGAACTATATCTGGCATAAAACCGTTTACCAAATATTGTTTCCACAGTAATGATTTTAATCAAGTTTCAAATTTTAATTAATTTATACCACAATAAAAACGCTACTGATTACAATATTTGAATAATTTTTCATGCAGGGTGTAGTTCTAACGAAACTACGTGAGACATATTAACCTTTATTCGATTTTACGTACGGTTTGAGAGATATTACTAAAATAGGGTTATTTCACGTGGTTTTAATATTGGTGGTGATCCTTCCCCTTAAGCAAAAGTTGTATTTTGCTAATAATTAGTAAAATACAAGTTAGTTAAGTGAAAAAATATTGTTTTATTTAACGCTCCCCAGGTAAACTAAACTTTGACAGACTAAACAGATATGTAGTATCTTATGACATTCTGTGCCTAGATTTCAATTATTGCGATCGTAAAAGGTGAAACATAATATATTGTGATTTTTTTTATTCAAGATACCCTACATCTTTTGATTAAATAGTTCCCAATCAATCGAAAAATCCTTTTAAATACGACATTATAATCATTTTCTGTGCCAAGTGTTGACTCCTCTATACCGAACCGTATAAAGTCTGTTTGGTAATTTAGTATATTTTTTGCGATATTGTGACAGTAAACACACATTTTAATTCTCATAAAATAATAAATTTGTGATAAGAGCCTACCCACTTAGTTACAGAATTGATTTTCAGTGAGGGATTTGAATTTCAAGCGAACCAAACCAACCCTGTCAGCGCGGAAAACTGGACGAGCAACTATCGCCAACAGGTTTTTGAAATAGAAAATCGTGACCAAGTAATTATTGGGAATGACTCTCTCGGGAACAACGTTCACTGTTTACACATGTTTAGAAGTATTTATGGATTTAAGTCGATATCAGAAGTAAACAATCCTTAGCCTTTTATTTATTGTTTATCCTTGTTACACTGAACAACAAGAAACGGCATCGACGCTAGCAACAAAAACACTTGAAATCTATGTAGAAATCTCGTGCCGCAAAGATCCTTATGAAGCACGTGAAACTAACACGATACATGTGGTATTCGAACCCGGGACCAACGCGAATCAAACAATATAAAAATATAATACAATATGGATAACGATGAATTTTTACCAATTTTTAATGAAATAATTTTAATTCTCAACCGTAAGAAACCGTTATTAAATGGTTTTTAAAGAGAAGAAATAAATAGATGCTACAATGCTAGTTTTGCTCTAATTTGAAAACTAAAATGCTAAATTCTCAATCTTAAAAACACACCTTTTTATTATTATGTCTACAGATTTTTAAATAGCGTCAGAACAGTTTTATGTCACCGTAATAAAAAATTAATATTTCGGTAACACAATCTAGGGCGGGTGGACGGGCGGATTATCGTCTGTGAAACCAATCTGAGTATAGGTAGACGTTATGTTGCACTATAAAGCCGGGAGTCGGGTTACCAGTGCGGTCCAGGTGGTCTGGGTCTGGCTGGACACGTCCGCCCGCGCCAGCTGGAAGGCCAGAGTTCGACTCCATGTCGTCTGTCTGGACACCAGTCTTAACCTTCGGAGTTTACGACTTTTACTATTTTCAATGTCTATTTTTATTTCAGGACACGAACTCATTAAATTTTAAGCATAAAGCTAAACCACATTCAATCAAGCAACTTTTTTATATTATATTATTTATTTATATATGTAACCATTTCATTTATATAAGTTTTTATCTTTTATTTATTTATTTATTTATTTATTTATTTATTTAACGTATATACTATTCAGTTAAAGAACTGATTTACAAAGGACAACTAAATACATCTAATTACATAGATGCAGACACAACAATGATCTACATTTAAGTAAATATTTAAAATAGTAATATTACAACAACAATGCATTTAAACACAACAATTTTGGTAACTAATTCAAAAAGGATATTTAGACGAGTGAGCGCAGCGAAACGAAGTCTATAACGCTACTCGATCGGGCCTTGGTCGTGATTAATTCTGTCTGTCTTTCCGGTCCCATACGGCCGAACGGCCAAATACATTGAGCTGAAATTTTAAACAGACATCCGTGACCAGGTAATTGAGAATTGCTAACAAAATGAGCACAATCCGTTGCGATTTAAACCAACAAGAAATAATAAAATTGAAAAATAGGCGTGAAGTGTAGGCATCATTTTAACAACAATGCTTTTGTTCTTGAGGAAGTAGTCATTTTTATCGAAACATTTTGTCAGGCTGTGATTATATGCATATCTGTGATCAAGGTGTTTCGAATATTGCACGACCAAGGTTCCTCTAAATTCCGTTGGGGCATTGAGTAAACCTTGCAACCTTTACTCGTATTTTGTATTGGCTATGTTTTCCATAGTATTGTAATGCATTTCAAAATATGTTTTATAATTTTTTAAATACAATCCAGAAATTAAAATATCTTTCCCGACCGGTGGTTTGAACATAAGTCTTCCATATTTCGGGTATAATGGTGCCTTAGACAACTAGACTATAGGGAAACGCCAAAGTCGTTGATAGACGAGTGAGTGAGCCATGTGTTGAGAACCCGGGAACATCCCCTTTCCTCCCCTATACCTAAGGCTGGGTCTACCCCAGTATGGGAAATGATACCAGGAATTCAACTCATGGCTCACTCACTCGTCTATCAACGACTGGCGTTTCCCTAGTATACTCGAAATCATGGATGATCTGAGGTTTCTAGTGGTCAAAAATTCTCATTTAAAAATGCCTAATTAAACACATAAATCGACCGAATTCTATTGGTATGGAATACATTTAGCCAAATCAGCATGCAAATATTTATAGTTCAGATTATATTTTGACTTAACAAATGGTAAATTAATAATTTCACTAAAAATATGTGAATTACCTAACTAGAGTTTCTCGCTTCAAGTGACTAACTATTCGTCTAGAAAATATGAAATCTGGTACAGCTATAACTACCCCTTCATACAGCCGGGTCTAGCAACACAGTCGGCGTGACGTCTAAGGGTAAAACTCCGCATGTGGCGGTGCCAAATCGTAAACTCGTCATAGTCACCCAACGGTCATAGTGCAGGTGATCTGGAGAAAAATAGTTCCTACCCTTGAACAGATTGTAACTAAATGAATCTTTTTGTATTAGATTCAGAAGAAGATCTCAATTAATATACTCAAAATCAGGGATGATTTGAGGTTTCTAAATCAATCAAATTTGCATTTAAAGATAAATAATTAACACATCAAATCAACAGTTTAATAGGTTTGGAGTACTAATTCCACAAATCAGCGACTCATTTTGCCAAATCAGCGTACATATGCGATCTAATTTAGATAATATTTTGGACTTTACAGAGAGTAAATGAATAATTTTACTAAATATGTGTGAATTACAATGAGAACTAGGGAGGAAATTCTGTCTCAAATAAAGATTGGAGCTTAAAGTGACTAACTTTAAGTAAAGAAAATATGTAGTATGGTAGTTTACAACCCCCATGACTTGTAAGGGTGAAACTCTGCGTGTGACGGTGATAAAATGTAAACCCCTCAGTACAGGTGATCTAGAGAAAAATAGTTCCCTACCTTGAATAGATTGTAATTAAAATTACTAGGAAAACGTCAAAGTCGGTGTTAGACGATACTAAAATGAAGTGCATTTCAATAACTTGGGTGCTCCACAAACGATTTTTTAGTCGCGATGATAGATGAGCGTTCCTATGCAATCTTACTTTTGATTAATTTTCGATTGTTAACATAAACTCTTTTAAAGTATGCATGAGATTAGTATCAATATCTGTATGGCTCTACCCTCTACAACACTAACCTATGAAAATATCACGAGGAACACGACAAAGACGTTGAGAGATGAGCGATCGTGCCAAGAATTGGTTGTAGCATGATGAATTTGACTTGGTAGGCCACCAAAACTCATCCTAATAATCTGTTAATTTGTATGAATTTGTGTATTATGTAAGATAAGCTTTCAAGTTTTATTGTGGCATTTAAAAATCAATACTCGACTCTTCCAACACGCAATTATACATACACAAATGTTACACCTTCTTGTACAATATTGTTTGCAATTCGGATTATGTACATGAATAAGCATACACTTTAAACAAAAATCAAATGAAACATTTCAAAATATGATGATATAGGCCTACACTCAAAGACACAAACAATTTGAATTCAATTTTCATTGAATATTTGAGTTCTTTTCATTATTCCTAGAGGATTTGTCAGCTTATTTTTGGACAACAAACAAGGTAGGTAGGCCTACCCAAACCGTGTGCAGAGTTAAAATAACAACTAATTTTAGAAATTTATTACAAAATAAATCACCAAATTTTAATTATTTGTAATGGAATTATGTAATAGGGTAGATATATTAACACGACAACGTTATAAGAAACTACGAGCACATTACTTATGTTAAATTTATTACGTCTATGTAATTTTTCAAATATTTTAACCGCCTATTGTCCTTTTGCGAATACACTTTTGATGAATTAGGTAGATAACTGAAGCTCTAGGTCGTGTAGTATTGAACGTGTAGCTCAGGCATAAGTGTCTCTATTTTGGTTATCCACAGCAGTGAATCACAAGGCCCAGACAGAAAGATTACCAGTTTCTTGAGATGAGGCAGGTACTGCGGTATGAGAAGAATCGTGTCTTGAACCATGTCATCCATTTGTTTTAGTATCAGCTCGGTCAGTTTTGGGCATCCCTTGATGATACTGCGCATTCCCATAGCGCAGACCTTTCCTTCGCCATACAGCGCTAAAACCTTCAGCTTTTTTATGTGGGAGGCGATGATCACCGCCACCTCGTCTGTGAGGTTGTGCCCGCACAATTCGAGCGACTCGAGCTTCGACAAGGCGGTGGATTCAAACAGCTGTATCCAAGTGTTCTCGGCCACCCAATCGGAAAACAACCATAAATGACGCAGGCTGGGCATCGACCCGATAGCAAGTACACCCTCGACAGAGATGCCGTGTGTGTGGAGAGCTAAGATCTTGAGATGGTCGCACTTCTGCAGCGCAGACCAAGCTTCCATAGACAAGTTCTCGAGCTTTAGTTTCATTGAGCAAAGTGTCTTAGAGAATCGTTGGCACACAGCTATGAAATCTCCGTCTATGTCATCTTGCTCGCTGTAGCCGCTCATTCTAATATGTTGTCCCTCGAGATTGTCGATTTGCCCGCGGTGGTCCAACCAAAACTTACGTCTCGATAAACGCAAACTCCTCAAATGGGGAAGTTGAACGTTACAACCCTCATCAAATACTCGGCCGGACAACGAACATTCGTCAAGTTCCAGTGTTCGTAGCTCTGTGCAGTGTCTAACTATTTCTTTCATTACCCTCGCGTCTATGCAAACGCGTGCTCTCTCCACAATCAACACGCGAATCTGGTGATTGCGTAGGCTAACCTCTTCCAAGACTAGGTTCACGTCGCTCCAGTCGACCAGTTTGAGTGACCTGAGCCACGGTGCTAGTCTAAGAAGCTTCACGACATTCTCCACACTCTCCTCTCCACCTATGAACTCGAACCGTCGGTAGAGACTAGGGTCTCGATGTAAGGATTCCCAATGAGTGCATACCTTAGACACGGAGCCACGAAGCTCGGATGGACTGAGGTAGGAGAACACGTGTAGGAGAAGCTCTGGAGGCAAGCTTTGGATGTTGAGAGAAGACTGACTGATCAGCCGTGTAGGCCTAGCCTGACCAGCAAAATATGAGGTGATCCTTATGAATGAAAAACGACTTAATAACACTCCCATAGTAATAATACTTTAACTGAACACACACTGTAGTCCCTACTATAAATTAATTGCAAAAAGTCAAGCACAATTCAGTTATTAGTTTGTTTACTGAAGAATCCACGGTCCCCTGGAAGTGCAAAGACAGCCGCGGGAAACCTCCGATACCAAAGATGTCAAGGAAGATACTCCGCCTACATTATATTCGAAGTATCTTAGGTTAACCCTTATTTTTTTATCTCATAAATACTTTCACATATATAAATGTTTTTAAGGCCATTCGCGTTTCGCGAGACCCCTTGCAGCTTCGCGATGTGCTTCGCATTACAGCTGGCTGTGGAAACCAAACCAATGGCAAGTAGAGGTTCCCTGACCGACGTAGTTATAATTTTTACTGATAAATCAAAACTTTAATTCCTAAAAGTAGGAAAACGCTAAAGTCCCGTCGCGTTGATGGATGAGCTTTTTTGTAAGTTTTTAGTTTGCGTGGGATCTATTTACTTCTCAAGTGCCTTTTGAACGCATTGTAGCTTATTGTTGTCAAGTTCCTATTGTTAATTGTTAATTGTTATTATAAACCTAAAAAAACTCATATTAAAACCTTTATTCTATGGATTCTGGCTAACTTTTCAACTTTTTCTTTCAAAAAGCAATACATCACCATAACCTTAATGTCCATGTGAAATTATGAACGTTGTAGCCCCACCCGTTTGGTCAGAATCGGCTCCAAATGTCACGAAAATATCGCACTAAAAATCGAAAAAATCGTCCAAAAATAGTACGATATTCATGAGAAATATTTCTTCGATTGTACCCAAAAACAATACACCTCTAAATTCAGATATTTCAAAGGTCCCCTCCAATTTTCATCAAGATCGGATATGCCGTTTGCCTGGTAGAGAGTTTACAAACAGACAGAAAAAAAAACAAAACAAAAAAACAAAAAAAAACACCCGAGCTAAATTTTTTGGGGGTCAGTGAAATTGAAGTCTTCGCTTCGCTCATCCAATAATCATGGACTTAAGGCCGCGTTCACACAACTATGTTTTAGTCTTAAAAAATTGTTATTGTTATAAGAATCCAATATCCTGATCGGGTAGTAATGTTTCAGTGGCCTGTCATAATGAAGTTACTCCTTTTCATTGGACGTCCTAAGGATTATTGACGTCTGAATGGTCCGTCGTAAGAACTTAGTTTTTGCTATAACAATTTCTTAAGACTAAAACGTAAACAATTTAACACGTGTCCCCTATCCCCTTATAACTAAACCAACCGAGCTAAATTTTTTGGGGGTCAGTGAAATTGAAGTTCGCTTCGCTCATCCAATAATCATGGACTTAAGGCCGCCTTCACACAACTATGTTTTAGTCTTAAAAAATTGTTATTGTTATAAGAAATCCAATATCCTGATCGGGTAGTAATGTTTCAGTGGCCTGTCATAATGAAGTTACTACTTTTCATTGGACGTCCTAAGGATTATTGACGTCTGAATGGTCCGTCGTAAGAACTTAGTTTTTGTTATAAAAACGTAAACAATTTAACACGTATCCCCTATCCCCTTATAACTAAACCAATTGTGTGAACGCGGCCTAAACTAGGAAAACGTCAAAGTCGTTGTTAGACGAGGGAGTAGCCATGTGTTGAGTACCACGTAAAATTTGCATTTAAGTTCATTGATATACATAAAGTATTAATGATACTCTTATTGTTTTGAGATTGGTTGGTACAAGGGCGCGTCAACTGTAAGACCATAATGCGCCACTCTAGCCTATAATAGGCTAGGGAGGAAAGACCCAATCTCAGGGGGAGGAAAGGGAATGTTCCAGATTACTTAACACGTGGTTCGCTCACTCGTCTAACAACGACTTTGGCGTTTTCCTAGTAAATGCAATTAGTTTAAATCAAATGTACAAAAAAGTAGTGGGGGAAAAATTAATTTATTTTTATGATTTTCTCTCTTCTAGATCGTTGCAACTTTACCCAGTCTCACAATTGTTCCAACTCTGTATCTATAACCATCAATCCATCCTACCTTTATACAACATCGACAATAAACTAGCCCAGGGTGTATTGGAATGCACAATTAGAGTCACTTGAGTCCGTGTTAACTCAATGATTGATATTCACTGTCCTCTGTGAAGAAATTTCTCTACACACAGAGCTCTGGTGAAATAAAAAGCTGAACAAACGAAAGCACCGGAAAAAGCAAATGCAATGAAATTCAAAGGGCTGCTGAATCTATATACTTACACTCGTTATCGCAATCATGTAGGGTAGTACAAATAGAACAGAAACACAAATTTGGTCCATTTGATACAGTCAAATCGAGAATATGTTTCCTGCGAATACTTGTATATCTAACTTGATAATCTTTGATACTACCATTAGGATCGTTCGTTCGCATACACTTAGTGAAATGAGCCTCTTTGGCCCGTTCGTTCACTAAGTGTTAAAACTCGCTCTCATAACACTCCCAAAAGCCAGTGTAAAGTGTGGACACTGGCTTTTTAGTGTTAACACTAGGTCCGCGAACGAACAGACTTATTGCACATTCATTGATATGTCAACACAGTCTTCACAAACATTCATTCAATTACTTTTTAGTTATTTTACTAGGGAGCGAAGCTCTCATATGTGACCCACTTTTTTATCTGTCCGTTCGAACATCAGTTCGTCTCACGGTAAAAACAAAACATGACCTCCGATTGACATAACCCTTTTGTTGACATCGCCCTTGAATTGGGATAACACAGGATGATTTTGGTGACCCTGTGGGTCAGAGGATGAGGCTAGCCCCCGCAGAAAGTTGGAATATTTATACCATCGGCACCTCCAAGTCAAACAAGAGGAGTTGAACACTAGAACAAACGTAATGTAATATCGTTGAGCATAGTCCTTATTTGGGGGTACTCCGGTACCCGTGCTTTGTGTAGTAACCACAAAGTTTAAATATAAATATTAAAAATCAGACTAAAAATCAAAATGATAATCATAATTTGAAATCACATCTTGGGCTTCTGTACATTAACAAAGAGCCTTGTGCGGACTCTCAGCATTTATTAATTATTAACTATTAAAAATATCGATCTTTGGTTGGTTATCTCTCATTTGTCGATTGCGTCGAGGCCTACAGGGTTGGCTTGGTCGCTTTGATTTACTGTCCCCCACTGAAAATCAGTTATATAACTGAATGGGTAGACTCTAAAAACAATTTATTTATTTTTAGAATGCAGTACTTTTCTTTTCGGAAGCCAAAAAGGAAAATCAAAATTTTCTTGTTCTGTCAAAGAATTTTTCGTGCGTGACCTCAAAGTTCATAAAAATTTAAATTTTTTTGTCGATATTAAAAAAAATGTTGTGTGACCAAACGAGGTAGATTTAAGCAATCCATGTACGAGGATTGGAATCATCTTTCTGATAACATAAAAATAATATCTTGTTCGATGGGAAGACGTAACTTATAGACATAGTTCTATAAGTACTAACGCATATATTCGGCTCGAATCGTAGCGTTCCAATAATAATTTGATTGAGTTTCCGAACTTCGGCCAGTTGTACACAATGTTGTTTAAACAATTGAAGACCGCTATACAAGTTAGAAGTTACCACTGATAGAGGTAGCCCATGTTCGTCGAACGATGATGTCAATTCCAACCAACACCATTTGGCACTCCTTGTCAACTGTCCTCCTTGTCAACTGTCCGCGTACCCTAATCACCTGCAGGTCACGCAGGATGTTGTTGTTCATGTTGTCAATGTTTAATGATTGAATAGGGTTAACCAACAGCATTACCCTTTGGCTAAGGAACACATTGGGAATGTTGATGGCTGCAATCGAATATGCGGACTCCAAACTTCGTGTCGCTGGTTGTGTATCATAGTTATGCTTCATGTATCATTCGTCATGATTAGAGATACCTACGTGAAAATTGAAGTGTGTGCTAAAGTCCTATGCCACTCAAATATATTATGAAAACGCTGACGTGCTAGATTTGTTACTGTATTCCAGGTTTGTCAATGCATATTTTTATAGCTTTATCAAAGTATTCACACCAAAATTTCAATTCAGTTTGTCTGAAAGGAACCTTTATGAAATATTTTGATTATAAAGTGCTGAGTACTAAGATGGTGGTGTAAAGAATAAATGCAACAAAATACTTGTTTAGAAATGAAGGCACTGAAAATGAAAATGCTATTTGCACACATCTATCAAAGAAACAACACATAATAGGTTGTTAACCTCCTTTGTAAATCAGATTTTAATACTGGATAGGTAAGACGTTAAAAAATAAATAATACATAAATAGGATGAGACTTAAATGTGATGTGCTATTCCCCTTGCCGTCTAAAAGTATGGTATATTGGATTTCTTGACTAGCACAATTCTCAAAATGTCCTTCCACCTGATTCAGATGATTTTCGAAAGTGTGCCTCATATTATACTTTCGCATTTTTTCTAACAAAACACAAGCTACCGTATAATATTTATTTTAGAGAAACTACCACATTGCCATCATAACTACACATTAAGATGTGTTGAAGATAGATTATAGTCACTCATTAAAATTCTTATAGTCAAACTGTCGACCTGAATAACAATTAATGCCCTACAGAATTAATTAATTGTCGTCAGTTTAGTCAAATTAGTTTTGACAATTAGTTGCGGTGAACATTTCTCTAGCTTTTTAACGGATGACACTAAAAATTAAGAATTTTAACGAGACAAGGTAATAAACCTGTTTGAAACAATCTGCAAGTTCTGTCGGCTTTGTTGACAATCTTTATTGCGACACCGAGAGACTTGGCTCAATGCCACAGTGCGAGTTGTCGGGTACTTTAGCTCAACTATATTGATCAGCAATCAACCGTCAGAAAATAACCAGAAGTAATATATATAGTAACTTGTTATGTATTATTTTCTTATAAAAAACAATGAAATTAACCGGATAAAACAGTTGCTTTTGGTGACATCGCCAAATATATAATCAAATAAATAAATAACCGATAATCAGCTTCACTAATTTCTTAGTCACTCATTCATGCACTCACAATTTATATTTACACATACACACACACTAACACAATCATACACTCATGTTTATATTATTTTTATAGTAATCTTTATAAATAACTAATTTTATATTGTACTGTATAGTAATGTTTTGTATTGTTACCCTATGTAATATTTGGCAAATTGCACTTGTGGGACATTGCGTCCTGTTGTAATGTAGCCACAAATAAAGAAAGAAAGACAGAAAGAAAGAAAGAAGAAAGACAAGAAAGAAAGAAAAGAGAAAGAAATGATGAGATAGAAAGAAAGAAAGACAAGAAAGATGAACAAAGGGGAAAGAAGACAAAAAGAAAGAAAGAAGAGAATAAAAGAAAAGAAAATAAGAAAGAAAGAAAGACAGAAAAAAAAGAAATGCTCATTATAAAATCATATTGATGTTCAATAAGTAATTAATTATAGTGACTAAATGGGTTAATGTTGTCATCAAAGTCGTCGAAATATTGTTTAAAATCTTGTTTTATTTATTAAAGTGCTGTGTATAGTCCAATAGAGTGATTACAACAAAAGTGGACATTGATGCTGATAAACATTCAGAAATGACTTGAATTCACCATATGTATCGATTAGTTATTGGCCAAACATTATAATAGACTCAAATATATATAATTATAAAATGTTAGTCATGATGGATCAAGGATCAATGCTATTTTTACACGTGAACCGTGATTTTAACTACCATCTTTGGATGACACTTTCCTCAGCTTGCAGAGAGCGGGGGTAGGATTGTGACTAGCCATTATAATAGTTTCGTTTAACATACACTTTATGGTATTGAAAAACGAAAATGTGGAAAAATACTCGAAATATTTTGCCTTTTTTGTAAATAAAAAACTACTTCACAGTAAAAATATGAAAATAAATATGTTTAAAATGTTGCTACGACAACAAAAAATCGTCTCTTTTTCATCAATCATCGCGATAAGCATCGTTGCAAAAATAAGATACGATACCACTATACTTAACTATTATGTCAGAAAAAACATTGGTTTTATGAACATCACATTTTGAAGAACACTTGATGATGTAGAGAGGCAAATAGTGGCGATGAGGTTATAAAAAGTTTCTTTTGTTTGTGTTTAATTTGCTGGTCATAAGCCGTGCCACAAAGAACCTATTGTGCAGGCTAGAATCGACAGTACAAAAAAGTAAACTATTAAAATTGCGAATAGAGAATCATAAAAAAATTAACACCAAGAGTAACTTAATTATTAATAACATTGTAGTGCGACATTGTAAAAAGTGCAGTGGGTTATAAAAATTGATGCCAATTACGTAATTATATCTGTAGAACTTTTTACCCACCAAAGTTTGCAATCTTGGGAGTCTATATTTCTTAAGCTTCTGTTTTTCATTTAATTTCATTGTGTTATAATATCGTGAAAATAAAACATGCATTTTAATGGCAAGTTGTTAAATTATACATCAAGATTGTTTTTTATTTTTTTGTCGATTTTAAAATATATTTAAGGCTACGATTTAGAATGCAGGACAATCTACTGTAACAGTACCTACATTAAAAGTGTCACATTTTGAAATAAAAAAATAATATATATTTAGTGCCTATTTCAATTGAAATGATTTTGGCATCCAAACTGTGTGTTAGGAATGTAATATTTCGAAAAGAAAATTAAATAAAAAATAGTATTACAATTTGATTTGTATCCAAACTGCATGTGATCAGGGCATCGTAATATCTTCTGTCAGTCTTTCACTAAACAGCATTCCAGTGATGTTAATTATAACATCAGATGCCCTATAAATAGACGTCGATTGAAATGCAGAAGATACACGCATGGTGTCGGAGTGGGAGCCATTAGTCCACGAATACCTCTCAGTTCTGCTTGATATTCAAGAATTCGTTACTTAAAATTGATTTATAAAACAGCTTCCTGAATCTTACCAAGGAAAAAAACTGGTTTAAACTAAGTTGAAACCGATGGAAACTAATAGGAACAAACCAGCTCGGAATAAATCAGTTTTTAAAAGATTATGTATTTTGAGTTAGTCTACTCCAAGATCCAGGGTCAAAGACTATGGCACTCGAGAAAACTTCTCTACAGATACATAGGCAAGTACATATCAGTCGTGTGAGTCAGAGGTTTTGAAGAACGCATAAAATCTAAAATTAAAATAATGATTATTAATTAAAAGAAAGTAGTTAAGATAATTATTTAGTGTTGTTCTTCTAGGGTACTCAAGAGTGGAGTTATCAGTGCCAATTTTTAATTAAAAGAAAGTAAATTAATAACTAAATATTATATTAATTTGTGAAATGTTTATATCGAATCCAGTTTCAAAACTGATGTTCAAAAGTAAAGCTTTATGAAGAAATAAGCAATAGGCCTAAACATTGTGTAAACATACTTTTTTTTTTATGTGCCAATAGTAATTTACCAAACAAATATATTTAAATAAAATATATCATGTTAAACATTTATATTTATAATACGGCATTGTATACAATTTTAAACGCAAAAGTAAATTTATAGAGGAAATAACAATGTAGGCCAATGAGTAAAAAAAGTAACACGTACAGTAGGCCTACGTGTAGTTAAGTTTGGTATTTATTTTCTTAGTACTTTTGTGTATTGATGTAAGTTTGCAATTAAATGGAGAATTTCATTATTTATCAGATATGTAAGCTTATAAGGATTTTGTCCGCTAAAATGACTTATTTACAGGCTTCGTTCACATGAATGAGTTTTACTAATCATAACAGTTCATATTCTATGTTATGTCTGAGTGATAAGTAAGGTTAATGTTAGATTTAACTGCAATGAAAGTAACAATAAGTCAGTCACAAATAAAACAGAGTCTCAAATTATCCAGTAGCAGCAGACTACGTAATCATTACATGTATTATATTTGCAGGGGCCGGGAGGGGATATTTAATTGATTACCCACATTTAAGACTATGCGGGCACGAAAAACGTTTTCCAAAATAACAATAAAACAGTAGTTTTGAAGTTATTACATCATAGTCTTTTGAGAACACCTGAACTATTTTGAACACTTTTTTCGTCCGTGAATACTCCCATCAAAAACGTTATCAATCTATCAAAAAGTATACGAGTTGTATTTCTGATATTTTTTCCATAGTTTACACTTATACCCATGACTTGGACATGTGATTTTTTAAATGAATTTCTTTAATATATTGCTTACATTGATTTTTTCATTTTACGGTACGCTGAGAGTATTTGTACCGGTAAACCACAGATAATAGAGTACACTACGTGGTGTGCTGAGAGTATTTGTACCGGTAAACCATTTGGTAATAAACTCATGATAATATAGCCTGAATCGTTTGTTATTTGTAATCATAATAATGTATCGTTTTCGTATTCCTTTTGGCGAATACATATTATACCGCGTGTTTAATTTATGGAGCTGTATGGTTAACTAACTATATTTGTTTGTAGTGTTATTCTATTTACGCCATTATAACTTATTCAAATCATAAATAAACAACCTCTTCACAGCTGTTAGGCTCGCTGGAGGGATGGCGTTCATTCCATTCAGTAACAAGAACTGTGATTTTCAGCGCTGTTAAGTTACACAAACAATTATTTTGCTGAACATAAATTGGAATACAAAATAACATTCAAAACACACGTACACAAAGTGTATTACAACAGCTATCGCATAAATATGAGACTGATCTAAAATTTTGAAAATGTTTTAATGTCTTTTGATTTTGATGTTTTGTTATGATTACATGAAATGAAATCATGCTTTGTCCAATCATAAAAATATTTTAATTTAACTCGACAAATCAACAAACAACTAGAGCACTGCAGTTTTTTGGCAGTAATCGTCTCACATTTATGCAGCTCGAAACTGAGGCCATTAAGAAGAAAATAAAACTATATAACAGGAAGGAATTGCATTTTTTTTTTTTACACTAAAAAATAAACATATTGAAATGTTATATACGAAAATTAACATAAAACATCGTAACGATTAACAATAATTAAATATAATGTCAGTGTTAGGGTGTTAAAACAAGATATATGTATGGCAAAAGGATAGTATCGTGGCATCGATACGGTTTTCGAGCAGAACGAACTGCATAACACCAATATTTATTTATTTGAACATTGAAAACTTATTTAGGAATTCGTGTATTAAATAAGATAAAAATTTCACTTATTGAGTTCTTACAAATTAATATCTACGTGCAAAGTCATCCTCATTGCGTAATACATAAAATACACCACCGGGTTTGGAAAGTAAGGAAAGGGATCGCGATACAGGCGACGATAAGAGATGAAATGAAAAGATAAAGGGTTGGCGAAGGCTTCTTTGTTGGGACGACGCGGTGCGGTCGCCGTGTCCTAGCAACCTGAGAGTTGGGGTGCGCGACGATCAATATGGTTTTATTGTGGGCGAATATACGGGACGCGAGGAAAGAAACGATGGAATCATAACCGGATAAATGTTTGGGTTTCAACTGGACCAAGGAGGGAGAATGAGATGAAAGTAGTTTTGGACAAACTATAGGGAACTTAGTTTAGATTCACTCTTGGTCGAAAGTAAAAGTGAAAAAATATATCAAAATTTTCTTCGTACACTTCCTAAAGCAAAGTACGTCCCTATCCTGCGCTACTCATTTCCTATTAACCCTTTACTTTTCAATGTAGTTCCTTCAGTTGGCGCCTAGAGCGCGCGGCGAGCGTGTGATCGATCGACCGGACATGCCCCTCCCCTCCCCCCACCCTCACTTCCGGAATAAATTGGCTTGCGGGGAGAGAGGGGTGATCGGCGTCGAGGATGTGGCTACGGATTGGACACCACCGCGGCACTACGCCTGTTGGAGACGGAGGGTGAAAAACAAGAATGGCGTAGGGGGGGAAACGAAAAAAAAATGTAGCAAATCGATGTAGGGGGTGCATTTAAATCAGGGTGGAAAGTATTCGGACTTGGTTGGAAAAATAACGTTGGCGATTTCGCTTCAAAACCGGATATTACGAATTTTTTGCTGGGACGACGATTTTCAATTACAAAAGCAAGAGTCAATAAGGAAATAATTAACCGATTAATACTTGATTGAGGAAGCAAATAGAGATGAATATTTCAACGACGCACTGAAGTTAAACGTACTAGCTCTTGACTGGGACTCGTTGAAAAAGTACTTCCAAGGAGATACACAAGTTTCCTCAACCCATAAAAATACCCAACCCCAGCAAAAAAGTCATTATTGCTCATCGCCCAAATAATATATAATTAGTAGATAATAAACACAAAATTATATTTCAACAACTGCGCAACAAATGCCTATACGAAAAGATTTAATAAACTGAAACAGTATTGTATTTTGTGTTCTATCATTGTTTCGTACACTTGCATTGCGAAGCTGGTTTGTATTAGTTTTTCCACCCCTCCAACCCTGACAAAATTATATACAACTGTATAATATGACGTATAAAATAAACATGGAATAATTTTTTCTCGTGGCAATGTTTCGGCTGAATAATATGTACGCGTAATGAGAATGACTCAAAAGATTATTATTTTTACTTTGTCAGATGTTCCATCATTTTATATATATATTAGTAGGCTTTAACAAAACAACACGGAAGTATATACCAAACAACTTCCCTAATTCTTATTTACACAACAATACACATTAAAACAATTTTGAGAGAATATTATGTAAATTCAATTTCAATTTTCATTTCAAAATATATTATTAAGGACATAAAATTACGTTTCATCAACAGAATATTTAAGGACGCCTAATTGCATTGATTGTCTAACCCGGGGGGGGGGGGGGGGGATGAGATGTTACATATCATTGGTAATTCTCCTTCTCAAGTGCTACAAAGAAGTAGAACATCGATACATAAACTGAGAATTGTTGTGACAATGCGATCTACAGGAGTTTATTCTGTAACACACCAGCGATATAACTATGCCCCCCCCCCCCCCCTATCTTGGTTGCGCCACTGGCTGATTGAAGAGCTCTAGTCTTAAGCTTCAAGGAGGTTTACGACCTTAATAACTCAACAGGAACCACGTGTTTCAAGTTACTGAGCGATATATACATTAAATAGAAACTTGCTCGAGGCAAAACTAGAAGACTTTAAACTATGCATCTATTAGGTTATTATTATTTGTTTTATTAAGGATGTGAACTGTTTGTCAGTGACAGGAAGAAGTTGATGCTGATGAGAATACTCGGCACCTTGTCATAGCCCGGGGTGTAGGAATACGTTGGTCGTTCCTCGGACACTCAATGTGGGCTTTAGAATACTAAATGACCAGTCGAGCTATCAGAACTAAGAAAATATATTACATTGTTCATGTATAACTCATCAACGTACACATTATCAATTATGAGCTCGCTCAATCGAGTTTAATTTTGTTTTTTGAGTTATTTACATAATATAAAATAATGTTTTATTGAATGTCGAATACAGAATACACATTGCTGCATCAAAAATTGGAAAAGCAAATATTTAACAACACAAAACAATTAATTCATAATTATTACTGATCAAACACGGTTTACATTTTAAAAAGTGTATTCCTATGTACATTCGTGTTAAATTTGAATTAGGTAATGCAATAAACTGTATTGCTCAACAGTAAGATTTATTTATTTGTGTCATATCGTAATTAATAAATGATTCTATTCGAGACGATCAGAAGAATTATATGACTTTCAAGAACACTATTTTTTTAATTTTTAATTACAACAATTTTTGTATTTACAATGTACACGTATCAAGTTCACATATCAAAGTTCACAGAAATTAAAATTAGGTTTTAGGGGAAAGGAGAAAAACACATTTAAGTAATAACTTAAAACAATCAAAACAAACAAAAAAATTTGAGGTACATCCTATCACTATTACACGTTACCTAAGTGTGAGCATGTAAAAATTACAATTAACAGCCAAAAAGGTGCTATGGTATACCTATATGCCTTGTGCGTTATTTGAATCTATTTGCCTTGGTTCTATCAGTCTTACGAATACTTAACCGAGCTAATTCTGCCTGTATATCATATGGAGATCCTAGCATGTGGATGCATAGGCAAAACTACGAAAGCAATGGATCAACATTATCAGGCTCAAATGTGTGCTGTACAGTACATAATGAAAACGATTTATGTTTATATTCAGCAAGCACTGCGAGGAGAGTATTCAAAATAGAGATCAAAGCTTACAGTTATTGTTCCACGCTTGTCCCAGCCTTTATTAATGGCGGAGGTGTCAAGTAAATAAATATTCAACTTTTTGGAAGAGCTAAAGCTACTCTTCTCTAATTCCCAGGGCCACCAAAAACATTCTGTGTCATCTTTGTTGAAGACAATGTCGAACAAATAAAAAGTTTGTCACTGAGCTCTTGTTTAGTTCTAATAATAATAATTTGTTCTTTATTGACAATGGGACCGTAGTCAATATAAAAATATAGTAATAAGAAAACTTCTATACTTAAGACATATTGTTCTACTATAGTTAAGTAAAGTAAATTAAGTGACTATTATATAGTGCTGAAGGCATAAAGTTACAATACAGGTCATAACAAAATGTATGACATTTAAAAAATAATATACGAACTAAAAATAGAGTATGTAGATGGAAATTGAAGAAAATTACAAATTTATAGATTTAAAACTTACAGAATAGTTATTATGTAAATTATGGTTACAAGATTATGTAGGTTTAATGCACTATTATTCTGATTCTATATTCTAAGTGATTGCATCATTTAAGAATACTTTTAGAGTACGGATCAGTATTGTTTAAGTTCAGTTCAGGGTAGCGGGCCAGCGGCATATATAAAAGTTAGCTGTATTTATTTACATAAGCATCGTGAGACGTGACACACGGACAGCTAAGTGATGTATAGGGGAACATTGCTTTCTGAATCACCAATTCCAAAACATTATTTGTAAGGACAAAGTCTCTTCTCCCGACGCCTTCTCTGCTCGTCATCATATGTGGTCAACTACCAGCAAGCCAATGACCACCACGCACTGCCCTAGGCACCTCGTAATGTTGCCTTCTCTCCGAACACCCTACTGCCCATGATTCACAAAGCCCATTCAAAACATCGGACAATCTATTTATATTTATGCTAATTCCGCATCCGTAAGTACAAGTTCCTAATTGAAGAACAGGTTCCGAATTTGCCTCGGAGTCAGTACCCTTCCTTCTAGTTGGCCCTAACACAGAATAATCATTTAATCTTTGCGTACAAGAATAAAATTTAAACTCCATTTCCAATTAGGTTTATTTGAACAATTTAGTGTTAATTGAGTTGTTAGATAATGACAGGAAATCACATGGGATAAGTTTCGTGGGCGCTCTTGGGTAAAGAGCTATTTTAACTAGTCTGAACAAGAATGTTTGATAGAATCGCAACTATTTTAGTTGATGCAAGTTGGATTTCTGTATGGCGAATGAAAAGGCGAGAAACTTTACTCCTTCGTTTGCCAACCCTGGTGGTTCATCTCACGGGCAAACGAAGAACTAACTGACTTTTGAGACTCAACGAGCATTTAATACGCAAATAATAATTTATTGTATTTTTTGTAATTGTAATAATTGTTAAATTATTCGTATTAATTGTAAATGTAGATATTCACAAAACAGTTTTTATTTATAAATAAAGACACATATACAAAAACCATCATAATCAAAACATTCATCGTCAATGCATCCACCCATTCACCATTCATGTAGGCATACATTCAGGATGAATACACAATGTAATATACTGGTTATATTGATATTGCAAAAAACCGCTTTCATCACAAAATTACTTCCGGACTAAGATCATCAAATTATTTTAAAACAATTCTCCATAAAGTCAACAACGAGTCCGATAAAAACAAATCAATGATGCTAGGAAGGCAACATTTTTTAATGCTAATGACTGAACCAAATCGAATATAAATCGATTCAAATATCGTGCTTTTATAATTATTTGAACGTATGTACTATGAATAGGATAACCATGGTCAGCAATTTTTGCGAAGTGTATAGGTGAAGGTTGATATATAATATTGAGTATAAATTAGACAATATTAAAAACATTAATCAAAGTCATTTCGATTCAGAGAACCTGAAGACGAAGGAGCTTGAATAGCAAGGAAATATTGTTCGATTTTAAAAATAAAAATAACTTTGGTTAATGTTAAAGAAATGTTTAATTTATATTAATAGTACTACAACCTCATATTGAATGTTTGATAAATATATCCATAATTCCACAAATGAAGGTAAGTTTTATATAGCATCAAGGAGGAACATAAAATGCATTTTTATTTTTACGGTTCTGATCGATAAATACCCTACAAGGCGTTGGTTGACATTTTAAAGTCTCCGTGTTCGAAAAGTAAATACATAATTATGTATAGCCTAACCAAGTTATGGGAATAAATTAATTCCTTCAATTCCCAGTCGAAAGATGTCGTTTTCCTTCCCTTTCCTAGCACGAGTTCCGAGTAACCATGACAACCACGTAACCAAGTTACGACGACATTTAGATACAATCTACCCTTACGCGTTTTTGATAGGTTCAAAACCCCAACTAGGCAAGAAAACGATCCAACATGGCCGATGAGAAAAAACCCGACAAGTCAGTTTTGTCGCGATTAAATGACACTTTTCATAAGGGAATTGTTTCATTTTCCTTTCTTTTTAATTCAATGAACACTTAAAAACTATTGTCTGTACTTTATACATATATTTGCATATATTTGCGTATCCTCTCTCACACTTTGATTTGCATGTGCACCCCAAGTATATATAGGTCCTACATTCAAGTTGAGACCAAGGTTTTTTATTGTCTTCATCCCTGTCTTTGTCTTTCCAACGTCTTTGACACGAACGTAGACAGGAAGAGAGGACGCACAGGAACGTTTATGCAGATGATATTTGCAAGGCGGCGGTCTTGAAAGGAAAGGACGGGGGTTGAGGGAGGGGGGGAGGAGGGGGGGGTACTTGTCCGACAGATGAAGACATCCGAGAAGACAAGCGTCTGCATATTTCAACAACCCAAGAGTCGAAACGAGTTGTAAAAAATATTCCCGTGGACATGAGCTTGTTTTCATATTCAGTGTGGGTATAGATATATTAGATAGAGCTGGCGTTCCCTTTGATGGCGTGGATTCGATGATATCTTCGCACACGTATCGGTTACTATGACCGCACGCAAGTCGTAGAAAAAGTTATAGTCATTGATCGGAGGCGGTGGACGTTGTATCGCATGTGCTAGGGGTTGTCGGTTCAAGAGAATGTGAACTTTGAGAAACATAAAGTGACAGGTAGTGTAAATTTTGTGGCTCGTTGGTCATCGAGTGAGATTTTTCAATTTTTCCAAATCAAATCTATGAACAATTTTCATAATACAACAAAATAACTTTTTAGTGTATGTGTCCTTTTAGGTATTTTACAAGACTTTAGTATTACTTAAACTGAGGCAAGGCAGTAAAAATATGTTATTATTTAGCAATTCATAACATGTAACAAATTGTAAATAATGGTTATTTCATTGTGGAAGATCGAGGGTTTAAATCCTGATTCCAGAAATAAACATATTTTCCACAAGTAACTATTTTGTAATACAAAACTATACAAAATAGTACCATACCATTTGCCAAAAAACTAAATTTACTAAATGTACAGTTATCAAATTCATCAAATTTCACAAATGTTTTTATTTAGTTCAATAACTTCCAGCGATCCACGACATTTGTATCCAACTCAAGGATAATTATTGTACCAAATTAACAAATCTAAACTAAACAATACACACTTTCTTTCAAAATGTTTGTTTTATTTTCTGGCCAGATTGCAACAGGACACGTACGACCCACAAGTGCAATTGACCAATAATTATAAACATTTATGTATAGGACTTTAAATAAACTATAAACACATAAGTATGATTGTATGTGTGTACCTATTCGTGTGTGCCTTGTGTGTGTGTATGACTGAAGTGTGAATGTGTGTATATGCGAATGCGTGAGTGATTGAGTACATTAGTGGAGTTGAGAATAGATTATTTATTCAACTTAAATAGGCTATTACCTTAAATATATTTTATGTTAAACCACATATTTTACAACATATTATACAAATAAAATGACTTCAAAAAGTATTTCTCATAATTGTGATTTTACACAAAATTTTCAGCTTTTTGATCCTATAAATTTAATTTGTGAAAGTTGGCGTTTTTCTAAATTTATTAAGTCAGCTTTAACCTTCTTATTTTTTGGTTTATATATATTAAACAAGTAACGTAAGCTAAAATGTCCCT
Organism: Sweltsa coloradensis; assembly: GCA_024449915.1. Classification (NCBI taxonomy): domain Eukaryota; kingdom Metazoa; phylum Arthropoda; class Insecta; order Plecoptera; family Chloroperlidae; genus Sweltsa; species Sweltsa coloradensis. Next base: position 336,119 of record JAMZAV010000143.1, on the reverse strand, counting down.
TTTAGAAATTATATCTAATAACTATGCACAAATATACACTAAGAATGCTAAAATATACTGAATCACGGCCCCAATTACAAAAACAAAACGTAGTATATGTTCTGAAAAGATAAAAAAAATTGTACGTCAATAATGACCAAAATTTTTGTATACATAATCAATATTGTTTGTCGGTGATTTTTTGCCGATGGGATCTAGTTCAAAAATGACGAAGTTTGACGATATTTTCATGGCATCATTGTGAGCCCAATATTGTTTCTCTTACTAGGAAAATTAGCCAGCATTTGACTAGTAATTACTTATTAGCGATCAATATCAGTATTGTGCAAATCTATATTGAATTGGTAGAATTGGTGACTATCTACCTAGGGATCGTTAAAATTGGAGTAACAATTTGTGGTTTACAGTATTGGGGGCACCACGTCAAAAATAAATAATGACTTCAGATGTTTTATACTATAGTTTCAGATCTATAAATTACAACACTATTTATTTAAGTATACATATATGTTTTATAATCTACACATTTATAATTCTCTACGTCAGAGAAACTTTCAAGCTGGAAAGTCTGCTCGGCTTAGTGTCACTGATAACTAGACTTAGGATTTATATCCGGTCATCGTCCCCGTGGTAATAGCGAGAAGATAATAATATGGAAGGTATAAATTATAACAGACGGTCAACTAGACATTAACAGTGTTACCTTGTTTGATTTATCGGGGCTATTATTAAATATGATACTTTAAACCTACGTGAACCATATAAGAAAATGAAATTTGCAGAACAGAAAGGTTCACCTAAGATAACAACTGATTCAATACTCTAATGATGGCATACTCATAATATAATATTTTACATTACCAAAAAATTTGGAATGTTTATTTTTTAATAATATTGGTTTGTATAAACATCATTTTAAATAAAGAAAAAACTGTTTAAATCGTTTTAAATAAAGTTTTGATATAATTTGTTCACCTTCGTTGACCTATTTTGATTTGTCTACTTTTTGATATAATACATTTTGCTATAATTATATAGTATTTAATTCATAATCAAATGCCTACATCACATTTGTAGAGCTTGCTATCGTGTTGATTGGTTCTTTAAATAATGAGTGTCACTGTTAACATTGTCGGTAAAGAAAACAAAACATAAAGCATACAGAACAAGAAAAATATAAAAAAAAACAATTGACAACTCACGAAACATTTCATTTTAACGTATTTACAACATTTAATTTAATTGAAAATTTGATAGAAAGAGTTAACCCTTTGGTTACCAGTGTAGCCATATGGCAACAGAAAGTTCAAAATTGGTTTGCGGGTAAATTTTTAGTTTTTTAGTTTACCCCATTTTTTTGTAAATAAAAAAAATATACATTTTCTCCCCAATTCAATAGGACTAATAGTGCCTTTTTGATAGAAGATTGAAAATACACAGGTGCTAAAAAAGGCTAAAAACAGAAAAAAAATCGTTTGTCCCGGAAAAATAATAAATCTCCAATACTGGTGTTCTTAAGATAAACAAAATCTAAAATATGCGAAAAATTCAGGGAAAAAAATAGTTTTAGGAAATGCACTTCAAATTTTTTTTTAAAATAAAGATTTTATTGAAAATCCAAAATTTCCCAAAAATTGCTTAAAAATCATGATAAAAATAAAATAAAATACCAAAATTATTCTTAGAAAAAAATTGGAATTTTAATTGGATTGCTACAACTACTTAATTAAGACAAAATTAATTCGGGAATGAAAGGGTTAAATCTATCACTTAAAATGTGAATTTCTTTCATAAAATATATACATTTTATTGATGGTATATTTTAATAAAAATTACTCTCCTCTGCAGTCATTAGAACGAGATCCAACATCCATATAAAAATAAAAAAAAACATGCGAACAATTGTATGGTGTCTGCGTAGACAGACGAATGTTTGTTAGTAACCTCCTGTATATTTTATGTACAGTTGTAAATGTTTTATTTGTTTTCTGTCCCCAGTCAACGCACATGTACAAGAGTAAACGTAGGTGCAGCGATCACTATTATCTACGGTGTACATCTAGCACGCTAAAACGAAACTTTGGAACAAGTCAACTCGCATTTTGTCTGAACAAAAAATTAACAATGTTTCAGAGAATTACAGTTGGGAAACGCGATGGCAGTGACATGCGATTTACTCTGTTTAATTGCAGTGTATGAAGGGTGTAGGGTTAACAAATGAACTATATTTAACTCGTACGTTTAACGATCAAAACGCCATTGCAATAATATACCTATATTTAAAATGTAATGTTGAAAATCAGCAAATCAATTAATTATAAGCAGCAGAATTGTTAGATATTTTTTCCACCTCATCCCTATAACTAATGATCATATTACAACAATTGACGTACATTTACATAAATAAACAACACGGGAATAAATAAGTGACTATTGCACGTACGTCAAATAAAAACACGATTTACTACCCCCCCCCCCTCCCCCTTCCCGCAAAAACACACACACACTCACACCTGCATAAATAATTGTAATGTATAAACGTGAAATACGAATTTGTAGTGAATCACTATAATCAACGTTTTACCATCACATACAAATTTTCTTTATGATTTAACCATATGGAAAAGCTTTTTTTATGAGGTATACAATGTCTACAGTATGATGTGTTTCAATTCAAACGTATATTTTAAAACGACCTTTTATTTCGTGGTTAGGATTTAGCTGGAATCCCGAAACTTTTTGGGTGGCAAATATCCTTTTGTGGAACTACTACATAACTAATTTTGAGTCTTTATAAAATGTTATTGATTTATTATGACATGCTGAATTCTTTTGCAAATATTCACTCGTTTTATCCTTTTTTCGATTTGAAACCTATAATTTACAACTTTACTGTTAGTCGTGTTGTTTTCAAAATTTCTTCAAAATTCGTTGTGAGTGTGACGTGAGGCAGATATAAAAGTGGAGCGCTATACACTTTTTGGAGATCAGTATAAATTTACGCTTTTCATTTGGAATAAAACAATACAAATAAGTTATACATATAATGTGTTTTTATTTTCGTTCTCATTGATTTATTATAAATGTTGTTTACTTCCACCAACGTTTTATTTACGCAATTGTGTTTATGTTATATAATTATACAGTATTACAGCGGGAGATCACACATTTTAATATTCTTGATTTAATTAGTTGGGAAATACTCCATTAGTAGGAATTGATTTTACTGACAAGCAAGAAACCCTGATTTGATCTACATATAAGAGTGATTTTTTGAAATTTTATTTAATTCGCATTATAGTACTAAGCTCATTGTGATGTTCGTGATTGCGACTAAAATTATAGTAGAGTAAATAAATACATAATCTAGAAGTGTGGTAAACACAGTTTCATTTGCATATCATTGCAATTTCACATTTATCATATTTATTTTTAAAATGTTTTCAGAAACTCTTATCTTATTTAAATTGTTGTAATGTTATTATTTCTTTATTTGCTAAACTACAGTTCATTATTTGTGTGTGCATTTTGTCCTCCTTGGTGAATCATTTTTATAATGAATAGGATAGACGTTATTAACTTATTTATTTTAATTATTTACATATCTTGTAATACAGAAGTATATGTCATGTTAATGCAATACAAACATTATCATTAACACAGTTGAAACACATGAAACATAGGCTACAAACAACTTTAACAGACTGTGATGATGATTTGTGATGACGATAATGGTAATGAAATAATTCAACGTGCAGTATCCTACTAGTCTCACTAGGTTGGATTGTACAGGTAATGAATGTGACAGTTAGACAAACGCAAGCTTATACCTCACCGGGGCTCAAACCTAGCTCTCCCACTTCCCTTGTAACGTCGTAACTATTTGACCACAAGTCTGAGTAACTAGCCCCGTCTTACTGCTGGGCTTATCTGATAGATGAGGGGATAAGTGCAGCACTTGCAGATGTACAGGTAATCCCGCCAGATTACAGCCGCTCACATAACTCGTATGATGGGGTGAGGTCTTACGTCACCGCCTGCTGACCCTTGCACTGCCCAAGGGATAACACTGCATATCGATACATAAGTGGCAAAACCTCCATTTACATTTTCTAAAAAAAAACTGCCATGCAACATTTCAAAGCCCGCCAAAATGGGTCTAATGATCAAAAAGAGCAGATTTTTTATTTATTTTCGTTTTTTGAAAAAAATCTTTTCGATCATAAGAGCTATTTTGGCAGGCTTTGAAATGTTGCAAGGCAGTTTTTTTTTTAAGAAGATGTAGAAACAAAATTTTGCCACTTAGGTATCGATATAGACTATTTCTACATGGTAGACTCGACCTACATACTACTCCAAAAAGCCACATTATATAAATTAGAGGTACGTGTTTTCAAGTGTATTTGATAGTTTTGTAGATCTATTTTTTGGTCACTTAAAAACTTGTTTGAAGTTTTTCATATTTTATTTGAATTATGATCAGGTTGAATAATAACAACTGATAAAAATGTGATTAAAAATTATAGATACTATGGAAAATAAATGGACTTAAAAAAACATAGTTTTAAGTAAAAAATAGCTTTTTGTACCTATTCACAAAACCTATTTTCACTAACTATATATTATATTAACTCAATCTTTAAAGACAGCTGGCCAACTGACATTGGATGACCACGGGGATCCAGTATTCTGATCAGTAGGTACAAAGAACAAGTTTGTAGAAGGAAATAAAATAAGTTAGTAACAACTATAGGCCCTAACAACAAAAGTATGAAATTAATGGTTGTGAACATTGTTGAAAAGATGATGATGCAAATTAGTATAATATAATGTGTATATAAAGTATTGTACATTTTCTGCCACTTCGTTGTTGTAGTATAAATGTATAACAAAAATAATATGTATAACATGTAACAAGTAACTTGCACAATGTACAAGTGAACAATTGAAAAATGTTTTCAAATAATAACACATCAATATCAATACCATCATGAAGTTTATGTTTACTTGTCCATTTCCATTATTACTCTAATCAAAATATACCATTAGAGGGAATGGGACACATTTGGCAGTTAACTAGGAAAACGCTAAAGTCCCGCCGCGTTGATGGGTGAGCGTTTTTGTAATTTTTTTGTTTGCGTTTTATGCGTTTGTTTGCGCTTTTTCTTTGCAAGTGCTTTTTGAATGCATTGTAGGTGATTGTTGTCAAGTTTCTATTGTTACGTGTTAATTGGTATTATAAACCTCAATAAACTCATATTAAAACCTTTATTTCTGTGGATTCTGGCTAACTTTTTCAACTTTTTCTTTCAAAAGGTACAACATCACCATAACTTTAATGTCCATGTGAAATCTGAACGTTGTAGCCCCACCCGTTTGGTCAGAATCGGCCCGAATGGGACGAAAATATCGCTCTAAAAATTGAAAAACTTATATTAAAACCTTTATTTCTATGAATTCTGGCTAACTTTTTCAACTTTTTCTTTCAAAAGGTACTACATCACCATAACTTTAATGTCCATGTGAAATATGAACGTTGTAGCCCAACCCGTTTGGTCAGAATCGGACCAAATGTCACGAAAATATCGCACTAAAAATCGAAAAAAATCGTAAAAGTACGATATTCATGAGAAATATTTTTTCGATTGTACCCAAAAACAATACACCTCTAAGTTCAGAGAAAACGAAGGTCCCCTCCAATTTTCATCAAGATCGCATATGCCGTTTGCCCGGAATCGAGCGAACAAACAGACGAAAAAAAAAAAAAAAAAAAAAAAAAAAAAAAACACCCGAGCTAAATATTTTGGGGGGTCAGTGAAATTGAAGTCTTCGCTCCACTCGCTACGCTCGCTACGCTCATCCAACAAATAGGTATTCACTCGGCCAAGAAGCATCCGGCGTATATTAAACTTTGCAAAGTTGTTAATAAAGCATACATGGACAGCCCTGCGGTCATAAATTTTCAAAATTTCTCTTAATCAGCCAGAAAAAATCACGAACATGGTCAATTTAGGAGTTTTTAACAAAATCAAAATTCGTGAAGACTAATTTATTTTTTATAAATTATTTTCAAACAAAAATTGGAAATGTGTTACTGTAGAGCCCTATATTTCCACATTCGTGACATATGTTCAAAATTTCAAACACCTGTGGTGTCAGTCGTCCGAGCGAACAACAATTTGCCTAAAACGCATGTCCTATTCTCTCTTAATACAACACATCGCTGTTATGCATAATTAAAATTTTGTATTTATCGTTGCATCTAGGTAGAACGGAACAACGCATAAAAACATTAAATGTATAGGATAGACATTAACTAATAATAAAGAAAAGAAAAAGATCTGACGCCATATCGCCCTGGTAGCAGATAAGTGCGTATTAAAATATGTACTTGTTTTTTGTTTAGATTAAATCACTGAAACTTTAAAATCTTATAATCAAGCTAAAATGTTAACACCTTGATAATAAATTAACAATCGATCTCCCGTTGAAAGAATGAAAAAGAAAGAATGAAAGAAAGAAGAAAGAATGAAAGAATGAAAGAAAGAAGAAAGAATGAAAGATAGAAAGAAAGAATGAAAGAAATACAAAATCATTATTTATAAAATTCAGAATGTGTATTATACGTCTCAAGGTTAAACTTCTGTCAACGGCGACTTAGTAGCAGACCCAACAACAAATTATTATAGACTGACATAAAACCTTCAATAAAATTCAGTTCTTGCATCCGAGTATGTAGACAAAACAATTTTATTTATGGATTAATTATTACTTTCTATAAATAAACATATATTTATCGACTAGCTATGTAATAAATGATTATCGTATAACATTCCGTTGCGCGGGAATTGAATAAAATGCATTTTTTCGGTAAAGGTACATTTTGGAAATCGTGCAGTTAAGTGTGATATTTGTGTTCAGTGGAGTATTAACAACCTGAAAGGTGGGTATTGTGTGAGCACACCATGAATATTCCACAATGAGAGCACGCTATGTCAGATAACTTCAAACAAGTACTGCCGGTTATTTGTCTGTGATAATATGCTTTTATTTACCTACTGATTGGCGTTTTGTGACAACAATAGAATAAATCAGATATGATTGAAAGTGTACGAAGTACAAAATAATTTTGAAATTAAATCAATGTTTATAATAAAAATGTAAATTCACGATAAAGGGAGTTTGGTGTATCATACGCTACACAAATTCAGAAGGGTACTGGTTCGATGCTAACAACCGGCAATCCTAGCTGAAGATTTTCCTATGGTTTTCACAGTCTGAGATGAAGTGCTATAAAATAACCCTTGAGGGACATTCTATCACATACCCTGTTCAAAAAATGTATGTTTATATTTTAACAAGTACAATGAGTGGAGAAGTAAGTATTGTAGTAAGGTAATGACGGGGAAAGGCCGAAACAACACTCGCAATAAAATAAATTATCCCATCAATTGAGCTTCAATTGAACGAGAAACATGAATTAAATTCAATAACCTGTTCTATATAATATAATGATTATTAATTGCATTATTTAGACATAATCTAATACAGCATTTCTGCCATTGTACATCAATCGCAATTACATACATAAATACACATTAAACACGTACAAAAACAGTGTAACATACGAATATATTAAAACATAAAAATGTATGCCACCAATAATAACTACAAGACGACAGTATATTTAAATATGTGTTTTGAATTATTAGATGACGAGTTGATGATACAAAATAAGAAATATTGAAAATTTAAGAAAAAACATGCAATAAAACAAAATAACATTAATTACAAAACGAAAGAGGATCCGATTAATAATTTGTGAGATGTTGAATTGATGATAAAATAAGTCTGAAATGTCTACTTATTGTCAATGTCAATTGAATTGAAGGGGATTGTTATTTTGTACATACAATTACAAAATTAAACAAATTTATTTAAGAAGTAATAGTAATAGTTATTCAAGTTTTTTTGTATTTCTTGTAAAATTTCAATTTTATGGTACTTGTTCATGTATTTAATGATTTGTTTAACGTATTTGTATTGTTTTAAATTGTATTTTTAATTGTTTAGTTTTAGTTACCTAAAAACACTTGCGGGTTAATACCTGTTGTTAGTGATCAATAAAATATAAGGCAATATTTGAATAAATCAAAGATTTGAAAATAACTTTTATTAATAAATAATGTATTTGGGATAATATTATAAAGCAATTCGCATGAAAGGAGTTTTAAAATGTATCGGACTTTGGCACAAGAACATAATTGAGCCGTTGAGCTTCGCAAGAGTTGCGAGCTTAGATTTTAATGCGTAATGAAACAACCTATACACTACATACAGACTAATAAACGAAATCAATTATACAAAAAAATTTAGAGTAAATTCAATGTAGTCGTATAAATAATATTCGCGTACAGATAAGAGTTCTAGGTCCGTGATTTTAAGGGTCGGCGGAGTATCAGGTTTGATCGACACCGTAGTTCGGTCCAGCGTTGGATACTAATTCAGTAATTCGTTACCAAGGAAGTACACATTTGTACATTCACAGAAGCATTAGTTTAATTACAGTGAGAAATTGAGCATTACAGTAAAGAGACATGATGTTGCAAAATGAAGATAAGACTGTTTCGGGATATTATAAACTACTTTGTGAAATACAAAAAACAGTCCTAACTTATAAATACTCATTAAAATTCTCTGTGTTATGATAATTGTCATGGGTCAATGATTTTAAAATGAAGTAGTTTCGCTCAAGAAATATAATTTTATTGAACTAAAAAAAGGTCCCAATAAAAACCAATTAACATTTTTCATGTCGGCAAGAGAAGATTTTAGGACCGTTTTGGTTGGCGTTTCACTCATTATTATCTAATTATCTTACTTATTTAAATTAGTACCCCAGCTGTAGGTGTCTACATTCTTGAATTAATGATAGAATTAATTCATATTATTAAACGCATAGAGTAACGTTGGACATGTGTGAAAACTCTTATTAACTGGGCGTCGTTGCTGTAAACGTTAGTAGTTCGAGGCGTCGCCGTTAGATGGCGGGCCATGTCTCTTTTCAACGAAACCTACCCCTGTTACCGACCGCACAGTAGTTCTCAAGTGGTACCTCACGCTGCCGCTAGAACTCGCAGGGTGGCGCTTTCAACCCTTGAATCACATTCATTAAAATGCGGGTTCTTTCTTTTTATCAGACCAAACTAGGTGTTAAGGTAAACTCGACACTCAATCATACTTTTAACAGTTAATGGAAAATCTTGTAACTTAATGTAGTATAATTTCGCAACTAGCGAGATAAAGTTTTTCGTAGATTTTTTTATCGAAGTCATTAAGAATCAACTTTATTGCTAGAAAAAAACAGTTTTGAATATAAATCAAGTCATTTTCACGTATTAAAGTAGAAGAATTAAATCCCTCAAATCATAAAATACCCTTCGTGTGTATAATGAATGAGGTTTTAACAACACAAAACACAGTGACAGCAAACAAACAAAACAAAATAATTTAAAAACTTAATCGCATAATACTTATCATGTATGTTCTTGTTATTTATAAAAACGTATCGACAAATAATATTCGTGAAATCGTGAAACATACTTTTTTACGAATGTAAATATTTTACGAATGATGATCAAAAACACTATTTAAAATATTATAATACTTTATCATTAAATACCCGAATTGTGATAGTTTAATGAGAACATCCTTATCATTACGGTGAGTTTGAGGGGGGGGGGGAAGGAGGATCCACTAATCTATGAAGAAGAGTAAAATATATAATATCATATTATACAGGTGCAATGTTTTATAAACATGTTAATTACTCTTCTTTTTAAGAATTATTTGATTTCATAGAAGCATATATTTCGTCAGTTATTGTCCGTTTGTCGACATGAACTAATCGAAACGATTTGAGTGATTTTTTTGTCAAACGGTACAAATACGAGTTTTGTACCGTTTGACAAAAAAATCGTACACCAACTGTTATTTTCAGAAAACTATTTTAGCTATAGTCAAGTTGTAGCTAAAGGTGTTTAGAAACTATGTCCAGAAAACCGATTCCCAAAATTTAATTTTGAACTAGTCTTGTATATCACACTTTTGTCCAAAAATCTAAATATAATTTCCAAAAGTGAGGTTATGTCCCGCCCAAAAAAATTCACAATTTTTTTTCTGTTATTTTAAAGGCCTTCTTTCATTCAGCAAACTTTTCAGACATGTTTCTTCGACTTTCAAATTATCGGCCAGAGGCGGTACAATAGCCTTAAGCTAAATTAATTAAATTTACGTATGTTTTTATTACAACTTGGCTACATCGATACCAGTATTATGATTATGTGTAATTATTGCTCTAATGTTAATGCAATTCAAACTGCAATGAAGAAAAGATTCAGATAAATTCTAGTATAATAACATCAAATATAATGCTTTTGCAGTCTGGAATAAAAGAATTTGAATGATATAATCGGGGCATTTCCAACTATCTTCCCAAGTAGTACACAGGATTTATAATAATTATTTTACTAATTATGTATTCACGTTTTATGAATTTTTAATATTCTCAATAACGACAAGTCACCAAAGCCAGACACTGGCCCAAGTTTTACGGTTCTAGTATAAATCAATTTTTATCAATTATATTTCGGGTCAATTTCCAACCTCACCCCTTATAAGAGGGTGTGCACAAACCACGAGACTAAAACTATGAATAAATATCACGGTTTCGTGACGAGAAAATAAAATTTATAACAGCCCCACCCAGCCAGCCACGTGTGTCACACTATTTCTCATGATGACACGGCAGTTCCGAGAAAAAACCTCGACTCAAAACACAATCGTGCTGATAATATTTACACGATTTCGACAAATTATCTTAAATATTCTTGATTTTATAACACAGTTAACATTGTTTTATGCACGCACATAACACGACGTGAAGTATTGAAATTGAAAGGAGAGTTTAACCCTTGAACTCTTGACATTTCTAAACTACGAATACCATTACATGAAATCATAACAACCTTATTATTTTTTTTAGACAGGATAGATACTTTAAAACAATTTGAAACATGCGAATTTGAAATATGGGGTGAATGGTCACACTGTCACATTCAAAACTTAATACTGGGAGAAACGAATAAAATTTCGAGTCTGCTCATTGAAAAAAGGGTCATCATGCCCTGGCCAATATTATTCAATATGTAACATAAAAAATATAATCTAAAATGGCTACTTACGCGGTCGAATATCATTAATCATAACGTAAATTAAACAATATAATTCAATTCAAATAATCATAAACATAAACTTAAATTATTCTCACAATTCTGTTCCCAAAAGGACAATCAGCTAAATCTTAATCAGCAGAAGCAGAAAGCTGCTTATATAATACATTTACACTTGACGAATTATGTAGACAGTTGGGGCTATTGTATCCACTCTGGCGATAATTTGAAAGTCAAAGAAACAAGCAGAAATTTTTTTTCATGAAAGAGGGCCTATTTTTAAATAGAAAAATTGTTATTTTGTTGGACGGGACATAAACTCACTATCGGCAATTATACGTCGTTTTTTGAAAATAGTGTAGCCTGCACGTCTAGTGCAAAATTTTGAGAATCAGTTTCTCTGATATGGGTTTCAACACCTTGAGCTTCACCAAAGTATAAGGAAAAATGGATTTCCATCAATAACAGTTAGTGTAAGATTTTGTTGGTCAGACGGTACAAAAACTAAAAAGACTTATTTGTACCGTTCGACAAAAAAATCGAGCCCCAAAGCGTTATTTGAATCCATTTTTTTCTTTATATTTAGGGTAGCTAAGGTGTTTAAAAAATTATTTTCCAGAAAAATCGATTCTCAAATTTAAGTTTGAAATAGATGTGCAGAAACACTATTGTCAAAAAAAGACATAAACTATAATGGACGATGTGCAAAAAATGCCATTTTTTCTGTTTTATTAAAAGGTACTCTTTCATGCAGCATGCGTTATCATGAGATGATACAGAAGGTTTGTGGTGGCTAAAAGAATAAGGGGGAGAAGTTAGCCCGCGATAAAATTTGAAAATTCATGACCCGGCGCCTCCACCATAAAGACACACGCAAGACAAATTACTTTAGTATGGTATTCTTTTTTTTTGTGTGGTGTGAGGGGGGGGGGGGGGGAAATTCTGTACTTGCCTTTATAAAATTATATAATACACTATCGGATATTATGATCGTCTTACTTTTTGTCAGCAATTATATATTGTAATAGTAATGGTCAAACGTCTAAATGTTTTAAGGTATTGTTTTATGACTATCGTATAATGATTTGGGTTGTATGAACACTTTTGAGGGGTAATTGTTCAGGGGCAGTTGTGTTGCGTTGTGATACCGACAATCATTGAAGGCGTTAAAGCGAACACAATTATTGTAAACCACATTTAGAAAATAATAAAAACAACTCCATTATTTTATTTCATTCGTTATAATTAGAATCAAATACGTGACTCTCGTTTCCACCGTTTAAGTTTCCGCTCTTTCCAAACTTCATTACCAACTTTTTAAACTGTTAATAAACACGAAATTGGAAGCATCGTGATTTAGACGGTTTTTTGCCCGTAAACTGGAATTTAATGACGGTAAATTAAGGTTAGCTTAGTATTGACCAAGACCTAGGGGTAAGTCCCCCCCCCCCTCCACCCCATTCACAACGACCTGATGAGCAGTTTGGAATAGTTTTGATATAAAAAGCCCCGAGCATAATATTTAAAGTGGGTATAAAAATTAAGGGGCTATTGGAAAGACGGTTAGTTTAACCAGTGCACTTTTTAGTCGAACCTTCTGGAATTTAACCGACGTTTAAGTATTTAAATGTGGTAAAATCTTACGAATGAGTTAACTTCATAGCATTAACACCATACCTTGTACTTTTGTTATAATAATATTATGAAATATTATAAAAATATTATCATAAATTTTAAGTTTTTTAATTGAATTGAAATTATCAATTTCAATAGCACTTTGCAGAATCAAAAATAGATACGTCTAAATCAGATAACGATAAAAAGCTATTTTCACGTATCTCTTATACCAAAACTTATTAGTTATACCGTATCGTAGACGAATTCTGGGATTTACCCCCATAAAATAACATTAAGACATTCACAAACAACTATCCTAACTTAAATAAAGAAAAGATAAGTTTCGCTGGGCAGACTTTCATTTAAAAAAAATCTAAGGTAGATTTCATTTTCGAATTGATGTCGAATTTCGAAATAATTATACAACAAGAATATCGTTATTAATTTAATGATATTCAAGGGTTTCCAGGTTATCAAACGAACGAACGTTTCAATAATATTTTGACATGGCCATTAAAAAGGAATGATCAAACGAACTGGGCCCGCGACTAACAAGGTACTTGAGGCTAGCGGAGGCGAATGCATGCAAATCTTCATCACTACGCAAAACAAATTAGAACGAATATCAGAGAGATGAAACAGGTAGACTAGACTGTGCGAAACGTAAAATTATTCGATAGTGAATAATATACAATTTTTAAAAGTTCAATTTTGAAGATAATATTTACACTTTCGTAATTACTCATTTAACATTAATTGCCGTCTGCCAATGTTTCCTTAACGTAGTAGACAACTACATACAGCAAATGTAAGTAATTACTATTTAATTTGGTATGATGAAAATTCGAGGTGGCAGTTCTCACTTGCTCTTCTCACTAAAGATGTCGTTTCGGTCGACAATTGTCGCTTGTAGTTGTCGCTGTCGCTTTAGTAAATAGACCCCTGGTGTTTACCTTTTATTAAACTTTGCCACCTCCCGTATGAGAGATACAAAATTGAAATTACACCCAAAAGGGTTTCGATATCTTTGAAATATGTTGACAAGATTAAGAAATAAGAAATCACGCTTAAAGAGTAATATTTATAATATTCAATATTTATATTATTCCTGACTATGAGAAGCTGCTTTAACACAAAAATAGGTTTTACGACATAAGCGTAAGTCTTCGACCAAAGTTAATGTGAATCGAGACTGTTATTTGTACGACCATCCCGTTCCTTAATCAAGGAGGGAGACGTTAAGACGCGTTCGAAACAGATTTCTCTACTCGACTGTTATAGCTATCTAGTAAATGCGATTAATTTAAAATAATTAAATAATCTAGGTAAAAAGCTATCGTTTGGAAAAAATTGTGTACAATATAACATTAGTTATTATGTGGCCAATTGAGCCATTTGGGAGATGAAGTTGATGGGATTATATGGTTCTCTCGTGAACGATTATTATTAATGTTACCGATATTTAAATACCCTTCGCTGTAGAAATGCTGGTAGTTTCGTTCGAAGCAACATACGAGGTTATTTCATATTTGGAATTATTCCTCAGTCTTAGAAATGGAATAAATGGAAAAAATTGAAAAAATAAGACGCGTGTGTCCATATGTGTGTGTCTATGTGTATTCAATGTTTATAAATAAAGCAAATAAAAATCTATTTTAAAAGTGTGTGTATATAGAGTGCATAAATAAGATTTGTGACATGATCTGTAACGAATTGAACTGCCTGAATTGAAACATAAATACTTGTACCCACTTGTTGTTTACATGACCGTGTTACTTATATTAAAAATAGCACGAGAACTGTAAGAGACAATATTGACAGTTATATAAACTAGGAAAACGCTAAAGTCCCGCCGCGTTGATGGATGAGCGTTTTTGTAAGTTTAAAGTTTGCGTGGGACCACTTTTCCTTTGCAAGTGCTTTGTGAATTCATTGTAGGTGATTGTTGTCGAGTTTCAAATGTTGCTTGTTAATTGCTATTATAAACCTCAAAAAACTCATATCAAAACCTTTATTCTATGGATTCTGGCTAACTTTTTCAACTTTTTCTTTCAAAGTGTACTACATCACCATAACCTTAATGTTCATGTAAATATGAACGTTGTAGCCCCCCCGTTTGGTCAGAATCGGCCCAAATGTCACGAAAATATCGCACTAAAAATCGAAAAAAATCGTAAAAGTACGTTTATTTTATGGGTTCTGGTTACCCTTTTCAACTTTTTTTTTCACAAGATACTACATCACCATAACCTTAATGTCCATGTAAAATATGAACTTTGTAGCCCTACCCATTTGGTCAGAATAAGCCCAAATGTCACGAAAATATCGCACTAAAAATCGAAAAAAATCGTAAAAGTGCGGTATTCATGAAAAATATTTCTTCGATTGTACCCAAAAACGTGGCACGTCTAGTTCAGAGATTTCGAAGGTCCTGTCAAATTTTCATCGAGATCGCTTATGCCGTTTGCCCGGAATCGTGCGAACAAGCAGACAAAAAAACAAACAAAAAAGAACAAAACAAACAAACAAAAAAAACATTTGAGCTAAATTTTTTGAGGGGTCAGTGAAATTGAAGTTTTCGCTTCGCTCGCTACGCTCATCCAAAGATACATGGTGGACATTGGACAATAAAGACAACTAAGAGGTTTGCCATAAAATAATAATGTAATCTGCAGCCGAAATATTGTTATTTTTGGATGAGCGTAGCGAGCGTAGCGAGCGAAGCGAAGATTCCATTTCACTACACTGGAGAAAAAAATCCGGAATGTTTTTTTTTTTTCTTTTTTTCTTTTCTTTTTTTTTTTTGTATTTTTGTTTTTGTTAACACGATTCCGGCTAAACCGATACTCCGATTGCGATGAAATTTTATGGAGGCCTTCGAAATCTCTGAACTTAGAACTGCCACGTTTTTGAGCGCAATCGGGAAAATTTTTCTTATAAAAAACGCAATTTTACGATTTTTTTCGATTTTAAAAAAATTCTTCGACTCATAACACTTACATGCTTTATTCGATTGTAATGATTTTTTAACAGAACCTTAATTTTATGAATTAAGATATTCTTGTGAAATTTGAGCGTAATCGAAAAATTATTTCTCATGAAAATCGAAATTTTACGGGTTTTTTCTTTTTTAAAACAATTCTTTGACATATAACACCTACATGCTTTATCCTATTGTAATGATTTTTTTATAGAACCTTAATTTTATGAATTAATATACTCGTGTAAAATTTGAGCGCAATCGAATAATTATTTCTTATGAAAATTGCAATTTTACGATTTTTTTCTTTTTTTAAAATTACGTAAAAATTACGATTTATTAAAAAAAATTAAGTTAATTTTTAATTTAATTTATTTTAATTTAAAAAAAATCTTCGACTAAGTAATGATTTTTTCACAGAACAACAGAAAATTCGCATAACACATGACAGCTCAATGCACCAATTACGCTCATCCAACAACGCGGCGGGACTTAAGCGTTTTCCTAGTTTAATATTAATATTGTAATACAGAATGACATTCTGTTAACAAACCTTTAAAAAAACATAACTAAGTAGTCCAGCAGTTCTATCATGTAAAACTCCAGAGATAAGGGTAGAAATCGATTTCTATCGTTATCTCTAGTTACAATAGGGAACCTAAGTGGGCGTTGTCCGGTTCTCTCCGGTCAGCGTGGTATAGGCGATTAACCCGTGCTAAATGTTTCGTAAGCGATAGCGCGAGAACCCGACCACGGACCAGAATTATATTCATACTGTAAGAAACTATAATCTTTCCTCTTTGCGTGGATATACATAACTCTGCTCTATCACAAATATTAATGACATTTGTTTTGAGTTGAAGTGAACTCTACATTTACACTGTTGCCAAACCTTCCAAACTGCTCATGAAAAAGCACGTAAAAACATTTTGTCCGTGGCATCAGCATAACATTTGGAATCCGACTTGCTTTGTGGCTACTGTGAGGTCACTGGGTTGTACTAGATTATACATTACTAATAAAATATCCTTTAATGTGCCAACAAAATCTTGAATGCGAAGTACATTTAGCAACCATGGACAGGCGCGTGGTATGCGAGGATGCCACAGCTGTACACAACGTGGCTGGTCTCGCTTAGGTTGCCGCTCAGTCAGAGTACATTTGCGACAGCGCGCAAACATGGGTCCATTTAACTCATAATAGTTTGAATTTAGGAAGCGTCATCGAGCAAAGTAGAATGCCATCATCTTCTTCACAAAATTATGCATCTTGTGATGTTATTGGTTTAGATTTCTTTTGCGCGAGTCAAAAGATACGGCGAGTTACATTTTCGTGCCATGCTAATTCTTATGGGCGCTGAGACCAGAGAGAACCAATTTCCTTCCCGCCTTCAAAACTTAGGTTCCCTATAGATAACTTTTGGGACCACGTAACTACATTTTATATTTGATAGCTAACGTTCTCTATAGAAATCGATTTCTACAATCTTAGATGATCGCACTGCAGATGACATTAAAAATTAATCATGATCACCGGTTTAGAAGAATGTGTTTTAAACTAGGAAGATTCGCTTTTTTAGTCGCGTTGATGGATGAGCGTTTTTGTAAGTTTTTAGTTTGCGTGGGATCTCTTTAATTTTGCAAGTGCTTTTTGAACGCATTGTAGGTGATTGTTGCCAAGTTTCTATTGTTACTTGTTAATTGTTATTACATACCTCAAAAAACTTATATTAAAACCTTTATTTCTATGGATTCTGGCTAACTTTTTCATTTTTTTTTTCAAAATGCAATGCAGCACCATTACCTTAATGTCCATGAAAATATGAGCGTTGTAGCCCCACCCGTTTGGTCAAAATCGGCCTAAATGTCACGAAAATATCGCACTAAAAATCGAAAAAAACGTAAAAGTAAGATATTTATGAAAAATATTTCTTTGATTGTACCCAAAAACGTGGCCGGTCTAAGTTCAGAGATTTCGAAGGTCCCCTCCAATTTTCATCAAGATCGCATATGCCGTTTGCCCGGTAGAGAGCGAACAAACAGACACAAAAAACAAAAACACAAAAACAAACAAACAAAAAAAACACCCGAGCTCAATTTTTTCGGGGGTCAGTGAAATTGAAGTCTTGGCTTCGCTCATCCAATAATGATTGATATAAGAATAAAAACAAAAAATAATACAGAAAACTTCGAACGTATGTTAAAATGAAATATTATTTTTAATATGGCGAGAAAATGTGTAAACTAAGACACACCCTAAAGCCAATATTCCCCTCGTGATACCCGTACTGGCCATGCCCATGCACGATCGTACGTGTTAGTGTAATTGAGTTCTTGAGCTGGCCCTGCAGTAATTATTCTATGTTAATTTGTAAACGTACTCGAAGCAGTATGTTAAACGGACGTCCCGGCTGTGTGTTAGTGTAGCGACAGCTGGCCGTGTTGTCGAGCATATGTGAGTATGTGTGTGCCAGGTGAGAGGTAACTACTCCATACGGCGCATGTGTGAGCTAGGCGAAGACTTGGCCGACGCCCGACGCGATGGCCTTTGTTTTATGGGAGGTGAGCTCTGGTCGGTTCAATTTGTCAATACATCATCTTTATTCCACTTAAATTAAAAATTTGTATTATTATTGGATGAGCGAAGCGAAGACTTCAATTTCACTGACCCCCAAAAAATTTAGCTCGAGTGTTTTTTTTTTTTTTGTTTTTTTTTTGTTTGTATTTTTGTCTGTTTGTTCGCTCTCTACCGGGCAAACGGCATATGCGATCTTGATGAAAATTTGACAGGACCTTCTAAATCTCTGAACTTAGACTTGCTACGTTTTTGGGTACAATCGAAGAAATATTTCTCATGAATATCGTACTTTTACGATTTTTTTCGATTTTTAGTGCGATATTTTCGTGACATTTGGGCCGATTCTGAACAAACGGGTAGGGCTACAACGTTCATATTTCACATGGACATTAAGGTTATGGTGATGTATTGCTTTCTGAAAGAAATAGTTGAAAAGTTAGCCAGAATCCATAGAAATAAAGCTTTTAGTATAAGTTTTTTGATTTTTTTGTGGGATATTTTCGTGCCATTTGGGCCAATTCTGACCAAACGGGTGGGGCTACAACGTTCATATTATACATGGACATTAAGGTTATGGTGATGTAGTACCTTTTGAAACAAAAAGTTGAAAAAGTTAGCCAGAATCCATAGAAATAAAGCTTTTAATATAAGTTTTTTACGGTAAATAAATAATACCAATTGACAAGAAACAATAGAAACTTGACAACAATCACCTACAATGCGTAGGCAGCAAAAAAAAGCACTTGCAAAAGTAAACATATCCTACGCAAACTAAAAACTTTAAAAAAGCTCATCCATCAACGCGGCGGGACTTTAGCGTTTTCCTAGTTTATTAATGTTAGAGCATTTAGTAAACCTTGGGGTCTATTTACTAATTGTGACAATAGTCGATCACAACGTTAGTGACAATAGATAATCGACAACTTTAGTGAGAACTGCCACCTCGAATTTTCATCATACCAAAGTTAATAGTAATTACTTATATTTTCTGTTCGTAGTTGTTTATTATAAGCCTAAGAAACATTGGCAGACGGCCTTAAAAGTCTAAAGTGTGTAATTATTTACAATACAAAGCTTATATTCTTGGCACAACGCTGCTCGCATCTGACACTGCAGCTATACAAGCTTATAAGCTGTGTTTTGGCAACAATGACACAGCCATTTATAATTTTTAATGCCATCTTCCAATGTTTCCTGAACGAAATGAACAACTACATACAGCAAATGTAATAAAAATTGCTATTTATTTGGTATGATGAAAATTCGAGGTGGCACTTGTCACATGCTCTTCTCACTAAAGTTGTCGATTGTCTATTGTAAGTTGTCACTAACGTTGTCGCTCGACTATTGTCTCTAAGAACGGACAACTAACCAACTACAGTGACAACAGTCGACCGAAACGACAAATTTTGTGACAATAGTCACGCATCTGACTGCAGCTATAGCTTATAAGTAGAGATACGTTTTTTTAGCACTTAAATTTAGAAAATTTAGCATTAATTTTGACAAATTTAGCATTTTGTAGCATCAATTGGTTTCTTTTCCACCAAAACCCTAAATGTAGGGTGTTTCTTCTTCTGGTAAATGATGAATTGTAGGAACATTTTAATTCAATATAGTCACATAAAACGCTAGAATACATTACTAAACTAGTTCTCAATAGGCATTAAAAACATTATTTTAGTAAAATTAGCATTTTAAATCGTCAAAATTAGCATTTTGTTGCATCAAAAACCTAAAACGCTAAAAAAACTTATCTCTACTTATAAGGTGTGTTAAGGCAACATACACATTTATCATTTTTAATGCTGTCTGCAAATGTTTCCTTAACGTAATAAACAACTACACACAGCAAATGTATGTAATTGGATGAGCGAAGCGAAGACCAATTTCACTGACCCCCCCCCCCCAAAAATTAGCTCGGGTGTTTTTTGTTTGTTTTGTTTTTTTGTCTGTTTGTTCGCACTCTACCGGGCAAACGGCATATGCGATCTTGATGAAAATTGAAGGGGACCTTCGAAATCTCTATACTTAGACCTGCCACGTTTTTGGGTACAATCGAAGAAATATTTCTCATGAATATCGTACTTTTACGATTTTTTCGATTTTAAGTGCGATATTTTCGTGACATTTGGGCCGATTCTGACCAAACGGGTGGGGCTACAACGTTCATATTTTACATGGACATTAAGGTAATGATGATGTATTGCTTTTCGAAAGAAAAAGTTAAAAAAAGTTAGCCAGAATCCATAGAATAAAGGTTTTAAAATAACAATTAACAAGTAACAATAGAAACTTGACAACAATCACCTACAATGCATTCAAAAAGCACTTGCAAAGGAAAAGTGGTCCTACGCAAACTAAAAACTTACAAAAAACTCATCCATCAACGCGACTAAAAAAAGCGTTCGCGAAGCGGCCTAGTTACTATTTAATTTGGTATGATGAAACTTCGAGGTGCGAGTTCTCACTTGCTCTTCTCACTACAGTTGTTGCTGTCACTTTTAGTAAATACACCCCCTGGGCAGTTCAATTTTGCAATACACTATCTTTGTTTCACTTTAATTTAGCAAATAAAGTTATTATAATTACGTCGTTCTAATCATTTAAGATTTTGTAATACAATACATAACAAAAGATTACCATTTAACATGTTTATAACATCAATGATCACACAATGGAGAATTTGCTTTTAACAAAAGCACGACAACAATCTTCAAATTTGTGTACATGTTTTGCATTATTAATTTTTTTTAAATGCGTATAAATAATTGTGATTAGTTAGGCATTAATTTTATCTAATGCTATAAACAATATTGTGCAACGAAAAGAAAAAAAAATACTTGAAAGTAACTATTATGCAGATCTGTACGATTTAATGCAAAGGCATAGAAAAAATAATACGTTAATAATTATTATTGTACTATGTCTGTAAAAATTTAATAAAATAAATAAAACAAATGTATATTTTAATATATACAAGTGTGTACAGGTAAAAGGAGGAGTGCCTCACCACAAGTAAGAAACTTTACAGGGGTTGGGAGGTAGTGGGAGGTAGGTAGACGATTTGTGCTTGATGGCGTAAAATACGTAGAAACATATTATTGTATGCATATTTATGTCAAAGTAAATCAATTCTTTCTTGAAGAAAACCATAAATTATCTCATTACACTACAATAAAAACAAAATTATTGTTGAATCATTTAATTATATTTGTTTAGTTAATTCGTTAGAACCAATTGAAATGAGTGATGTATTTTGCACATCAAGTCCAAGAATTAATTTACCATCGCATCTAAACCTTCTTCACTGTAAATAATAAGCATTCGTAATGAGCAATGACAATTAAAAACTTAAATAATAATTAGCCTAACAAGCATAATATTTTCACCAGAATATTAGCGTACAAGACCTGTCATGGAGGTTGTTCGTCAAGAAAAGATAAAATAATGCTCTTATGCACATGGTCACGGTTGTAGAACAGTAGACGCCCCGAAGCAGATGGAACAAGCCGAAGATTGGCGGAAGAACACGAACTGCGACCAATTAGTTCCGCTAGCCGCTCACAGAGCTCACGCCTGTTTAGCACCAAACAGCCACCATCTTGGCCACAAAGATGTTAACAATATTGTTCACTCGCCACATTGTTTCAGTGTTTCTGCTTGTGATTACGTAAAGCCATGTTGTAACACGTTAAGAGTCTGAGGAAGTGGATTCGTAAGATTTCCTCTTGTACCACGGATAATTACGAGTAACAAACTTTGGGGCAATGCTAAGTGTGGCCCGATATTATTTTTAACTACCACTCCACATCTCCAAAACTAAAACATATTGTATATTCATAATTTCGATTTTTAGGACTAGTCACTGAACCGATTGCAAAACAAATGGTATATTTGAATATCGGAATAAAAACCGAAGCTCGGATCGGTTATAAATCAAATATCAAGTCAACAGGTTAAAAATAAGCTGTTTTTGAAATAATGGGAGGGGGGGGGGGGAATGTGGAACGAGTAAATTAAAAAATAATACCGAATAGCGCTTAGCATTGCCCCAAAGTTTGTTAGGACAAAACTCGTAAATATCCTTGGTCATTAAGAGAAGATATTACGATACCAGTAAATATGATATAAGCATAATATTCAGAATCCACTCTCGCAGACTCTTAACACACCACGTTGTTTCTGCTTGTGAAGACATGTTATAACTTATAACACGTTAAGAGGATATTACCCTATATCCGGCACGTAGCTAGAATTGCACTGTGCACAATCCATATTAATTTATTTCTCAATTAGCTGAGTTTTATGTTATTCTTTTATTACCGACTTCCGATGATATCTACTACTTTAACACAGGTGCAAGTTTTCTAAAATAAATAATACCATTAAAAGTGTTTGAAATGTTTGGTTTAACAACTTTAATTAATTACATTTCTAATTAACTTATTTGCTCTTTTAGGTCTTAAAAATTTTTTTAGTAGTTATATTTTATGTGCCATATTTGTTTTGCAATTAGGAAAGCCATCAGTAATAGCCATATGATGTGTTGCGTTGCTATTATGTGTGCTTTAATCGTGTACATAATTGTAAAATTCAGATTCTCTCGTAAAGTAGGAAAACAGAAAATTGTGACCTAGGTTACATGGCTAAGAGAAGTATACGTACGCGTACGTAGTTCAAATTATGTATAAGAATCTTATGTAGAACAAGTATTTGTTATTTAAATTCTATTCCAACTTTGTTGGATAACGTTTTTTAAAGTAATTAGGCCATAGTAATTGAGGGGAAACGGACCTCAAAATATATTTAAGAGTGAAGTTTCCATAAGTACTTAGAAAACGCTAAAGTCCGTCCGCGTTGTGGATGAGCTTTAAAAAATGTTTAGTTGCATGGGATATACTTTACTTTGCAAGTTCTTTGTTTTGCTGCCTACGCAATACCGCATTGTCAGCTGATTGTTTCAAGTTGCTTTTGTTACCTGTCAATTGGTATTATTTTCCGTAAAAAATTTTTTAAAAGCTTTATTTCTATAGATTTTGGCTAACTATTTAAACTTTTCCTTTTAAATGTACTTACATCACCATAACCTTAATGTCCATGATATAGACGTTGTAGCCCCACCAGTTTGGTCAGAATTGGCCCAAATGGCACGAAAATATCGCACAAAAATCAAAAACTTATATTAAAAGCTTTATTTCTATGGATTCTGGCTAACTTTTTCAACTTTTCTTTCAAAGGTACTACATCACCATAACTTTAATGTCCATGTATAATATGAACGTTGTAGCCCCACCCGTTTGGCAGAAATAACCAAATGTCACGTAAAATATCGCACTAAAAATCGAAAAAATGTAAAAGTACGATATTTATGAGAAATATTTCTTCGATTGTACCCAAAAAACAATACACCTCTAAGTTCAGAGTTTCGAAGGTCCTGTCAAATTTTCATCAAGATCGATATGCCGTTTGCCTGGTAGAGAGTTAGCAAGAGACAAAGAAAAAAAAAAAAAAAAAAAAACACCTGAGCTAAATTTTTTGGGGGTCAGTGAAATTGAAGTCTTCGCTTAGCTCATCCAATTAGTTTTCTGTCCGTCTGTTCGTCCGTACGTCTAACTTTAAAACAAAACATGGAATACGTACGGATCATACAGAATGTTTGAGGGCTGGGTACGAGGCTGGATAACCCGCCTTAAATATTTAAAAAAATCAGAAACCCGGCACCTCCACCATTGATGAATGCAAAAACAAGCAAGGATAAATTTGTAACAGTAAGTTTTGTCTTAACAACTCTGCGCCTTCACCTAAAAAGATCAACGCAAGGCAAATTAATAAATTTTTGAATTCTTTTTCGACGATCTGTTGATTAAGTAGCTTCACTCCCTCATTAGAGTTGGCCTACTCCCGTAGGCGTGCTTGTTATATAAAAAAATGAAGAAACTTAAATTAATCTAGAATTATTGGGGATTTCGAGGCAATTAATGTTTCACTCATTATTAACTTAGGACTCTACATTAAAAAAGTAATTAAGCACTTTTTTAAAGCAAATCTTTCATACATGCAATTTCCAACACGAAAATAATAAATAAAAGTTCATGTTGTCAACATAAGGGAAGATGTACTTTTCAGAAACTGACATATTACTTTTGCATCTAAAAATAAGCTACACATTTGAAAATAGGAAGATAGAAAAACCGTGAAATGTCCATTTTGTTATTTAAACTATTTAAAATCCACTTAATCCGGTATGTTTTCTTCTGATTCTCCAATCCAATGCAATTCTAGCTAGGAAAACGCTAAAATCCCGTCACGTTGATGGATGAGCTTTTTTTGTAAGTTTTTAGTTTGCGTGGGATCTATTTACTTATCAAGTGCCTTTTGAACGCATTGTTGGTGATTGTTGTCAAGTTTCTACTGTTACTTGTAAATTGTTATTATAAACCTAAAAAAACTCATATTAAAACCTTTATTCTATGGATTCTGGCTAACTTTTTCAACTTTTTCTTTCAAAAAGCAATACATCACCATTACCTTAATGTCCATGTGAAATATGAACGTTGTAGCCCCACCCGTTTGGTCAAAATCGGCCCAAATATCACCAAAATATCGCACTAAAAATCGAAAAAAAATCGTAAAAGTACGATATAGATGAGAAATATTTCTTCGATTGTATCCAAAAACGTGGCAAGTCTAAGTTCAGAGATTTCGAAGGTCCCCTCAAATTTTCATCAAGATCGCATATATGCCGTTCGCCCGGTAGAGCGAACAAACACACAGAAAACAAAACAAAAAAAAAACAAACAAACAAAAAAACACCCGAGCTAAATTTTTTGGGGGGTCGGTGAAATTGAAGTCTTCGCTTCACTCATCCAAAAAGTTAGAGTTAAATTAGAGTTAAAATATTTAACATTGAATAAGAATCAATATCTCTTCATTTAATTGTTAATTTGTGTCGGTGAAACAGATTTGTTATTGATCAACCACCTACCGTGTTTTCAATAAACTGGAAATTGAAAAAAAGGAAGAACGACATTATATTCGAAAGAAAACTCGTCCCAGACAAGAATCGTTAGCATACATTTTCTTTGTCCCTCTAATGGGCAGACTCGCCTCTAATTTGATGCAAGACAACTCCTGTTAACGTCTGTCTCCGAGCAGGAGGGAAAACGTTTACAGTGGAAAATTAACACAAAAACGAGGAAAAACGTTTTTCCTGTTATAATGAGGGTGAGTTTTCGCTTCATTGCAGTTACTGTAATGGCTCCCCACCCCCACCCCCTACCCTTGGTCTTTATTTTACTCTTGCTTCGTTTTCATTCTAGTTCTTTTGCACTTATTATTGTCTACCACCCCAAATACTGTTCCTTTTTCCCTTCTTAACCACAGTGTTTTTCAACAGAAAGATAATGACTTGTATTGATATTTGTAATTATTAGCTAATAATTGTGGACTCTCGGGGTTCCCATCTAGTTCACAGAAATACTCAGTACCTAGGGTGGTATTTTGTTAATTTAATTTATTGTAATTTTCCCGACGAGTTAGCGAGAAGGCCAATGTAGGGTAGGGTACAGTACAGTGGTCTCATAGCCAGGACAGAAATCATTACAAAAATGAATTTGTCAATGCTGTCCTCCTTTGTAAATCAGTTTTTATAACTGAATATGATAGACGTTAAATAAATAACAAATAAAATAAATAAATAAAATGAAATGAGTTTAAATGAAATAAAATGAAATAAATAAATAAATACGCTTTTACAGTCGACCCACTAAGTCACATAACTGCACAAAAAACGCAACAAAAATTACATAATTAAGTATGTTATGTGTTAGTAAAATCAAGCACGGATACGGGAGTACCCAAAACAGGGTGCGAAGCCTAGCATAATTATAAATCGTTTAATCCAGCGTCAAACTCTCTTTGGTGCAGGTGCCGGGTTCATATATATTTTCCATTTTGTAGTCGCTAGCCTGGAATCCCAGATCCCACAAGGTCACATAACCATTCGTTATCACCCTCATTCAAAGGTCAATGTCGACAAAGCGTCAAAGCGTATTGGAGGTAATGCTTGGGTTTGGTCGTGAGCAGGGACTCACACAGTATAGGACAGCATCGTATGGACAATGTGTACCTCTTCAGGTTCATAGCTGTTAGGTAGGCCGTTATGGTTAGAGAATGGTAAGAGGGAATATCTAATATAGACAATCGATAACAAATATTCATGGTCTGTCAAGATTTCCAGCTGCTCGTGAACTCATACGCATTGACCAATAGAATAGTAATTAAAAATATACAAAACTCCCATTACTTGTTCTATACATACAATCATGAACTATTTCTCGGTACGTAAAGCATAGCTGAATGAACTACGTTTTAAAATATTATACTATGAGAAAAAGATGAAGACATAATGTGAAAATTATTCGAAAAAGTGTACTTGAAGAGACAACAAACTTGGCGTTTCAATCCAATAAATATTTTCGAATAAACTTCAAATCAATTATTACCACCTTCCAATATTTCAACAACCAGCAAATTCACCCCCTTAAGCCTCCAGATAATCTGAAGAAAGTCAACCTACGATATTAGTTCTAGAGATTTATTGTGATTCGTCCCCTGCTGTAGTAGGAGCAAGTAGTGATAAAGTGATAAGAAGGTGCTCCTGTATTGCATCAAACTAATGGTTCGTATAGTTCCAAGCCTCGTCACCAGGACGCCCAGCTCTGCTCACACGCCCTGGTACACAACTGGCAATCAAAACTAATGGTTGGTCCCACGCTGTACCAAGTCTATCAGCGCACATGTAGATCTTCAAGAAGAATACAGAAATAAACTATTGTCATGTGTTATCATTTGGGGGGCGCCGGGGAGTTAACCTAAACACAGTTTCGTAGCTTATTCGCGCGTACGTCATTGTATACTATTATAACTTCAACTTTGTGGGGAGGGGATGGCTACTCCTCCTTAACCTGGGTCAACCAAAAAATTCTGTAATCAACTCTTTTAAAGCAATGCTAACAAAATATAAACGTATGCCAATCGAACGTCGTGTCACGTCATAGACGGGCGGTCAGTCTTAAAAGGTTGAGTCTAAAAGTTCTGGGGGTGTCATTCGGTATGAAAAATAGATTTTTTCTCTAAGACGGCTCAAACGGTTGGGATCCAAGTGTATAGATTTATAGGAGACGTGAGTTCGAATATCGCATGCGGCATCATCCTTCATTATCTTTGTCTCAACGTTTAACGTATCAAATATGCTGCCAAATGGATTTGGATTTGATATTTCTAAACGTTCTCATAGAAATGCACTTACGACTATTCGAGACGATGAGATGTGATAAATGAGATAGTATGAACAGAAGGGAGGAGGGGAAACCCGGTAACGGCAGATAGCCTTACTCCTTTCGAAAAGTATCAAGGGGACTAACAGCTTAACGTCCCATCCAAAAGGACGGTGTAACCTTACAGTCATATAGGTTCCTCCTTCTAGGAGAACGAAGCCGTTACACTAGCTCTCGAACCTCCCATCTGCTCTAATCAGCGTAACTTGTTAGTGCAGAGCGTTCACACACTCTCCCCCTGACAACGCCCAAAGGTTGCTTTCCTTCGGTGTTTGATTGGGAACCGGCTAAACGACCTCGGCTAAACCGTTGTCTGTTTGCATAATGGAGAAGTTACGCAACAAACACATACACTACATTATTTTTAGTATATTAGGGAGCCAAGCGCACGTAAACATCACTTGTCTCTCCGTACGTACGTCCATGTGATGTGTGGGTGTCTGGTTAGTAGGTTGGTTGGTTGGTTGGTTGGTTGGTGATGTTAACTTTTGAATGCAAACACAAGTAATTAAGAAATATTTGTTTAAGTAAGCTTTGTCATACAATGCGGCACCACTATCAAAAAACAAAAATGTATGTCGCCTTTAAAGAAAATATTAGGATTTAATTACAGTAACATAATTGGTTTGGAAGGTGAGTGTTGTGTGTTGTATCTCTGACACTGCTTGCTTTACAGCGTGTGCACAAACCTTGCCTCTGAAGATTATAAATTAGACCGTGTGTACCAGATTTGTTACCTAGGCTTCCAGTACCGCGTGTGTACCAGCCCAGCCAAGTAGATCGTGTGTAACGAACTTGGCAAATAATTAATGAGGCAGCAGAAGTTTTTCTCCACGCAAGATCTAGTCACCCCCCCCCCCCCCCCCAAATGAGGGCGTTTTTTTCCAAGTGAGACATTTACAGTCTTAACGATGCGATCAAGAGGAATGTCACTCATTTTTCAATGCAAACTTTCTTGCCCTTAAGAAGATTAGTTAATCCCTTTCTTGAACATTTCTTTTCATCAAGTTTCCTCCGCAAATCTCGTTTCTCTTCCTACCAACCCCGCACGGATTTTTTAATGGAAACTAAACGATATGTTTTTAAGTATATAAACATACTGTTAATACTAATTAGTGCGTTCCTTAATTAAACCCAAGAGATGAAGTTTCAATTAACTATAATACTGTGGGGACACTTCTCGTGTTGGAGGGGAAAAAAATAGAGAGCTTTGGTGGTAGACGAAATTTAACAGTTTGCTTGACATCTTCATACATAGGATTCGAACTTGGAACGCAAACCAACCTGTATTAGAATATTTAAAAATATCTCTTGCAGTTGATATTTTACAAACAAAATTTAAAAAAGGGGAAATATTTTAACTATTTTTTCAGAGTTATTTCTAAATTCAAATGTTTACAAAAGTTAATTCTTAACCAAAGTGAATCAAAATAATAATACTAATTGCCTGATAAATGACAATTGAATGTAGATAAACGATGCTTAAAACAAATTAAAATGAAAATAACAAATGTAATGAATTTGGTGTTTTGTCCATAAATTATGTGGTACTTAAATAAAAATCAAACTATTATTATGTGAGACTTAATATGGTTAAATAAACTCGAAACACATTGCAAGAGTTAAGATCACTTGAAAGAACAATAACAGGTCTACAATACCAAAAAGTGGGTACAATCCTCTGTAATTTAAAAAATTGGAACTTTGTTTTATTTTTTTCCGATTAAAAAAAATTTAAATAACAATATAATCAAAGTTCATAAATAAGCTTATTGAAAATTAAAAAGTTGAAGGGTGCGAACCAAAGTTCTCTGACCCATGGACCTCAGCGCTGTTTCCGGTAAACCTATGAGCCAGCACTACAAGCAGCAAAATTGATATCATACTTTAAATTATCTTCTAAAGCTCCCATTCTAGTTTTCTGTTTACCACATTCAGGATAAAATAATAAATGCACGGACGGTTGGATAGCGTTAAGACTGTAAGTTCCGCTATCTATCTTACACGCGTGGAAAGATCCATGCAAGTTCAGCAACTTTTAAAACCAGACGTTGATTCAAAACCATCACCCATCCCCTTAAAAATGAAATTCTCTTTTCCACTCGAACTTTCATATTTTGTTCGAAACCTTTCACGTATGTCCCCCTGTACGGCATCGATCCCCAATGAGTGCGCGCGCATCCTCCCTGGCGTCGCGACGCCCAGGCAGGTGCTGCTGCTACCAAACACGCGGCGAACACGCGAACTAGCCACGAACACTAACATAAACTACCCGCCGTACTATTTACATAAAGATAACGGAATAATAATACGCCTGTTGAGCAATAGTTTACTTAAGGGGTTAAAGTGTTAACTAATATTAAATAGTTTGAATTATGATTTTATGTGAGAGAGCATGATATATACGATGTAATGATACACATTATGTAGAGCTAAATGCGATTTATCATCAGATAGGTATTACACATGACGTATTGTACTAAAAATACTGTTTTATTTTATTTCAGTCGAGTCGATAATGTATTCGCTTCAATTCAAATGGAACTTTTATTCACGACAAAATTATAGGGATTATGAAACACATTATCATAGGAGAGAGATTACAAACTGTGGTACTTATATTTATTTATTATTTATTTAATGTATTAGTTTTATGGATTCCATAATTTACTATTAATTATCATGTCAGGAGAGGGGTTAGAAAGTAAGGTAGGAGACAATTTTCTTTGCAAGATGTGTGATGGTGCAAGATTTTTTTCCGTATCTCTTTACAACCTTGTTGAAAGATTGTTATTGAATGAAACCTATAGTTACCACGTCATACTAACGTATGAGGTAATTTAATTTTACCATTTCTACCAATAAGCTATGTATTCAATGTACTGTTTATAATTACTAACACATTGTTATATAAAGAAGCACATTTTTATGATCCAAGTATAAACACATTATTATATAACATAATTGTATTTATTACCACACCTTAAATAGAAGTAAGAAGAATTTTAATATGCGAGTATTTATATGTATCTGATGTGTGTAATTAATTATTTTCTTGGTTTTACAAATATTATATTTATCATTTCTTTTCCTCTGAACTTTGATATATATATAAAATAAACAAACAATACATAAATGAAATAAATACACTTAATTTAAATAACCTGTGCCCGCTATGTAGTTGCTTCAAGGAAGATACCTGATTGGAGTAGCCCCTATCTCTTATCACGTGTTTCTAGGTGGCGTGAGTTATCATCCCCCCCCCCCCCACCCCACCCCGCCCACTCTGTCGTCGGCGAGGAAAACACAGTACCCCGCCTAATGGGAGCGTCTCCGGTAAAAGCACAATAAATCTTGATTCTTGATATGATAAAATAAATGATGCAAGAAGAGTGGATGGATGGCGGTGGAGGGATTGCTGCTTCTTATATTTTATTCTCTGTGTTTGTTGATGGTCTTTTCTCGTGAGGGGGGGGGGGCTCTGGGGTGCCGTCGTTCTTATTAGTTAAGAGTTTCCCTGATCATACACAGAATACACTCAAATGTAAACCGCATGTATGTGCACGTACGCGTCTGGATGTATGTGTACGCGTTCATTGGGATTTATGTGTCCATGTGTATTTAAACAAATCCATATGTTTAATATTAATTAATTGTAAAAGCTTATTCTGAGGAATCTTTTGAAATTTGTGTTTTGCCAACTTTTCAACCCCGATTTCAAATACATGTCCCGTCAATTCGGGTTGGGTAAACGTATAGCAATTCCAATTTGTACAATGTGTATTAGTGTTATGCTTATGAGTACATGTTGACGCAAGTAGGCTATGTGTGTTGTGCGTGTGTGCGTGATAATGCGTGCGTGTATACTTGTGGGTGGATACAGTGGCGTATCCAGGAATTCATAAAGGGGGGGTTTAATACATTTTTTCATAGATGTGCCGAAGGCTAAGGGAAGGCCGGGGGGCTTGCCCCCCGGAAAAAAATTCTTCTTCAAGGTAATTTTGGTGAAAATCTGTTCGTTTTTAAAGCATCACCAACTTTTTATATAGGCCTACTACAATCCTGTTTTTAATCTAAAAGTTTTCTCTATCACAATCATTTTGGTGAAAATCTGTGCGTTTTAAAGCATCAAAATAACCAACTTTGTATCTACTAAAATCTCTTTTGGTCAGATGGTAATTTGTAGTTATTTTATTTTCTCCTTTACACTTGATACGCACTTGATACTTGGATACTTGGATACACTTGGATACGCCCTGGTGGATAGCAGCAAGCGACCGTGTGTGGGTGATTGCGCATGAATATGCGTGCATGTATTCTAGTAGCCAGGCGTGTGCGTGTGAATGCGTGATTATGCGTGCGTGTATTCTTGTGGGTGGATAGCAGCAAGGCCTATGCGTGTCGTGTGCGTGATAATGCGTGCGTGTATTCTAGTAGCCAGGCGTGTGCGTGAATGCGTGATTATGCGTGCGTGTATTCTTGTGGGGGGTAGCAGAGCAAGCAAGGCGTATGCGTGTGCTTCACGTATTGATCTTAACCTCCCCCACCCTTAACCCCCACCCCCTCCATCCCACACACAAAGAATCTAAGCATCAACAATAGAACCTTCCTGAGATCCACGTAAGGAATGAGAAAGGAATAACGAAAGCAGAAGTAAGGGTGAAAGGTGAACTGCGGGCGAGGTCAAGGGACCGATAACAATCTTTCAATTAGACGTCTTGCACGGCTTCGTAATTAGGCTCTAGTGTGCAAACAAGAGAGAGAAGGAGAGAGAGAGACGGCGAACAGCGATTGTGTTAATTAAAGGCAATGTTCGGTTAAGTTGGAAAAGCTTGGGTTAGGTCAGGGTAGGCTTTATTGAAGACTTTGAATAATTAAAAAGTGAGACGACGAAGAGAAGCTAGCAAGTAAGGGAAGAAACGCGCGAAGGCGAACGAGAAGAGAGCGGTGGCGGGGGGTAGTACTTGTGCAAGGGTGATTATTATTAAGGAAGGTTGGTTACACGAAACGTGGCCCAGGTCAGGCTAAATTAGGTTAGGTATTTTAAATTAAAAATGGAAAGGGGGAAACTGAAATGCCAACGAAAGACAAACAGAATATATTAGTTGAAATGGAAAAGCGTCCGAGAAGTCAAAATGAAATGATTGCATGCTCGTCGGGGAAACGTAGAGAAATGGTCGAATAAAATATTTTCATTTCTTTGATTAAAGACAGCGAATTATATTTTGTTGGGAGTGAAATTGCATACCTACCTGGGTGGCGGATAAGTTAAGGCTATTTATATGCAAGGAGGGTTGCGTGATGAGATGGGAAGGCGCTTATATATGGAGATTGGACACATGAACATAACGTTCTATGGAAGATGGGGCATTTGCTGGAGAAGGAAACTTAGAGGGTAATAAACGGGAGGAGTAATCTCTTGCAAGACGAACCTCTAAATATAACGGGGACATTCGAGAGGTGTGCGGTGACTCTGACGTCAGCCATCAGCAGGCAGCAGTCAGCTGTCATTGGTCATCTCTAGTGTCAGCACTGGTGTCAGCACTTCTGCCAGTACTGATGTCAGTACCAATGTCGGGATTAGGTTGATGAACGCAGAAAAAAATACAAAATTGTGATTCGGAATTTGTATTTCTCTCAATGTTCGATTTATGTCTGAACTTATTAATCTAGATATCAATATTCGATTGGGTTTTTACATATTTTGAACGCGGTTCTATTGGATCAAATTTGTCAAATATTGATAGTAAGTTTTAAAATTTACTTCCATGGGAATTTGCAATTGGAACCTACTAATATAATATATTAAAATGCATTTTTAATTATTAGAACACGCAGTTTTTATACCACAAAACATTTCAATATAAATATATCATATTTTGCAATTTTAGCAAATCGTAATTATAGAGGATATAATTTATTTATTTTCTTTCATTTACTTCATAATTT
Source organism: Sweltsa coloradensis (assembly GCA_024449915.1). Lineage (NCBI taxonomy): Eukaryota > Metazoa > Arthropoda > Insecta > Plecoptera > Chloroperlidae > Sweltsa > Sweltsa coloradensis. The sequence goes on along the minus strand of JAMZAV010000143.1, from coordinate 302,424 downwards.
GTATGTTATTATTTATGTATTTATTTACTGTCGATATATTCGTATAATTTTACCTTGGTATTGGAAAAGTGTCAAGAAGACACAAATCGTTGTACTAATAGTATTTTAATAATTCATCCATCTAAATTGACAGTTTCAACGAAAAAACATAAATTATACGATTTATACTTATTTTATTATATTTATGCAGCTTGTGTTTTGTAAAATTAACCTGTTCCTAGTTTAACACTATATTGTATATGCAGAGTTGAATGGCTGTTTATTTGTTACCATATCGTCAATCCGCATATAATTAGTTACTTTTACATAGTTTAATGTAAATATTTACTAATACAGAAATCAATTTAAATTTTATTATTTTTTTTTAATAATATTTTAGATATAATAAATAATCGAAATTCCCAGATAGAAACCAGTCTATGACAAACAAAACCCTCCCCAAATCCAACATCTTTCCATGTCCAACAGTCAACTACCAACATCTCATTAAACCATGCATACGTTACTCTTACAATTAAACGAATTCACGATACACTACACAGACGTTCCGACCCGCACGATTTGCATATTAACAAATTTATATTAACGTCCTCAATGTTTCTCATCTCGGTGTCGCACCTACGTACTTGGTGCACCGTCGCAACGATCTCACACCAACATCCACAGGGAAAGGGCAAGAAGAAACGGAATACGTTAATTTGAATATCTCTACGGATATACAGAGGTGGGTCCATGTATTGCTTAGCGAGTGTCTAGTGTTAGGTCGGGTTTGTCTGGGCTGTTAGCACTGAACGTGTTGTGTACGCTGTTCCGAGAACTGTGAGAAATCTCTAGTAGAAAGGGGCAAACTTTGTTTTTTCTCAGGTTTTAAGATTATACTTAATTATTACTAATTTATTATTTATAAATGATAGTTATAACTATTGACGCGTTTTGTATTTTAATAAATTAATTTTAAAAACATAATATATGATATTTTATTTTATTAGATAATAACGTTATCCTATTCAGTTTAAAATGATTTAAAAGGAGTAAATAAATAAATCTAATACAGGTGGATAAGCACAAAATCTACAGTTAAGTTAATATTTGAAATAGTTATAGAACGACAACAATGCATTAAAAGTAAAATACAACAATTTTGGTAACAAATTCAAAAAGGATATATTAAATGCAATTAATTAATGAATCAAATATAAAAAGTGGTATCCCATATATGTACAAAATGTCAGTGGATTATAATAAACAATCATGAATGATTGCCAATATTTCTTGCCGCGAAAAACATATAAATTTTAAACGCAGACTTGCTTTCTATTGAATACTCATTATTTTTCTCTGTCAAACTTACATCATAAAAATATTTTTGTATTTGAGTATAGGTCCAATATATTTTCATTTATTTTACACATCTAAGCGACATCCTGTTCAGTAATTAAAACTGGTTTACAATAGCCACAAACACAATATATCCATCATTCAAGAAGGTAGTATTTTGTTTAAATTAATTGCATAATATTAAAGTAAATATAAAAACACATTAATACACCAGCATTCGAAATCTTCACAACAGTAGCCGTCCGCGGTGGCCCACACAATAAGGGCGCTGGTCCGAAGCGTGAGTCTTCGAGGACGTGGGTTCGAATCCCGCATTCCCGCATACGGCACGGGTTTTCTGTAATCGTTCTTCATCGCATCCCCATTCATCGTCTCGAATAGCCTTAGTGCATTAATAGAGACGTTATAAGCAACAGAAATCATCGTCATCATCTTCACAACAGCAGAAGTATCTTCTCACAGAAAATGATAAACAATTATTTTAGGCAAATTGATATTCGCTCGGCCGACTGACATCACAGATGTTTGAAATTTTGAACATATGTCACGAATGTAGAAATATAGGGCTCTGCAGTACACCATTTCCAAATTTTGTTTTAAAATAATTTATAAAAAATAAATTAGTTTTCACGAATTTTGATATTGGTTAAAAACTAAAAAATTGACTATATTCGTGATTTTTTTAAATTTTAAAATCTATGAGCGCAGGGCTGTCCATGTATGCTTTATTGACAACTTTGCCAGTTTCATATACGTCGGATGCATCTTGGCCGAGCGAATAGCTATTTGCCAACTGTCAAATGTATCCCATTCCCTCAAGATCATATCCAACCTCGAATTAGATAGTATTAAAATAATAAATTTATGAAAAATAATCAAATGAATACACTAATATTGCAAGTGTTCACAGTGTCAGCCCGTGCAACTGCTGTGAAGTGAAGACTGTCTCAACAGTGATGGCCTCCGCTCGGTGCCGCTCAGCGCGCATGCGTCGAGCCGTCGCGACGCCGCCCACGCCGCCATCTTTGTTCAACAGACAGGCAGCGCTCGCCACTCGCTCGCTGCCACGGCGGGAGAGATGTAGCTAGCGGCAGGGGCACTCATAGACGGCGCTCTCCATTCCGCACGTTGGCCACACAGAAGATAATATATTTTTAATTTTATAACCAGTAAGTCCTAGAAATGTGTATGTTTAGATTTATAGCATGCTTTTAATATTTTATCATAGATTATTTTTCTTAATTGGATAATAATGTAATTTAAAAAATTACATAATATGTTAGTTTTTCATAAATTTGTTAATTACATTAGATTATAATGTAATTTGTAATTTTTTTAAATTGTGAATGTACTGTTTATTATTTTGTGTACAATTGTGTGTACCTGGTTTTATTTATTGTCCATTTTAAATCAGTTTTTAAATTGATAAACGCAAAAAAAAAATGTATCATATAAGGTTTAGTTTAGTTAAGTTTGAGTGCAATAAGTAACATTTTCTTTTGCTTATTATACAGTACCGGGTATATTTACCCTTAAAAGAAGAATTGGCGTTATTTCAGAGGAGACAACGCTTTTACGCCATTATTTGGCAGATGAGCAGTTACCGCCAAATCATGTATATTATGTTCAAATGCCCAATTTCTCTACTGTGTATAAAATGTAGACAACGAATTAAGTTTAATGTTAACATAATTAGGCTTATGCATCATCTGCATTATAGTCTATAAGTACGAAACACTTTGTGAATAATATGTATCCTAAAATTCCAATAAAACTTAATAATAAAGAAAATGTAGTTGCTCTTCATTTTTGAACGAGTATATAAGTATGTTTAATTTAAAAATACGTCAAATTCCGACTTGATAGCGTATAAAACAATTGTTAATTTTCTTTAAATAACTAGTTGTATGTACACAGAGTAGTTGAAAATATCGTAGAGAACCAGTTTTAAATTTACAAATTTATATCAGAAACTTTCTAGAAACAGATAATATAGTACATAATTTCCACAGTCTTTACACAATTACATTTACGCAATATGACGAGTACAACTTTGTATTTTGGTCTGTCAATTTAAAACTTCACACTTTTTAGATACTGACTGTGCTAACAGTTCACAAATTAGTTAGTATGTTGGGAGAAATGGTTATTTGAGCGTTATATGTATTTTTGACGTGTAAAGCTACTAATTAATCTTACCGCCATACTGAATTGTTATTTAACTGTTAGTGTTAGCTGATGTATTGTAAATAAATAACCGTACAAAAGCTGTTGACCTTAAGTTGCTTTTCAAACTAATAACTTACTTATAAAATATCAACCGTTAAAAATGTTCCGTGTACCTGTTAGAATGTACATCGCTTAAAATTACGGTTTTCAAATCAAATCAAGGTAGACAATAATACGATTAACAACATATTTTATCTCGATGTTACTTTACTATTTCCCCTCTGGCTCAGTTTCATAATCACATTTCCTTAATTATATGTAAACAAATTATTAAGCAACAAACTACCTCTGGCATCAAGAATACCTAGACCTGGTCTAATCTAATGATTTCTCCGAGCAGACGTTAATAATCTAATGTTAAACCCAGCGGCAAGCTGGAGTGTAATCTGGTTACAAACTCGAAGAGAAAAAAGTATTTAACGTCCTTCGATAAACTCGTTACCGTAATTGTATTAAATCTCCTCGTGGTAGATTATGGATAACATTTTACAGATTCGAGTATCAGAAAATCTCTTGCGTTTAACATGAAACAACGTTTTGAGAGAGATGAAGTTTATGGAAAATCGAAAATTTGAATAAACCAGTCGAAGATTTTAATAAAATTAGTAACTTAATATTTATTGAGAAGCCACACAAATCAATAATAATAGAAAGTATTTTACAACGCAGTATGCATAATGTATAAAGAAATGAAACTGTTTTGGAAAACAGTATTATATATTAATAATAATTACATTCTTTTGTTGTTATATATTTTCTGATACTATTTATAAACATGTTCTTTCACAATGGTCAGTACGCTGGATCCCTGTGGTCATCCATATTAATTGGCCAGCTGTCAAATAAAGATTGAATTTACCAGATTGAGATAACTTGTGTAATGAGATTTGTTACGTACCAAGATAATGAAAATGATAAGTAATTGTAAACATAATTGAGTATGCGTTACGTTATATTGTTAAACTCTTTGGGTTAACTGGTGCACAGTTTTATAATACACAACTATTATACGCCACACTTAAATTTAATTTATAATTTCATTTGTTTAAAGAAACTTGTTGTGAAATTACGTATTTTGCTATAACCATAAATTCTAAGTATTACAATTTATTTATGCTGGAGCTTTTGCTGCCTTTAAGGGTTAGATGTTCTAGAATTTATTTATTGATTAAACATAATAATAAAACATACCATATATTTGTGATCAGCCATTCGAATAGGGGATCTACGAATTGAACAAAACAATCTCCCGCCTCTCATACAAACATTTGTTCACATTCCCAGGAAATAAATTGAAAATGTATGGAAATGTTTCAAGCTTCCAATGTTGTGAGCCGCCACCAGAGGCATTCAGGTGTACGGCACGAGGGCTGCCAACATAACGCAAAGAAAACAGAGAAGTAGAAGACTACCAACTGAATATACCTTAATATTCTATTTCTTCCAGCTCCGCTCGTGAAATTCAATCAACGTACTCGTCTTCAGAGTACACTCGCTTCAGACGACAATAGACATCGAGCGTGCTCCTCTTTCAAATGTATTTTATCTGCACGAAAAGAGACCTCAATACTATAGTAAAAAGCTATTCTTTAAATGTTCGCTTATCAGTACATTCACTCACGTGACATACATAAAAAGAAATTACTTTCAAGAACGCCTGCTCAAAAAAAATACCAATGAAATAAAATTTAAAGATGAACATGGATGCACAATAAAGAAACTGCATGAGAACAAGGTTCCAAATATTACAAGACTTGACGAAAAGTTACCTTAAAAGCTACCGCTAGTGGTCTTAGTAGGCTTAGTAACCGCTCGTATTTTATATTGTCCTCTTTTGTTAATCAGTCTTTATAACAGATTTGGATATAATTAAGTGCAAAATTTAATTTTAAAATATTATGTACTTTTAGTGATCGTACTAAGATATATTCTTACACATTGGAGTTAAAAATATGATTTCGATTAAGTCAGACCAAGTTTAATCAGTCAATAAATCAGCTTACCAATCAGTCAGTTTATTCCAGTTTATAAGAACTTCGTGAATATTGGTGTAACAGCTTTTGGATTAAACCGAAAAATATCTTTTGTGTATTCAAGGGAATATTCGAAATTGAAAAGCCAGAGAACAACAACAAATTGGATGTGTCAATCAGTGGAAGTCCCTCTGATATTTGTTTGCGAATAATGGCATTTTGTTTGTTTTGCATTGAGCGTGCTCAAAACATGATACCACTCTAAATCTACTGTAGTGAGAATAACAATAACACATATTTCTTTGTTTTCTTTTAGTAAGAGCCAAGGTAAGCAATCCGTTCGCTTTTAGTGAGTGGATTCTTGTTTTAGTTTGTGGTGCAAAATTAATCATATTTTTAGCTAGCCATAGACCCTAGGCTACATTCTTGTGCGACTTGGTGGAACCTTTTATTTTCAAAAAACTATTTTCACAGCAAGTAAATAAAACAATTATTTAAGATTATGTGTCTACGTTTATACCTATAATCATATTGATAGGAGCTTAGCATAACTTCTATTTATTTTATTATATTTCATAATAATAATAATAATAATAATAATAATAATAATAATAATAATAATAATAATAATAATAATAATAATAATAATAATAATAACGGCGGTGAGTTCTAACAGCGTACTTTGAGGTGTGCTTTTGTATTATTATGAACCCAAATAATTAAATTATATTTTAAAATGATAATCAAGATTTTTCCAGTTCGGTATTAATATTGTGAAGTAAATTTAAAACAGAAGGCAATTAATTTTCATTGATATAAATATATTTTGTTTCTTGTTCAAGATACACGTACACATTCCTTTTTTTCTTTTACCCATTGTGAAGAAATAAAATAAAATATTTAAATGAATAAACATAACATTTGAACTAAGTTCTATAATAAAAACAAATCCTGAATTTATACAATTCTCCATATTTATTCAGACCATTGTATGAGGTACACCATTTCTTTTAGCCAAAACTCTAACCTTTTAATACAGACTATATTTCTACCTTTTAATAAAAACAAAATATCACGCTTAATATGATCAAATATACGCCTCGCAAAGCAGGCTCTCTATCATTACCGGCCCACATCCCACCACCGTCAGAGTACGTTCACTAGTAATATTAAGTTTTTCATTTAAATGCAACGACAAGAAGAATGGATGAATCTCTGAGAGGAGAGGTGCCAGCGAGGCAAGACCGCGACGAGAAGACGTCTAGTACAAACACACAAGACACACTGTTGTCGCTAGAATCTTTGATAGGATTCTGATAATAATACCATTTTTAATGTTTTGAAAAAGAGAGAATCTTTTAGATCCCAAAAAGTTTTTATATATTTAGAAATAAGGTTTTTTAATTCGAAATTTGAACTTTGTTATTGACAAATTTAGAGTATAATGTCAGGTTTTACATAAACCTCATACTAGAAATTTAGTCTTGTAAAATATGGGATAATCGGTAATTAGGTATCAGATAACAGACTACTACTAGCATGACCCATTTCTGTCACCATAATACTGTGAAAAAAACAAAAAAACAATAAACACGAGATAAGCTAAATATGAATGTACCATACTATAATAATAAATTAAGATCGTAATCTTTTTAACATTTGGATAGTTTGAAGTAATTTCTTTGTTAACCTTCAGCGTGAAGAGTATGCTTGAAATAATCTTAATTTTACATTCACATTATCGCAAGAAAAGTGCAACAGTGCAGAAATACATTGATGTTGTCATACCATGGAGTTATAATTTGGTCATACTACCTTTTCTTTTAGCATCGAATTTAAAATTGCATTTATATAGAAACCTTTTGTCCGCGCTTGTTATAGCGTAATTGTGCTTGAGGCTGCATGTTATGCGGATTCATGTTGTTACTGTGAAAAATTGTACTAAGTGAAGATTTTTTTAATTAATTAATATAGATAAAAATAAACTTTAATTTTTAATTTTTTATAAATTAATGTATAATTTAAAATTGAAAACACAAAAATTTGCGATTTTTATGAAATAATTATTAGATTGCGCTCAAATTTCACACGAATATTAAATATTATAAAATTAAGGTTCTGTGAAAAAAGTATTACAATAAATAAAGCTGTAGTGTAAAGTAAAAGAATTGTTTAAAAAAAGAAAAACCCAAAAATTTATATTTGTCATAAAAATTTTTTGATTGCGCTCAAATTTCACACGATATTTAATTCATAAAATTAAGGGTTCTGTGAAAAAAATCATGAAAATCGATTAAGCTGTAGGTGTTACAAGAAAATAAATTTCAAAAAATCGAAAAAAATCGTAAAATTGCGATTTTCATGAGAAATAATTTTTTGATTGCGCTCAAAAACGTGGCAGTTCTAAGTTTAGAGATTTCGAAGGCCTCCATAAAATTTCATTGCAAACGGAACGGAGTATCGGTTTAGCCGGAATCGTGCTGACAAACACACAAAAATACAGAAAAAAAAGAAAGGAGAAAGGAAAGAAAAAAAAATCATTCCGGATTTTTTTCTCCAGTGTAGTGAAATGGAATCTTCGCTTCGCTCGCTACGCTCGCTACGCTCATCCAATTACTTTGTCATGTTATAAATTTGTACAGGTAAATAAAATTAACCACATGTCTTTACAGCTATTTACTAGTAATTATTATTAGTATCATTTTAATAAGTTAAAAAAACTCTTGACAGCGTTTGTTGCAAATAATTTCTTATAAATTAATGTTTTGAGTACATTTACAATAAACGACAATTTTGTTTTATTCATTATGTAACTCTTAGTAAATGTATAAGCAATTACGATATCAAATCCACCTGAAAAGTTTACTATTTATGTTATGTGAGTATCTCGACAAAAAAGTATTTCGGAGTCTATAAGAAAGTGTAAAATAGCTATTTCTTTTAAAATACAGAACTCGTATTTGACTGGTAAACGCCAACTTTTTTAGTGAGTTAACTGATAGCTTTAAGCAAAACAACTTTCAATAATTAATAAGTCTCAAATATTGAATCTTTGTTGGTTTTCTGCTAATTAATGTAAACGTTAAAAAGTTAACGCCAAACTAAATTCCTTGTTAAATTAAGTTAACAGTTTGCCCGAGCAACTCTAATATTCCCAGTTATTTATGCAGCCCATTCTCCCGGTTTAAACGAGCTCCTACTCCAGCCAAGCCTGCGGGTATTTCTCTACAGGAAGACAGGAAGAAACCATGGCAGAACTGAACTCGACAGGAAAATAAGAAATTTTCATAAAACTGGGATAAATTAATCAAAATGAAGATAGAGTGTTTGGTGATGAAATGGTGTGGTGTATTAGAGAAGGCTGACACACCATTGCACCATTGTTTTCACGAGTTCATCTCATCAGCAAGTACGTAATTACAATTGACAACAGGGTAATTAGCTGATCAAATTAACGAAAATATTATACAGATTTCACAATACGAACAGTTTCCTATCTTATAAATTAAAACAGCTGGTGAGGTTTTGTTGTTTTGAGATTGAATAAACTATTGTATTAATTCGCCCTATGCCAACGCAAATTGTATCACCACCACTTGTAAAACTTGACAAGACAAAAAGATAAACAAATCCAATTTTGTTTAACTTATTTATCCAGAACAGAATACCATCAGTGGCTCATACGGTTAGGTTGTAAAACAGTATATTATAATATCACCAAGGGACTAGGGTTCAAATTCCTCATTTAGCACGTGTTATTACGATTATCCACCCATCGTCCCAAATAGCATCCTTGCATAAGAATAAAGATGCAAAAAGACACTCCAAAATCAACAGTTTTGCATTACATTATCACTTAAATTATTATCTATTAAAAGTATAAACCTAGAAGCGATTTTCGACCGAAGACCTGAATATGAATTCCTCGACATGTCAAACTAACAACAAATGCTTCCACACCGTGCATTAATAATCCCTGGTAATAGCCAACAGGAGTGGCTTGCGTGCTAGAATGCCCAATACCTTCCGTGTGTATCCCCGGCGCATGACAAAATATTGTAAACCAGAATGTTACAATCCATCACAAAACACGTTGCATAGTCTCACGTCGAGAATAATAATTTCCGTTCTTGTCGGCTGTTTTCCGGATGTCTTTTCTACCACTCGGCCCGCGTCCGTCATAATCGGAGCCGTTCGTGTGTACGCGTAAAACTGCCTTTACTATTAGCTTGGCTTCACAATAATATTACAATGGCGGTATTCCAGTTAACTTGGCTTCAATGTTAAGGCGGTATTGCAGTAAGATTGCAACTAAGCCGAGATGACGTGATGGTTAGAAAGAGCACGCTGCGATGATTAGCGGCGTATGACTTACGAGTAACGAGAGATTTGAGGTGGGGGGTGAATTACGGTCACGCCTAAGACTGTGAATTTGAAACTGTGGTGTCGAGTACTCTTTGCGACAAAGAGATACCCGTTGGCTATGTACTGAGCGTACACGCATGGGCTAGTCGAGAAACAACCGTTATAAAAATTACCCTAATTATTTTACGGAAAATCAAATTACATTATCTAAATGCGGAAGTGGTAAATAGAAAGTGACACATCGCTTAGCCTTCAACGCGATAGCTTACAAAATGTAAAATTGTTGATTTTACAAAACTTTGAGATTTACCTTTAAAATATAATCATGTAATCAATTGGTTGAACTGTCCACTGCACATTCCTATTCTGATTTAAAAGTGTAATCACTATTTTGGTTTAATGGGTCCGCGTCAACCGTTAGATAATAACGCACCATTGTAGCATAGATGAAATAATAATGTAAATATAGTGTTCAATTTATATGATGAATAAAATAAGTTATTATTTGATTCGCGATTTTTTTACACGTTTCGTTCAGTAAATTCAAGTAGATTGCTTGCTCAATTATCGATATCCTTACTTTAAAGTGCACACAATCTCTCTTCTTTCATAAAATACTTATTTAATTACTTGTGAGTTTTGAAACCAGTATCATAAAAACAACTTTGCTGTACAATATAATTTTTTTAAATGACTATGCACTGTGTAACTGAAGATTGTAAGTAGTAGGCTAATATTTAATCTATCTTACCGAGTATGTATCAAGCACTACAAACAAACCATCCCTCAGCCAATGTTTTACTCCCGGACGCACCTTCATATCCTACCTCACTCTCAAAGTTTATCTCCGATATTCAAAGTACGGCAAACATAAAGGTCGCTACAAATAGAATATGTAAGAATATTCTCAATGGGATAACAAGACAGCTACAGCCCCCGACCCTTAACCTATCAGCACACCCCTCTAATATCCACCATCCTTTCACGCAACGCATCACTAGCTTCAAAATAACTTTTTGCCGAAAAGCAAATAAGGGATTTGGTGTGTTGTTGACTCTGTAGACAACCTTTAGAGCGGGGCTCGGAGCAAGGTACGGGGGCTTATGTGGTGTCTTCTTTCCACAGATCCCGGCCGCCTGGGATGCTCTTTTAGTCTGACGTGGTTCGTACGCCCACGGTAACCCCACCCAAGGTGAACGCTCAAGGATGATTCACTGTACAGGTGGTGTATGATATTGCAAGTGAGTTTATTTCTATTCAGTAATATAATTAATTAACATTCTTATAAATAAATAGGCCTACAACTGCACATAAAACACACAATAAAAGGTAGTGTAAAAGTTTTGAAAAAACTAATCAAACCAGCTGTTATGCGTGAAGGCAACATATCCAAGATAAAATTCATTAAAATATATATGCCATGTCTCACGTAAAAAACGAACATGTCCTCCGATTGACATGCGGTCTTTAGTGTTGCCATTCTCTTGGTAGAATGTTTTTGGAAACTAAGGGTCAGGGGGCACGTTCAAAGGGGGGTAAAATTGATATTTTGTGCTAAATATTCATAAAAAGCTTTTTTTCTGTTTTGTTGTCGTATTCAAGCTAGAAGGGTTCACATTTTATATTTAAAAACAATTTAGTGAATAATAATTATTTATTATTTATTTATAAGTCGATCTGTTACAAAAGGTCTTATATTATCATATCGTATTTCGTATGTTTTAGTTTGTGAGTGAATAGTCTTTCATTAAATAATAGATATTGAAAAGGGTTTACTGTCATCAGTATTGATATTTATAAACAATTAAGTGGAGGAAACTCTTTATCATTTACTAAAAACGATACGAGAAGCAAGTTATTGATGGTTTCAGATTCTTAGATATAATTACATTAAATTACAACAGAAAAACCATTCTATGTATTTAAATGTCACACAAGATGGTAATAATTGCACGTCGTGATCTTAGAATATTAACACAAGTAATTACGCGATGGCAGTGAGAGGGGTGTTGGTGGAGGGGAGGGGAGGGGGAGGGGGAAGACGGAGGCTGTGGGCTTGAATTAAACCCTAATCGTGTAGAAAGTCTCGTCATTGATAACCCCGAGTCATTAGCTTTTATATTTTAACCTGTGAACCCCTCTTAAGAATGGTTTTACATTATAAGTTGACGAATCAAACATTGTGGCACAGCTTTGAGATCTTTCATTTATTAAACACCAGAAAGGTATAAATACTTTACACTCGTATAAATCAAACAAACAGCAAAAGAGAAAAACTCACAAAAATAATAGTACTAAAAAATAAAAACATTTATTTGTAAAACAAAAATAACGGATGAAAAGGGAAAGTAGGAGAAACACGATGAAATTGAAGAAAAAAGAAGAGTAAATGAAAACCAACAAGAAATAGAAAAATGACATTTCAATTATAGGGTTCATTAATAAACCGGGAACTTCAAATCAACATTGCAGAAACCATATGCACATGAAGTTCCGTGCATACCCCCCCCCCCCCCATCTCGAACATGAAGCATCATGGCAAGTGCATACCGCCTACCACCCAGACTCCACGTCATTATCATGCAAGTCTTGCGCACATCCTGCCTAGCCATGACAATCCACCCTTCCTTCACCTAAACTACTTCATCTTTTTCACTTTTCACGTTTTTTATTTATTTTTTTACTGTTTTTATTTCCTCCCTATGGAAGATGCCGCCTCCTACCGAGTTCCATCTATTATCATCTTCCTCCTTCCTGTTAGGCTGGCTAGATGGCTGTGAGCATTCTCTTTCTCACGGGCCATTTTCTTTCACGCACATTATTCACACTCGTCTTGTGGACGACTCATCAGCAAATGGAAGGGTTTTTTACATATCATTAACTGTAGTGCGCTTAGTTGCTTGAAAGAAATACGAGACGCTGTATGGATGAAGGATTGCTCATGATGGTTGGTTGGCTGGATTTTATTGCAGGGTCTACATTCAACTTGCTCGCTGACAAAAATAAAAATGAGGTAACACATATTATATGTGTTACATGTGTTACATTATTTTTATTTTTGGCATGTTAGATGTGTTACATTATTTTTATTTTTGGCATGCGAGCAAGCAGTATAATACTGCACTCATATTATATGGGTTTCTGTAGAGTCGAATTGGTCTTTTTCATACTAACATCTTCGACGTATACATGGTAAATCGATGGGCCTACAGGCTTTGGTATAATGGCCCCACTGAAAATCCGTTATATGACTGAGTGGGTAGACCCTAAATACGAATTTATTTATTTATGGTAGAAAAGAAAAAAACGTTATAGCAACTTTTGCAAATATTGAATTATAGGTAGACTTATTATACTCATATAAAAATCTATAATTTCTATGTGAAATAAAATCATAAAATGTAAATAATTGTTAGTTGCTATCTGGATGGATATTATGTCGAATTTGGTCTTAATTGAACGTGAAAGTACAAAATACTCTATAAATAAAATACAAATTTAATAAGCTCGTATTTATAGTCAATGTCAGATCTAAAGATAATTTGCCTGAAGCTGAATTAGAACCCGTATTGGATTGGAAGCAGTGACTCTAACCACTGGACCAAGCAGCCACACGACAGCATGACACCGGAATGAAGACACCCTGGAAAAGACCCATCACATCCATGACCGATCCCATTGCTTCCCCTGTATCCCTCTCCTGTATTCCCCTCGCATCCTGCCCATGCATCTTCTTCTTCCCGAGTCTCAATCCCGTCTCCCGTCTCTGACTTGCTTGCATACTCGCAATTCCTTCTAGAAATAGCTATTCCCGTTTTTCACCCGATTTTCTACAAAAACGTTTTTCCTCACATAGGGGTAGCAAAGCAGGGAATAGTTTTTATACTTTACCAGAGAAGTAAAATACAACAGATATTTATTAGTGGTGTTGTCTGAAAAACGTTTTGAGTTCTGTGTATTTCGTATGCGTTACCATAGCAACGATGATAAGTTCAGGGAGAAAGGAGCAAAACAACGATTTGATTAAGTAGTGAATGTCAATAATGGTTGATTTCAACCAGCAAGGACACTCAAAATTGATTGTGAAGCTTACAATTATTTTACATAGTTCGTTCAATCCTATTTTGGTGGAGGTGCCGGGTATTTTGAAATTTTACCTTTCGGTTAGACTAGCCCATGGACTTCTGGACCCTCCTGGTCTCCATAAACATTCTTGTGATACTTATAACGAAAAAAGCGTACGTCAATAGGAGGTCATGTTCAGTGTTTATCGAGAGCACACACACAGACGGACGGACAGATATAAACGTAATAAATATAGGGGAGCTTTGCTTCCTAATTTGAAACGAAAATACAACTACAGAGTGTGGAATCGATTAAAACACAAAACTGAAGATACGAGTTATGGGGTTTCTAAAACAACCATGTATGACTCTTATAATGTTCGTCTGTTAATCGAGACGCTGAGCGGATGAAGATAAAGTCGATGTATAGCAACATGAGAACAAACTGTGTGGTCAATTTAATACTACGGACGACATGTTATTCAAATATTAATCATTAAACAATTTATTAATGATAGGACATTGAAAACGCATTAATTTTTAATTTTTAAAATGTATATAAAAATAATCTTAACAGGCTTGATGATTAATCGTTTGAGACGTTCACACGAGAAGCAGTAGACCCGGGTTCCATTCCCAGTCGGGGTTAGAATTTTGAAATTCTGAACATAAATTTTGTCAAACAAATAACGGAAGATTAAATGAAACAATAATTAGTAAAATAAGTATAAATGGAAAAAATTAATATGCAGAAGGAAATTCTTCAATTGTATGCTCAGTTTGACTTCGAAGCCATTGCACAATTTAATTCCTTGTATTTTCTTCCATAACGTCTTCCTTCAGACCGACTTCCTTCGCTACCCCTGTCGTCCTACGCTGCTCATCCATCACGCTAGTAACGACCCTACCGTGGGCGGGCCGAACTGCCGAACACAACCAAACGATGGAAGATGGACGACCTTCAAGTAATACCACCACCGTACTAATAGAAAAACAACATCACCATATCATTATCATCATCGTCGTCGATCCCGAGACAGAAAGAAATGATGGCGCGGAACAGGAGGACTTGATTGAATTTCTACGCCCCCAACCTACCCCCACCCCAACCCACCCCTAAAAAACTAAACGATCTTTCTAGGATATAAGGATGTAAAAGTTTCCATTTGCAGTGGATTATAGCACGGAGCAAACGAAGCGAATAATACCAATCTCGAATCTAACTGATTTGTTTCAAAATTAATACAATCTAGACATGGTTAATAAAAAGATTACACCTCACTTTAAAATTTAAAAGTACAAAACCGATATGGAAGTACCTAAATTGTTTTGTTTTCTATTGACAATATATTGTTGTGTTCAATTGGTCGAATGACAAAATTAATGTGATTCGATTAAAATGTGCTAGGATAAAGAGCATTTTCCATATACGCAACTAAAATATGTAATATCTTTGTCAAGTATTCCTTTCGAATTTTTATCTTCTCATAATTACATTATAAAAACTTGGTATATAACTTGCTATAAAAATTTCGTTGAGTTTTGCTTAGTTACATGTTTTGGCAGATGTAACTACGTATGATTATACTGATTATTTTGTCCCTTCAAAAGTTTCAAAAACAAAACCAGTAAAAATATTTTTTAATTTGTCGGATTAAGTGCTGACAGAATAGTACATTCTTTATCTTTACAGCGAAAATTATGCAGTCACGTAAAATTTGTATTATACTATTAAAAATGAACGTGTTACCATTTCCCCTTTCAACACTACAATTACATGCTCTTATCAATGCGGTATAATTGTGTTAGGGTTCACACAGATTGAAAAACCTGAACAACTTGTGAATAACGCAATAATAACACTAGCAGGCAAGCACGCATGGTATGGTGTAATTGAGCACTTTGAGTAAAAACTGAAGTTGTACGTTCACTTTCATGTAAACAGTGAATACAACGCACGATCACATAAACGAAGCTTGGGCATTATTGAACAATTCTTCAATTATCTTTACTTTTAATAATGAATCATATATGTTGACACGTTACCGGCTCGTCACGAAAACACGAACGTATGTGATTAAATGTATTGTATATTTTTTTTAAACAAGAAATTCCATGTTTTACAACAAATGCAATACATAATTTGTTGCGGTTACAATTTTAATGTTTAATCCTGACAAATCAATGATATTGTTTAAATATATGAAACTGATGTAGATTACTTTCTAAACAAATGTGAATTATGTTTTAAGTGAAGCAAAAATTATTCAGACACGTAACTAAATGAACAGTATTTTATTTACGAGCATGCTCGCACACGTAGACCTACATACCAAAACATTTACTTTAAAATGTTAACTAGAAGACAAATCATTTACCTTATAATTTCTGAATGCATAATTAGGTACGTACACACTTATGAAAATGTCATCTGTCAACAATACTAATAAGCTTATAGATTATTATTATTATTATTATTATTATTATTATTATTATTATTATTATTATTATTATTTATTATTTATTATATTATTATTATTATTATTATTATATGTATTTTTTAATAGAGCACTTTAAAACACAGTTGTAATGTTACAAATACAAATCATTGGACTTTTCACTGTTATTTACATATTTATATAAAATTTGATATTTTGACTTCTTTACAGAAGTATTTTTCAAACAAATTCACAATTAAAAAACCACAACAGACAAGGCAAAAACATTTCCCCAAAAAATTATAAATATGGTGTGTATTAATACCAAATCATTAACAAAGTTTTTTATGAATAAAAATAAAAATACCAAAAAACAGAACATTAAATTGATATGCTGGACAGTTGGTGAATGAAATAAAACTATTGATCTAGTGATGAAATTGATGGACAGAAATTCTTCCAAATAGCTGGATAATGAAAACAAGGCACGCTGATTGTATTGGCCACACACGAAATACAATACGAAATACAGATGTAATGTAATTAAATAAAATATGCAATATCAAGACGTATGTATTAAATTATTAACAATCTAAGTTCATTATGTAGGAAATATGTTCTGATGCCATCTTATATAGTTTTTAAAACTCCTCAGACATTTTTGTATTTAAATCCCTCAAGTGTGCACTGCGCAGTGTAATAAATAACAAAATATCACCGCGAAGTTTTCCTCTAAGAGGGAGAAAAACGAGTAATTCATTATCCCTAACTTGATAGTTGTGACATTTTTACAGTTTTTACCCCGCGATATTTTCTCCGTTGTTCACGATAATCAATATGTGCCTAAATATAGCGGAGGTAGAAGGAGAGAGGCGATTGAAAGACAGAGAAGAAGATAGATACGGTGTAAGGGACAGAAGAGAGAGAGAGGGAGAGGGGGGGGATATGGAGAAGGAGAAGCACATTGGGTGTATAGGAAAGTCTAGGTATATAGTCTAGTTTATTGTATGCATAATAAGACTTAAAGATAGTCTAGAAATAAGATTTGTTTTGTATTTATTTTTGTTATTCTTTTATATTTATTTGTTTTGTTTTGAGGGGTTCAAAAACACACGTCCGAACAAGGTTTATTGAGAAAATTAAAAAATAATACGGTTTGTAAATAATGTTAGAGAGGTAGGAGAAAGAGATGCCTGGAAAGTTTTAAGAATTTTGTAGAATCGAAAATTACAATAGAGTCATGAGATTATTAATTTATTGCATGCACAGGTCAACGAGGCGAGAGAAGTCTCTTTAACCAAGGCCAAAAATGCGTTTTATCTATGGCAGAAAAGGTTTATCTTTACATAAACAGCATGTGGATAACTTTTAATTTAAGTAATTATTTGTGAGCGATTTAATTATTACCAAGATATGCGTTGTGCAAAGTTGCACTTTTGCAGCAAAACAAAATCTTATTACTTCATCATTGACTGCCATTTTACCAATTCCCATTGTCAAAATAAAAATCATTTAATTTCATTATCAGGCGTAGTTATTCCGCTCAAATCCGTAAAGAATTGTAAGGGGTAAAAATCACAATATGTCAAAAGGGCTAAGAAGTATTAAAACTAAATTGTTATTTCACATTTCTTCATAACCATTATTAATTTTTTAAGTTAAATTGAACTAAATGTCGATGTGGCACCATATCAACTGAGATACGTCAAAATAACAATTTGATTATTTTGCATTCATATTTGTAAATTTAGCATTATGTAGCATTTATTTATTTCCACCAAAACCCTAAATGTAAGGAGTTTCTACTTTATTGTACTTATGGAAAATGGTTATTATTTAAACATTTTAATTGAATATAATCACTGGAAATGTTAGAATACAATACACTTCTCTTTAAGTCAAATTTGAATTTTATAGCTCTTACAAAATAGTTAAATGTTGACCGATTTGGCATAAAAAAAACTAAAAACTCTAAATTTAGGTATCTCTAACTCTGATACATCCTATAAATGAATGGACCCTTTTAAAAATAATTATACATATATATTTTTTTAGTGTAATTCAAATTATCTTTCTTGTAATATAGTTATAATTAGGCCTTTGATCGGTCACCCATCAGCCTCCTGTCCCTGCCTAGTGCTGCCTCACCATGTGTTTTATCACGCAAGGGTCTTGGATGTTATCGACCTGCGGGTTGTCTACTTGCCAGGGGAGTGTTGCGGGGTGCCTGACGCTAGGGGTAGTCTGCGCAGAAGACGTGCGCACTCGTACCGGATTAGAAGAAGAGGACGCCAAATGGAAGATGAGACGGGGAAACAAGAATTATGTAACGCGTCCACGTACATACATGTGAAAAGTGAAGCACGAATAGAGGTGTTAGTTTATTTATTACTATTTATTTATCCATGATCAGTTTTACAAAAAGATCTACATTACAAATATTATGGAGAATTAAAAAAATTATAGATAAGAGAGCGAATTAATTTTTTGTGGTACATGGGGATGTAGTTTGGTGTACAAGTCTAAAAAATAAACTTAATAAATTCAGTAGACTAAGTTCAGTAAAATATGCCTAACAATAAATATTGCAGTTTTGTTCCAAAAAGTAAGATTTCAGGGTGATATTATTTCTAGTACCACAAGGGCAAAATAGGTAGGGAAACAGCACAAATTATAAATTTAAAGAAGACATTATTTAATTAATTCAGTAGGTAGAATAAAAACAGGTATTTATATCTCAAGACTTTTGTCGTTGTTTTGTTGTTGAGTTTTTGGGAGACCATATATTTTTAGTAGCTCTGAAGATAACAACCACGAACCAAATTGTTAATTAATCTTTTATGAATTCAGTTGATTTAATTCAAATCAAAATAAGAATAAAGTTTACTTCAAAATTTCTTCAATATATCAAATTTGCTTCAAAATGAAGCAGAGGAAATAATTTCTCAAAAAATTGAAGAAAATGGATGTAAATATTTAGCAAAAGAAAACTAAGTTGCTAATATCTGACAGTGAACCAATCGTTACCAAATACAAGAAAAACTTTAATTTCATTCGAGTTTTCTGTGCATTCGTTGGCATATAATCTTAATAGCATTGTGATATAAGTTAGATATTTCTTCGAAAATATCCTGACACAATCACGCATTTCGTTTAAAATATTTACCCCAGAAAAACTTCGGCTATCATAAAACTGTAATTGAAAATGGAATTGGAAGCAAAATATAAATTATTGCCTTTCTCCCTTCGTGAAACTTTTTAGACGACGTATAGTTTAGTGAATTTACACGAAAAGAAACATCGATTTAGTTAAGAAGTATTCAAAATGTTAATAGATTTCACTTCACGGCAGGATCGTAAAAAATAATGAAATTTCTGGTATCTAAATTTACGACTGTGTTGCACACACACGTTTAACCCACCTGCGCGATTAACATAGACATAGCTACTTATCACCCTTCTTTTCAATTAGATTAGATACAAGTGCAGGATACAACTTCCCATGTGAAAGAAAGAATTTAAGAGTTTTTAAGCGGTCAAAGTTTTTTTACAATATAAATCTATCACGTTAACAAAAAACATGTCTGGTACAAACCTTAATTAAAATGTGAACATACAAAAGATAAGCGTTTGAATAAGTTCGATATAAATATGAACAGTAATAAATAAACAAATTTACGAGCATTACGGCATTTCAAGGTTGTAATCGGCAAGTGTCTAAATGAAGAACTTTAAGCTGTTTTCTTACTTAAACTTTTCTTAAAAAAAACTCATTTTGATCTAAATTGAGATTTTAATGGGATGTGTGTGGATATGAGTAATTAATAACATAGCTGCATGCACATACATTTTTGACAGAGAGTTCCTATGCTTGCTTGCATTACCTTAAAAAAAACATTGGATGCAAATTGTAAATTATTGCAATCAACAAAACAAACTTATTGCTAATTACGAAACGTTTAACGTATGTTAGATTCTTTGGAAATTGTTATATATTAAAGAAAATAAATTGTACTGAAATACTTAAACAGACGTACAACTCATAATAACGAAAGTATAATCTAAGTTCATCTTTAAACATGAGAAGATGTGAGTACCTACCCAAGAAGCTTACTACACCCTAACCTTCCGACCCTTTAATCATTTCCCTAGTTAGCTCCATACAAAACGGTTAGCTTGATATGCAAAATATGGGATATAGAATTGGTCTGTTTAATTTGAATATCGGGCCTGCAGGAACGAGTTAGGGTAGAGGCAAACGTGTCAGAAAATTGATTAAAATTCAGTTTCAGCCCATGTTATTTCAAAACGTTGAATGTGCTTTTGACGGGATGATTTTCCCGTGGGATTGAAAAAATATTATCACGGATATTACGGTATTATTAACAATATTGTATCTACTTACCGACGAACAAAATGTATTAAGAACATGACTGGCAGTTCATTTCATATCTTTGGCACATTAAAAAATGATTTTGAGAATGGATATTATCGCTGTAATCAGGAATAAAATTGTGAAAAATAAGCTGTTTGATTTTGGCGTCACCATCTCACGATTCATTTAGCACTTTCAATATATAAAAATGTTTACTACAAACATGTGGTTAAATATTTCTATCTAATTATCAACAATGTAAATATGATTTCAAAATGCTCAATTCATCCAATTTACAGAGTGTAACGAGCATAACATTACAACCAAATTACACACCATTTCCTGGTTACAAAAATACAACAAAATTAATTAATGAATAATATAAAATAATATTGTGGTTCAAAATGACAAACTACAGTACTCTCATATTATCATCTTACGAGTTTAATGTTTTAAATGATGACGACCAATTATTTGTTTCTACAAAAAATATTTAAATGAATTCCCAGAGATTTTTATTTCTTATTAAATATAAAAACATTTATTCAGAAAACATTTAGAATAAAATATTAAACGAAGTTTAATAATCAATAATTAATACTTCGTATTAATTATTGCCACTCAATCACAAAGCTATAATTATTTTATTGATAAAAATCAGTAGAGGATTTGAAAACGGTGTTTTAAAAGTAATAAAACAAATAACACTGCCAACGGTAATACAAAAATATGAGAACATTTTATTCGCTAACATCATCATTCAAACTATGTAAACAAGTTATTATTTCATAATAAATCAATGTTTTTTGACGGGGGTATTACCTTGAAATTTCTCCCTACTCCTAGACATAATAAAAAGCGCAATACTTTAAAAGGTCAATTTCAATATATCAACTTTCATAACTTCGTCACCGGATACAAGAGTGTTTGGGTAATATTATTCCATTGTTCGGCTGAAAGGGCCCTCAAAAAAACACCCGACCGCACTGCCAATAACTACAAATCAATATCGCCATTCAACCTGCATATCGGAGTGTTACCTGGTTTGGGGTGTAGCAACATGTATACAACCCCTAAGCCAGGGGGGTCCGACTATATTAGGTGGGAGGGCCAAGTGCTTAGGGATGTATGTATACACACATGCAACAGAAGCAAAAAATAAATTCGTGTATCTTTTATATTTGAAGGTATGCTTTAAGATATGCTGTCTATAATGTCATGTTTGAATTCAGTTTTAATAACCATACACATTTTTACAATCTCACTTTTGCTTATTGTTTTGTTTCATTACCGTCATCCAACTCACAACTGGCAAATTATTCAAAGTAGTTAAATAATTAATGTTTATGAAATTATGTACGCCTTTGTGTATAGTATTGTTTACGTGCACCACATACCAAACAGATGCTTAAACACACACGAACGTAATAATTAGTACAAACATAACAATTTCCATTACATTTTTTTGAAAAACATAGAACAGAAAATACGTTGGCATGATGAATTAGAATTAATTTCATTACTTTTAATAATAGTAGTTATTATAATAATTGTGGTTTGTGTGTAAATATTAACACACCATCGCCAGGCTTGTACTTGACCAAGGCTATCTGATACTGCTGCTGTCTGCGTGCTTTGTAGTTATTTGTGGTATTGAGACTCAGATACTATTACAAACTGTTCCGAGCGTAAGATATGTTTGCATCACCCCCATTTACCTACCTGTGTATACGTATGATGTTTTCAAAGAAATCAAATACATCATAATCAGGCTTTTGTAATACCAGTGCAAAGCATTTTAACATTTTAGTGACCATAAAGTATTCTCTTTCCTAATTCGTTTTGATGAGAAATGTTTAAATAAGTGAGATACTCATTATTTAATTGTTTATTATATTTTTATTGGTTAACATTACATCTGAATAAAAGTAACGAAATTAATAACAATGGATGTTAGATAATCACTTTTTACATCTTCATAACATTTTTCGTTATTTGTAATCTTTCGAATTTAAAATTAAATGTTGACATATTTGTTAGTACTTCATTAATTATGACAGTCATTACGAGGCACAACGTTCCGTACTTGAACGGTATTGTTCTGCACAGGAGCTTGTTTACGTTGTTATATGGGGAGTCTACATCATTAGTCCTTCTGTGCTCAGGGGCAAAAGAAAAAGAAATCAAAATAACCCGTAATTGGTAAAGGGAGGCAGAAAACGAGACGACAAGAGGGTAAAAAAAAAAAAAAACGCAAGGGAAAGAAACAAAAACATTGATAACAAAATAAATTACTTGCTAAATCTAACTACAACTTCTCAGCTTTAGAAAATGAACAAGTAAAACATCTCAACCTTCACCCTAAAAGTTAACGAACATTTTCTTTTTTCTTTTCTCCTTTCCTTTTTTTTCTACCATCAATAAAGAGTTCGTTTACCTTCTCCAACCTGTTGAGTCGTAATTAATTTAATTTACGGCGACGACCGACGCCTTCTTACATTGTTCCGAGCGACGTCGTAAAGAAAGAGAGAGGGCGCCGGTGTTAACGAACGAAGTCTTCGCCTCCTGCGCACAGAGCCCGCGCATGTTTGAGAGTACACAAGGCGTAGTACTCCACTCCACTGTGCTAATAACCCGGTTAATGAGAGAAGAGAAACTAGGGTACGCGCAAACTTATTAACCCCCTCGGTGCGCAAACTCTAACCACCAAGAGGATAAAATAAAGGTTCGCGTGACGAAATGTACGAAAATAGACGCAGTTTAAATTCGTTAAAAGTTCTCACCTTTAATTAACGATTTTTATAATGGTTAAGTACTAAGTAAGTGGGTGAATAAATGAAGGGCTAATCTACATTAAAGTGCGATGTGCTTACATTTTACCAACGATTTCAAACACACTTCCCGGAAAGATTACGCTAAACTGATACCATAATTTATTATAATATGTTTTATTGCAGATAACTATAATTCAGTGAAACACGCTGTAAAATATACATACATAAAATATGGATACGTTCTATTAATTTTGGTTGTAAAAACTGTAAAACAGACGTAAGAGTATGGATGTTTAACATTTTACCATATCACGAAGATGGCAGTAAAACATACTAGAAACCATTCCAATAATATCGTGCTGCTCTTACGCAAAACGAACCGTTATTATGTGCGTTCAGCATTTTATAAAGTTTCCACAGCTCCAGTCTTATTTACTACAAACATATTTTAGATTAATTAATGTTAATATAATAATGCAAATTGCAATAACAAGAATATTATAGTATTCAAATGCGATGTATGATTTTGACAAAATATTGTAGATCAATTTACTTTTACCCTATCGAATGTCAACAATTTTGATTTGGAATGACATAATCGATTTTAAATTCGCTGGATTTATTTTAAGTCTAAGTTTTTAATGAAAACATTTCTAATCCCAATCGTACAAAATGCTTAAATAACAACATATAAATTATTACATTCGTCTTTATTTTTGGAATTTCCATGGCACTCTCTTTTATGTACTTGTGCATTGTAATTTCAATAAAAAAAATGCTGTCTTACTGTACATTGTTATTGTAATATTATTATTTCAAACTTTGCTCAACTACGCCCTACAGTTAATTATTTTGTCTGCATTTATTTAATTAGTTTTAATTAGTCGACCTTTGTAAATCAGTTTTTACTGAATAGGATATACGTTAAATAAATGAATAGCCTCAGGCTCTAAGTGTGCAAATATAAAAGTATGTCCATGTTTTATTTGTACTATGAAACACAAATCCCTGAAGTTGAAGCTAAAAGTCACAACCAGCAGCAGCAAGTAACTTGTTCCAGCTCTCGCAAAGAGTGAGATACAAATCGGATTCGCGCCAACGTAATTTGAGGCTTTCAGTTGGTAATACAATAACCCATCCGACTGTTTTTATTATCGAATTATTTCTCTTCATTTCGTCGCTCTTACTAAAGTTTAAAATATGTAGAATATTTCCTGTCTTCGTTCCTTTCCACAAGGTGAAAGATAAAATTATATTCCATTTACAACAGAGTCTTTGTGTATTTTAAGTATAACACAAGACTCAAACTATTATGAGTTACACATTTTAGTAAACGAGTAAGTTTATATAATATTAATGGCTGATTTAGATTCGATGTATGTTATTAATTATTTGTTAACTGGATACGATATGTAGAAGTATCACCAGAGTAGATTTAATTAAGAATAAGAAAAATTGTGTTATTGGATCCGGAGGGAGATGATGAGTTATGTTACATAAAAAGTATTCGTGTAAAAATAAGTGTCATTCGTACATAATTATCTCGGTAACTAATGTAGTTTTTACACTTGGAATAATAACTGCAAGAAAGCAGACAATAATAAAAATATTGTTTGAGGAAATTGGACACAGATTGGTATGATTCTATACGAAGAGTGAAAGGCTTACAAAAATTTGATTTTGAAAGTAATAACTTTTCCATAATAATATTAATCAATGTTTAATTAACAAATGAAGCACACATCCAAATTCAAACCCAATAAAGGGTGTATGCCAAATTCGTTGAATTGATTGTGGTACTAGGATCGACGATAAATAACTAACGACTTCAATAAAATAATAACTATAACCGAAATACATATCATTTTAATTTTCTTTTGCATCAATTTTTTTTATTTTTTTATAGACCAGAACTTGTTTTGACATTATTCTCCGCAAGCGGCAAAGGGTAACAACACATAAGAATCGTTTATACTATCGGGGCTCACTATTGCAATCCTCGTCACCCCTCTAAAAACAAATAATTTATTAATTATACTTTCAATTTATATTAATTTATTAAATAATATATTTATATAGGTAACCAATATGAGTGAGAACCACAGGAACTTTATAAAAATTAAAATAGAAATTAAATGAGTTTTTATTTCGAAAAACATCATCAATACCACGTTTGTATTTTCCATAAGACATTTCCCTTGTTAATTTAAAAAATATATCCATCCCACGAAACCCCTAGAGAGCAAAAGGAGCAAATACTTTCCTGCAGAAGAGTGAAAAGAAACAGAACTGAGCAAGCAGAAGAGTCATCAGACCAGCAAACTTAAGTTCTAATTCAAATACTCCTACCCCCGAGTCGAGTTTGAGTTCGACTTCGAGAGCAATTGCGAGTCTTGATCCACGGAGGCAAAACACCACCCGGTAAAATTGGGGCCATGTTATTTTCTGATGTGGTTAGTCGTAATATTGTACGGCAGAGCGGACCCGAGATCAAAGCTTTGGGGGGGGGGGGGGGCTCGGATGTTTCGAGCAATAAGTCTCCGAGGAGGAGAGAGCGGAATAAGAAGACGGAGCGAACCGAATGGAATTACTCTTCGAGTCTGCAAGGAAAGAAAGAAGGAGAAAAAGAAGAAGACGAAGAAAACGAAACGAAAAAAGAATTGATGCTGTATGTATAATATAGAGTTACCTCTCCCAACTTGCAGGGAGGAAATTGAATATCGTGAAAAGATTAAATTGTGTTTTGATGCGGACTTGATGAGTTGGTAACAATGGAGTGACGCAACAATGAGATAGGATGTAATGAGGACAACTTCAGGAATACCGGGCTAGAGTTAAAACGATTTTTAAAGTTGAAGTTAAAGTTATCACCCGTTCAACATGCATGTTCTTATTCTAATGCACGCGTTCGCGTTGCGGAAATGCGTAAAACGTCAACTTCAATGTTCAACACTTCCATCGTTGGGTGTCTAGTGTAGACACCCAACGCTTCCATGTTTCAAGTTGGAGTTGACGTCCAAGTTGACGCTGATCGTAAACTGCTGCATGCAAAGATTTCGCAGCAGGAGATTTGTATTTAATTTAGTAAATTTTTGTTCCCATTGTAGGTAATTATTATGGTTCGACCTAAAATCAATCCAAATATAAAAGCGATACAATATTATTGAGTGCGGACAGAGTTTGAAAAAGCTTGGGGTTACGCGGCCCGAGGTTTTTGTCATTTCGCCATAAAAGAAGGATTTCGACGTATAGAATCATGTATGAACATTTTAACGAAAATAATGATCAAATTCTCAGCAAACTATTCTAGTGCATATATTTGAAACTTAAAAAAACAATATTGATTTTACATTTCCATCATTGTCTTCGTAATATCGTACTATTAGCCAATGACAGGGTTAATATTTTGGATTATTTTGTGTGAAATAATTCACAATAACAACGAAAAGTATAAACGAATACAAAACAAAAGTATAACCCCTTACGTAACATTCACGAAAACGAAAAACAGTTTGATTTGAGTCATGAAATTTAAATGCCCAACGCAAACGTGTCTTGGAGAATGGAAAAGTTTTCCAATATGAATGTACGCCTGGGCTAATGGTGGTGCGAAGAAGTTGGAGGGTGTTGGAAGGTAAATGAATGATGCATGCGTGGGATGTGAGTGTGAGGAGTGTGTATGTGAGATTGGGTGAGTGCTGTAGGCGATGGGGGGTGGGGGTGGGGGTGGGGGTGAAATGGTTCGTGAACGAGATGAGAAAAAGGGGGGAAAAAGAACGTCTTAAAGGAAGACGTCGGGAAATAACCTAGGCCAAATTTCGATCGGGTTTTGTCAGGGGTGCCTGGGAGCAATTTATATTTATAACCTCCCGCTTGCGTCCTTATAACCCTCGTTGCAAGTATAAAACCCACCACTAACAAACTGTTGGATAAAATTCGTTTCATTTTGGGTTGCTTAACTTGCGTGGGATATGTTTAAAACGGTGTTTGCATCTTATTATACTTTGTGAATGAAATGGTAATTTCTATGTGGGCATGAAATAATGGGCCTTTTAGAATGTATAACAAGATATTGGCGTAAAAGGATGAGTTTGAGTACAGCAAAAGTCTCAAAGATACATAGGAAATTGTGTGATTGGATTTCATACGAACATAATAATATTTCCTACGGTCGACATTGCTGCAAAATTATTTCGATTTATTTTCCGTTTTTATATGAAGCCTTAGAGAGAAAAATGGTATGAACGTTGACTTAATATATAACTTGCATTTTAAAAATAAGTATTTCATAATCAGTCAAGTCTGAATTCAATGTAGTAAACGTTATCTAGAGACTTCACATTACAGACCTACAAATAAATTGGCAAATATAAGAAATCGTCATAAATGCGCATTTGGTATCGTAGCTGTAATGCCATAAAATAGTTTTAACTAAAGTGGTGTAAATTGCAACTAATTTAAATATAAAAAACATCCAATAACCAATGAAAATCTAAAAAGTAAAGCGTAATTTCTTTAAGGTTCGGCTTGTCTTGGGTTTTGATATTTCAATGCTGGAGGAATGTGTGATCCAATAGGCAGTCATCACGACATTAACGACGGCCTACCCAAGTCACGTCTCGGAGGCGTGCGAACCCTGATGGGGCTGAGCTGTTAATTTACGCTGCACTGATTGATTGATTGATTGATTAATTGATTGATTGATTGATTGATTAACGACGGAGGAACTGCTTTCGTGAGATCGCATGGCAATAATATCTTCTGCATTCCGTAATCGAAAATAGATTTCAAATATTATTAGGAGCACTTTTGCGCTTTTCATTTTGTTAAAATTATGAACAGAATGGGTACAACTAATAATTCAGGCAGCTAAAATAATGGAGATCAAGATAATAAGTTAGTGATAACATGGATTAGCTGTGTTTGCTATCTAATTCTAACAGACTTTCCGGACAGTTTTTTTTTTTAAATTTATGAATACACATTGTGTTACCAATTAAATGTTTATCGTAAAGCAAATATATGTTAATAACAAATTAAAAGGTTGTCTATGGCGAACAGTTATAGACTCGGTTATAGATAATGATATTTACTCAGAAATTAGTTATACTTACGCCTGGGAATATTCTGTTAGTTACAAAAAAGCACCAACATTTTTTTGAGATATTTTAAATACCAGCAATAAGATTCTCATGAATTTAAAATCACATATCTCAAACAAATCTGCAGAAATAATATGGTTTTGATTTGTATAGACTTCAAACTAAAACCAAGTAATGCGGTGGTAGGCCTGATATAGGCCTACTAGTAGCTATGAAACTCCCCACAAACCATAGTGGCTAAACTATGCATTATAACTTAACGTGGCTTGAATAATTGGATTCAAAGTTCTAAAAACTTTCTTACAAGATTCACATTACATAATAACCGATGTCGTCAAGAATATAGATTAAATTAGCTTGAAATCAAGAGAAACCTGGATAAAACCGTACTTCAGTACATGAATTTAATCCAAATGATAAAAGAGACTTTATCTGTGATTCATACTATATAACATTTCTTCTTCTTTCTATACATTTTCCTCTATCTACTTCCTTTTCTTATGGCTTCTTTTTTGCCATTTTCTGCATGCTCTTTCCCCTCACCTCAGTCTAGTATCTCAATCCCCCCCCCCCTCCCCCTAATGTCAGCCGAGCCATGGGGGGTGAGAGATGCGATGGGATGTGGGGGGCGGCTGGGGGTGGTGGGATTGTATGATGGTTAGGGGAGAGCTGTAAGAGGGAATACGTGAGGCTGGTGCAGCCATTTTGTTGACGAAAATAACAAAAGAAAGATCAACGAAAAAAATAAATAAACGAAACGGATCGTGAAATGTTTGGAAAGTTGCATTACTTGCTTCAATTTGAAAGGATATTGTATTGAAATATCATTTTTGGCTAAGACAATAAGTTATGGATTATTGGCTAGCGTCATAACAATTCAATTATTTTCTTGTAAAAATGATAATATGTCAATAATAAGTATATGTGCACGTATGAACACTGTATGACACGGATATGAGTATGGTTGAGTTATGAGTTATGGATAAAGTTTTAAAAAGTTTAAAAATGAAAATCTCAATTTGAAAAATATGTTGGTAATGAATACATGGACAAATTATTTTATGCAACAATTTTGAATTATTGGTTTTCGTATAACGTTTATTATTATAGCTAGAAAATAAACGGTATTCATTAAAAGAGCTCTAGATAAACTTAATTTATAAACAAAATTATTCCTCCAATTTAACAATTCCACCTACGGGAGTGTTTCCCGACTATCCAAATCGAGAAATAAAGATAGAATGTTTCAAGTTGTTGGCTACCACTTGAAATTTGTACAATGTGACCTCATGTTATATAGTCTTCCTGGAAATATTGCGCGAAGTACATTCTTCATAAACTGTATATTTTAACTTCCTTGACTTGTTAAGACAATTAAATTCAAATTAGAGAGTTAAGCTCAAATTAGCAAACAAATTCTCTCTTAGCATTTATAACTCGCCTAATTACAGCTTAGCCAATAATTAATAATGAATAGAATAAACAGATGCAAACGTCCAATAAATAAAAAATTATATGCCTAAACCAGCGCGGACCCTAATTTTATATGTTTTATGTACATATTAATAGTTTATCATTTTCGATTTTTTTGCAGGGTTTTATAATTGTTAAAACATTTCCGTGGATGCTTATAATTATTAACCGCGAATGTCTCAGCCGCGTCAGACTGGTTTTTGCGCGGGTAATTGAGCGAATAGTAAATGTTGATTCAGCTGCGAAGATATCAAGAACAGCGACCGAAGTGGTTTGAAATCTATCTCAAATCATCGACGTCTTGTCAAAACGCCGACTCTTAAGTGTGTGTGCTCCTAGCGTGTAAGACAATCTTTTATTGATTTATTTTTAAATTCCGGATATTTACACACAAAAAACTCTACTTTACTTAAATAAACATTGATAAATATATTCGTTGAAAAATACTGAACTACGTATCATCTACTTGCAAATGAAAGAAAATATAAATTACTAGCACATATCATTGATATAATATTTTCGATTGTTGTACAAAATGAGATTCGTGGTTCAGACGCTTTGCTCTACAAAAACTATTCTAGAGCCAAAGTATAAATAACGAAAATTAAATATTTCACTGATTTTGTTAGCCACCCCCGTTTCAGATATCTAATTGATAAATTCGTTACATTAGAATAATAATACAAAGAAAGAACAACACATATTATAACGCACCGAGTAAGCCATAAACAACGAAAAAAATGTTAAATAGAAATTTATTTAAACTAAAATTTAAATACAATATTAAAAAAGATAAACACAGTTTTTGTTTATAGTGGTTCAAGGACATTCTTCACGTAAACAAATATAAGGTCAAGGGTTGTGAAAATGGCGGTTGCACTTGCTGGATTGTACATCCAAATTTATAATTCCATGAAACTTTTTTTTTAAATTAACACTGTCAACGTTTATTTATAGCTTAAAACTGTGTATTTAAAACATCACAATGCAGATAATTTATTAACTATGAAACGTTAAACGTATGTATACTTCGATATATTTTGAAGGACCGAACCAGATTCAACACGATTAACTTGTACAACCAATCACTCAACAATAGTACTTGAAAATGTTAACTGAGATAAATGTGACAGTTAATTCGTTTCTCTTTTTCACCGTATTTACATTAAACCTAGTTTCAAATTTAAAAAATAACATTTCATCAATATTTTAAAATTTAAATTTAGTGCGTCGGCTAGCTACTAAATTTTGTTACTTATTTCCTCGTTTATAGTTTGATTACAGTATTTAAAATAATACAGAATAAATCTAGCTAAGTACACAACGTGTAATGAGTATTTACTGTAACAAAAAGTGAAATTTAGTTAGCTTGTTAAAAGGGGGAAAATAAAACGTGAAAGCAGCGAAATTATAAAATACACTGCATAGAATACGGATGAAAAATAAACTTGACATTATTATCACTGTGCTTAACGATCTCTTGACGTAAAAAAGAACACACAACAAAACAGTCACTTGTCAATTAGTCTCATCTCGAAAATACCTCATTATATTCGAGGAAAAACTCAACTAGTGCTCTTCGTCTTAATTCGACTCCCAAGACGAAGTAAACAAATAAAAACCTTGGAGCGTTTCTTCCCCCTTTCAAAACACAATGACGAAGACGTTGAAAGAGGGGAAATTAAGAAAATATCTATTAAAATAACGTTTTGTTGACTTTCACATCTGTATTCTCGATGAGTGAACTGAGTACTGACGTCGTCGACCTAGCTATTAACACCCATTGGTCCATATCATTGCCCAGGCGGGAGGCAAGTAAAGTGGAGGGGGGCAAATAGGGGAGGGAAACTGACCAACTCTCAATCGCAATGCACTGGATAATAGAACTTGAAAAAAAAACTAGACCTATTCTGGATGACGGCAGTAGGAGAAACTATAATTAGAATTTGCATATGGTTATGCGATATCTCATTAAGGGGGGGAGGGGGTTGGTGGGGGGAATTAAAACGAAACAACACAACGAACACAATCACAAAAAAAGAACAAACACTTGAAACTCTTTGGAAATCACTCTGCGATCTACAACACGATGCCACCACAGCTTCGGTGTCTGTACTGATTCGAATCCTCTTCGTAACTAACAGCCAAGTTGACCATCTAATCCAACCTTTGCTAATATGCATGTCGATGAGCACACACACCTATCCCCTCCCCACCTAACCCTTGCTTCCTCCTCATCTCCCATTATTTTTTTTTTATAAATACAACTCTTACCCTTTATGATAGGCGTCAGGGTCGAACATTGGAAAGAGAGAGAGAGAGAGAGGTAGAGAGATTCTCTCAAACAACTAGCGCTTTATTTTTAGACACCAGGAAGGTTCTGGTAACCCCCCCCCCCCCCAGTCAAATCTTGTCCGTCACACTTACAAATAATAATGAAAAAAATCCTTTCTGTTCAAAGCTATAATTCATGCATGCCTGCCTAACCTTCTGGTTTTTGCATATGCTCAAAGTCGTACGAGTAGGCTGGGCCTACGGTGAGACAGCGGTGTGCTGTGCTTCATCAACAATAAAGGCTTGAATATATTATTAGTGTGCAAATGACATGCATAACGGGGTGGGAAGGGTGTGAAGCTTGCTAGGTAAGCAGGTGTTGGGCATATTGAAGGAGGTAGACGTGTAACGAAGAACGATTCAATATTTCTTGAGCGGCGACAACGAAAGAGAGAGAGAGAAAAAGTATGAGATGAAAGATTAAAAATCAATTTCCTCGCAAGGCGTGAATTTCGGATATAAGAAAATGTACGAAGTTTTGCTTAAAATGGGTTTTTCGAAAGGCGTTTCGGCTCTCTTGATTGGATAATTCGTGAAATGTGAAATGAAAAATAAGGTGGTGTTTTGAACGTGGTGACTGCAGAGAGCTTGTCAAACCTATCATCTTCTTATATACCGGTACGTCACTCGATTAAATCTTCAATTTATTCATTTTCGTGCAGGTGGATACTTATAACCGTCCTTCTTTGCAGAATTCAACTTTAATCATCAACAACACCAACATCCATCTACCTTCCAATTTGCGTTTTTTTTTTGGCAATTTTCGTTGCGAAACAAATTAAATCATTAGTTTATTCAAGAACATAGCACTGGAAGTTTTTATGCAAATGATCATTTAGCCAATCCGGTGTAATTCGATTAAAAAATACTATACGCGTCAAATTGAATTAATTTTACATTTATTAAAATCTTGGATTTACCAACTTCAAATGAGTATGCAATAATTAGTACACACAATATTACGAAATGAATATAACAGTTCCTTCAATGTTATAGCACAGCCAGTAATACATACTAAGTGAGATACAACTAAGCATTTCTTGTTGTAGGTGGTTTTACAAAATAGTAAGTAATTCACGTGATCAAACATGTAAATTTGTTAGAGCAAAATGATTTATATTTCACGCGAATTATGGACAAAAACTGATGTCGGAAATTGGGGTCGTAATTGGTGTTTACATAATTTGGACTTACAAGTCATAATCTGGCATAGAATTCCCATGAGAAACGATATGAGCATGAATTTAAACTGTTATTTTATTATTTGTTTTAAATTATTAACAATAAAATCACGTTTCTCACGAAACTTTATTGTGGAATTTTCCAATTATCTAAAATATTCCCATTCGTATTTTAATAGTCTCTTGACCATTAGTTTGAGACTTAGCTATTTCCGACCCGTATGGTGAAAGTCCTTATCTTCAATATCATTACAACTTCGAGGTCCTTACAAACTTACCAAAGTTTGTCGAAAATTATCTTTGAATCTTTACTGAAATCTAAATCAAACTCTTGCCCAACTTAACCGTCTAACTTTTAAACTTTCCGTAAACTCCCGACAAAAAACATAATTTCGCTTCAAAAGTGTTTGTCTTCAGACGATTTACAAAGAAGCAAACGCTACCAACATAATAATAATAATGACCACAAGTTAGAAATACTTCATTTCATGGGCATAATAACAAACACAAAAAATCCCAACCAATTTATTCCGGCCAATCAAAGGACGGCATTTTAACCTGAACATTAACCCCACTAACTACTAAGCCTTTTTTACACCTATCACCCCTACCCCATCACATCTGCATACACGCATGCAAAGCCGTCTAGCTGACAGGACGAGATTGAAAAAGGTCCTGACACAACTCAGGATGCAGGAGTAGAGAGATAGCTTCGTTCGTGGGATAGAGAGGAGTTCTCACGTTTCTTACTTTACATGTGTTTAATTAAACGTACGGTTAATGAGGGATGTCTAGATTAAACTTTGACTCCCAAGAACGTGGAGCAGTCACCGCCCGTGATTAAGCAGCGCTCGATGATCTTAAGGAAGTAGACCACACCTTTAACACAACGAGTATTTAAGTTGTGCTTAATTAAGGCTGCATATGGAGCTTAAGTTGTGTTCTGCCATCAAAACCATTTGACAGAATATATCGTCTTAGAATTGTTATTCTTCATATAAAGTAATGCACGATTGGAATTTAAAAACATAGACCAATCATAAAATATAAAATTTACCGATTTTTATATTTTACAAATAAATCTTAATGACGCTTGTGTTTCATTTTCTGTAATATTGTTATCTGCTAAATTCACACTAGTCTGCATCTTTCATAGCAATACGTGATATGCGCTAATGCACATGATAAAAATGTAAATGTTTCGTAACAGAATCAAACATACAAATTATTTAAAGTCAGTCCTAGTGCATGATCCAATGATATTCTTCACCACAGAGATATCCTTGTACCATGGTCCTAGTGCGTTGTCGTGATATTTATTTATTTAAATCTGTGCTAGGCGATACTATATGTTAACAATTATCAAAGAAAAATACGGGGATATTAATGACCATTTTGTTTGTTTTGTAAGGAACAACACACCTGTGTACTAAAGTTTAAAAAAGTACAATTCTTAAATCACTGATAGAGGTAGCCCAATAAGGACAGTATAATTCAGTAAGGAGTCTATTCGATATTCTTCTTCCTCAAATCCTAAGAATCCTGAAAGAAGGTGTTTATGAAGGTAGTATATGAAAGCTAAAAGGTGATTGAGTCCTACAAAATTGCCCATGGGCATTTCCCCAAATATTCTCACACCCTACGCCTAGTTAGCCACCAGAAGAGAGGCAAACTGTCTATGGGCAGTGGTTTCCTGCAGACCACTTTAAACAAATCGTTCGAAGAGCAAAAAACCGGTCCTTAGTTCCGTAGAGATGTAAAATATCGTATCTTGAGTCTTGACCTAAACGCATATTAATCTAGACGCTCACGAATCCCTCGCAATTAAAACATAATTTTTTACCATGTTTTTTATTCGCTATAACCTCAACCTTCACTTCCGCCGGCCGAACTCAGACAGAGGGGTATTACGACAACGCATCTCTGCTAAAAAATATGATCCCTTATATAAATACCATTCGCTATGCTCACACATATGCAACGGACTCATCTGCATACTGAGTTTTAAAGGGGTGGGGGTCATATGAGGTAGCACTACCTGGTCGGTCCTGTTTTTCGGCGACCCTCTTGTCGATGTCAGTTATGCTAGACAGTAATGACACAGTATGCAAAGAGGTAGGTACGTTAAATAATAACTAAATAATAAAAGAATGGAAGGGAAAAAACTAGACGGGGTAACAACGGACTGGGTAGAAACAAAGAGGATGAAAGAATTGAAAATTTGTGAAACGGACAGAGGGTATATGCAGATATGTATAGAGAATCAAAGGAAACCCTTTTCAAGATGGGAGGAGCATTCTGACTGACAGAGAAGCGTCATTAAAGAGGGGACCAAAATTGAAAAAATTGAATGAATTAGACAATGTGGATAAAAAGTTATATTGAAATGGTCGAGAAAAAACTCCACATATGTGCATAGGTAATGAGATCAGATGAGGAGCGGGCAAAAAGTTTAGGAAGTGTTTTTACAATTATTATCGTTGAGGAAGTGCTCTTGTTTTTGGAGGTTGACTGGTTTTTATACGTATCGGAACTAGCCATGTGCTGCTATAGAAGTTTGATTATGTTTTTGTTTGTTTAAATAATGAGCAATTCGGATATATACTAAAGGCGAGTAATTGAAACATAAAACATGACCATCTGCTTTACTAGTATTGTAAGTTTACAAAAGGGAGAAAAGGAACACTGAAAGAAATCATTGTGTATTTTTATTTAAAAAAAAGTTTTAGTTCATTTCGAGCTACAGACTTATATGTCATATGCAAAGTTTACCGCTGAAATGTTGTTTAATGCATGTGAAAAGGTCACGAGTTTCATCCGCCTATTTTGTAAATCCAAAAAATAGTATTGATATAAATCGATTCAAAACAGATTTCCATAAAAGATTTAAATAAAAAGTTGATTTGGATAGTTTTAAAAATATTAATTTAATTTTAAAAAACATACATCCTGTTTAAAGGTGAGTATGTTGATAGAAGTTTTATCAAAATGACCAAATTCAAATTGCCAGATATTTTTAAATTTTACCAATTTACTTATCTCTAAATTTAAATAAACATATGATTTAAGTCTATTATGACAAGTTGTCGTTACTGACAAAACTATAATTAATTTGACAAATTAGAGAAGATAAATAAATATATTCCCAGGCTTCGAACCAGGTAACAGTTTAAACACTTCATCAGGCAAGTGCCTTATCTTCCACACAGCACGTCGGCTTTAAATCATCAGCTAGTGTAATAAATTACCAAGGGCTTAAGTATAAAACATCGAACGAATATATCAAATATTTTTTAAGCTGAGAATTCGTTGTCAGAAACGAAGCCGTCATTTCGCTTTGTAAGTAAAATACGACACAAAGCTGGCAATATATTATTCAGTCTACTCTACCCAACGTCTAAGATCGGATTGTTATCTTCCATGTGGTAAATGGTCAATTTCTTTGAATGCTTCGTGTCCTATTGGTCTTAAATGCGAATAAATCTTTATGTCTTTCTAGGTGCAAATTTATGTTGAATGGGCTGCGACATCGCCATTACGAGCGGCGCGGGGGGGTGGGGTGTGGGGGGTGGGGGAGGGGTGAATCGATGCCCGTCGTCGATTTAAAGAAGTTTCCCTAGCGACGGAGAGATGGCGTGGGGGAAGCTTTTAGGAAGCGTCGCGGCGAGTTTTTCCTGTGACGAGAGAAAAACTTGGTTGGAATGTTTTCTGTGTTTATCAATTCTTCATCAAAGTTGTATTTTAGTTAACAGGAAAGTGGTAATTTAGTAAATTTTGTGAATTATGTATTTTTTTAAAATCACACTAACATCAAAACTTAATGCTGATAGTTAATTTATAAATACACAGAGAAGTATGACTAGGAGGTGGCAAGGGGGGGAGGGGTCTCTAGTTTGCAGTTTATACAAATTGTAAACTAAACAAACAAACGCAAAAGTATAGCTTCGCGACCTCAAAACTTACCAGACATTAATTATTGTTGTTACATTGGAAAACAGAACGTTTGGAAACATTATCAGTGATGGGATTATTTTATAACAGAATGTCATGATATTACTTTTGTTAAAAGTTTATTTTTCTATGTACATATTCATCAAGACAACTTTTTAAACCTTTGGTAACTGTCATAGAATATTAAATGTATGAGTTTTCTAGAATATTAAATGTACAACTTTAGAATTTAAATAGCTTAGAGCTTTATTCGCCTTAAAAATTAAAAATATAAAACGTTAAATTTTGGAAACATTTAAATTTAAAACCATACTAGTAGATCACGCAATTTCAAAATTAGCATGTTGAACAATCCTGTTTTCTCTATCGAATATCAAAAAAATCTTTTGTTTGCAATTTAATGAAAAGAATGCAATTCAGATTAAATCAAAGTCAAATTTAAGTTAAATGATACCGAAGAAACCTTGAGAATGCAATATTAAACTTATTATCAGTAGACCTGAAGATTGAAGAACCCTTGTTTTAGGAACAATTTAGCTTTTAAGGCATCTTAAAAATCTCATTTGTTTCGCATCAATTGTATAAAACAATGGCACTTCTCAAGTATAATATCAGACAAAATGAAACAATTTTTAATTTAAAGTTGAAAAACAATTAAATACAGATTAATAAATGTCTCTTAGCGTTAACAAACAACGCCACCCAAGAAGTTTTAGCAAGAGGCAGCTGGTCGTAATTCAAACAACAATTAGTTTACAAAGAAATGGTTAAATTAAAAAGTAAAAAAAAAAACTCAAAAAGAAATTGAGTGTTAACACTTAAAAAACCCATCCGGATGGCAACATTGTAATCTTGAACGGAGCCCCTCTTAAAAGAAGCTATCAAATAGTCTTTCTTGAGAACAAATTGGAGACGTTTAAGTAAATGTTGAAGAAGACTGGAGAAGTAGATGAACCAATTATACTCATTACCAAGTCAGTTAAGAAGAGCTAATACAAGTCGAACAGAGCAAATAGCTCTCGCTCTCTTCTGGGAGCCGAGACAAGAAACCGCAGTAATAACAGAGCGTCGAGGTAGAAACGTGTGATTAATTCATTTACTTATTTTAAGTAAGAAAGAGAATGTAGAAAATAAAGAAGGAAGTAAATAAAAATAATTTATAAATTCGTATTTAGTGACTACTCACTCAGTCACATAACTGATTTTCAGTTAATTATTGTTTTTTTTTAATTTCCTACTTTGACATAAAATTTATTATATTTAGGGATATCACACACAATTCTGTGATTCAAGGCTACACTCGTTGTGATATTCCTAATAATTAATGTAGGCCTACCTAGGTGTAAACCCTGTCGGTTTCACACAGTTACTCATTGCGTCTTTCTTCAGATAGTTTGGACACTAGAAAAGAATGAAAATAGAAAGAATACCGGGCAGAGAGATTGGAAGGATAGCAGGGAATAGGAGTATCAGAAAAATAAAAAGACCGAGAATAAGGTTGATTGAACCAATTAAACAAGAGGTGGTGTCTTGGGTTGAGTGGAGGGCCGTGGAGGAAGAATTGGGATGTTGGTGGGAAGATTTGAAGAAATGGAGGAACTTGATAAACAAGCACCAGGATGTGGAAGAGCTATCAGATGAAGAGGCTGTGCTAACCGGCAGCTAACAAAGCCAAAATAGACCGAGTCAACTATCAAATCATTTTCTTGATAGCAATTTGAAATAACGTATCTGGTTTTGATTGTTGTTGTTGTTGTTGTTGTTGTTGTTGTTGTTGTTGTTGTTGTATTAAAGCGGGTTATAATATTCCATTTGGGATCAAATAGTTCGAAAAATGTTGGTATAGAAGCGAAACAATCCGGAATATTTTATCATGTTTTATAAAGTAATATTACAACTTGAAAATGTAAGTTCCTTTGTCATTCATTGTTACCATTTCAAAATTCCACATTCCATACAAAACCGTTCGTATATTGTCTCATACTGATTTACTTATGTATTTATTTGTTAACATTTAATGATTATTGGCACATAATTATAATCATTACGAATATCTCAACGAGTATAGACCTTATAATTATATAATACACGAATTAGGCCTACTCATTTGAGTTTCAAAACAATACAAATATTGTACATTTTTTGTAACCAGTAAAGATAATGAAACAAAAGTTTTTACAAATTAAAATTGAATCGAATGGAAAATGTGAGAAAAAGGGAACACAACATAAACGTAATATTTCGAGCTTAATGTATACCGAACATGTCAAATGTGTACTCTATACTTTTGCTGCGTGCTTTCGCCGAGATCTCTCATTTCATTCATTTTGGCCTCTTTCCTTCTCCCTTGTCATTTCTAATCGAATTTACTCAACCATTAACCCCCGTCTCTAATTACTCATGGACTCGTTCAACATTGTGTAACCTCTAATCGAGCTAATATTAAACACGGAATTCTTTCACCGTGTATTTTCAACCATTGAGACCTTTTTTCAGTGTCAAATTAAAGCCAGACAGAATTGGATCGAATCGACCCATCAATTAAAACGACATTGGACGGTGTGCTTTTAAACAAAGGGTATTTGTACGGTGGTTAACAGGTACACGCGGCAAGTACTTAACTACGTTATTGACAATCATAAACCAGAAAATAAATTGGAACATAGACATGAGTTATATTTAAATGTGGTATTCAATATAAATCATTGGACATTTCACCGATGACAAATAGTTTATTAATTATTATTAAATAAATAATTTAAAAATAAAATTAAAAAAATAAAATAAATGCACCATGATTTGTATTGAAATATAACAATATCAAACTTTTTATACGGTTTTCCTGGTTAAATTATAAAACGTGTGTTGTTACATAACACATTTTTTTAGCGTCACGAAAAAATTGCTAAAAATCTCTTCTTTAACTTTTGAACCAAATTTAAAACTTAATGTATTGCGTATCTTCATTATTCTTAGCAAATATAAAGCAAACCTCACCGTTATTGTTCAGCGGTTTTTATGATCTACATTAATGGTGGAGGTGCCGGGCATGAATATTCACAGTTTTTAGGGATTCTTCACATGTTTTTAAGTCTAAAAAAAACTAGATTCAAAATAGATAAGACTCTTCAGAGTCGATAAACGAGAACCAACTAGAACAATAGTCGAAAATACAACCAAATTATTTGTATCGTGTAAAATTGTAATTGTAATTTTGATGAAGCAATGTTTGGGTATCATGCGCTGTCCGTGGAACAAATTAAAAACGAACTATCGTTTGTTCGATGTTTCTAGTTTCTACATAGACTTTTTTACTTATTTTTATTTTGCACTAAAAATTGTGGATTCCATCAGAGACCGAGGTGTACAGATGTCCTCTGATCTTTCTTTTAATGATCACCTTAGCGTCGTTTCCAAAAAGGCACTAAGAATTCTTGGGTTTATCAAACGAAATTGTGCAGCTAACTTTCACCCAGAACTACAAGAAAGCTGTATGTATACTTGATTCGACCCCACGTTGACTACGCCAGTGTTGTGTGGAATCCACATCACGTCACCAAAATTAAGCAAGTAGAACGCATTCAACACAAATTTTTAAGTTTTCTTTGCTATCAAAAAAATATATTTTTTCACCGATCACATTATGCTACACTTTGTCAACAACATTCAATTCCAACACTAGAAAGTCGTCGTAGTGCAACCGACTTAATTTTCCTCTACAAAATTCTCAACTTCATCGACACGGACCTACTTCAAGATATAAACTTTCACATCCCTTCAAGATTTACAAGAAATTACATCTCCTTCAAAATTCCATGTGCTCGTATTGATGTTTTTAAATTTTCCCCCATCAACCGAAGAGACAAGACACCTACAAGAAATTATTAGCCATTAATACAGAAATTGACATCAACTCATGAAACTTCATTTATTTGAGGCAGCTATTTACGCCAGTTTACCAACATGACTCATTTATCACTCTTGTCACCTTATCAGTTATCACCTTTTTACCAGTTTTGTATTTTATAATCTAATTTTTTCTTTTGTTTTCTTCATTCATCTTGGGCTTTCAGCCATTTTCAATATACTAAATACTTTTGTTATTCAAGTTTTTCTTGTTGTATTTAATATTTTAATTCTGAAGTACTACTTGTTCATGTATTTAACTAGGGAAACGCCAAAGTCGTTGTTAAACGAGTGAGTGAACCAAGTGTTTAGTACCCGGGAACATCCCCTTTCCTCCCCTATACCTAAGGCTGGATCCAGCTCAGTATGGAGAATTATACCGGGTACTCAACACATGGCTTACTCACTCATTTAACAACGACTTTGCGTTTCCCTAGTTTAAATTGAACATTCAAAATGCGAATCGTGTTCAAAACGTATTAGCGTGAAACATTAACAAATTTCCAATATAAAACAAAATCACCTAATTTTTATTTCCCATTTAACACCCCTCAAAAATAATATGTGGGTCTAAAAATAAAAAAAAGTTCTACCCAAGGGGATCGAACCCCAACCCTCCGTGCGGTAGGCTACATGCTTACCAATAGGCCATTCAAGCCACGTAATTGTCGTCCCGCTAGCTGCTGCTAAACAAATGCTTACGATATTTAAAAAAATCACATTTTTATTTATTGTGGGATTAAATCGCAATGGATCTAGCTGATTTTGTTAGCAGTTCTCAATAAACTCGTACCGGATGTCTGTTTAAAATTTCAGCCCAATCTGTTCAGCGGTTCGGCTGATTTTCGACGTACAGACAGACAGACAGAATCACAGAATGAGAGCCGTTCGAGTTGAATGGAGACACTCGGTCGCTCCGCTCCCTCGTTTAATTATTTGTATAACGTGTTTGTATTGTTTTAAATTGTATTTCTAATT
Source organism: Sweltsa coloradensis (assembly GCA_024449915.1). Classification (NCBI taxonomy): domain Eukaryota; kingdom Metazoa; phylum Arthropoda; class Insecta; order Plecoptera; family Chloroperlidae; genus Sweltsa; species Sweltsa coloradensis. The sequence goes on along the minus strand of JAMZAV010000143.1, from coordinate 259,943 downwards.
GTTTAGTTTTAGCTCCCCAACACTTGTGGGGTAATACCTGTTGTTGGAGATTAATAAATTATTTATGCTGTCATTGTTTTCTTTAAAATAACTTCGTCATTTCGTCACTACAGTAACAATAATATATATATCAATGTAGAAGATGAGTTCATCGAACAACTAACCTAAGGGCTCAATTTTTTATAAACATCCAAGATACAGTGAAAACTTGAAGACCTTGGTCAATGTGAGTTGTTCAATGTACTTAGAGACTAAAATATATCAGGGTTAAATAGCTTTTGCACCCCTAAGGGCCTAAATGACAGCACCTTGCCGGGGCTTCTATACTCACTGAATTAAAGACAAAAGATGCATCATCGTGTATAAATTTCTCGTAATATGTATAGTTTATAGTACAATCTTGTACGATACCCTTTCGAATTTGAAGTCATTTCAGGCGAAAATTGAGATTTTTTTAGAATAATATTTTGCGGAAATTTAAATACCAATGTCCGATACAATTCTTTCCTAAGTAGATTAAAAACCAAGATAAACATATCGTCGGAGTGTTGTGTGGTTAGTAACAGTAGATATACGCTGTTCAAAGTCAAGGGTTACAAGGTCGCATGGGCGCTGCGCTGCGAACGCTGCGAACTTGGATTTAAACAAACCGCTTGCCATTTCGTTGCTAGGTTGTGTGATGAATCACAATATTTCGGCAACATTAAGCAGAAATAGTCGTCTGATTTTGTCCACTAGGGCGCTTACCGTCATGCAGTTACTCTGGAGTGACGTCACACGTTATCCTACCTTGAGATGGTGATGGCGGTCGGCGGCGACGGCAGCGCTTCCAGCAGCCCGACGAGAGAAGTCGACACCAGCTGTGCGATGTGATCTCGTGACGTCACGTGATGAGGTAGCTCTGTGTCGTCACAGGTGCAGCCCGCGCTGTGGATCGTGTCCCAGGTGACGTCAGGGTCGGGGTAGTGAGCCAGTACCTCGGCCACCAGACTCTGGACAGACACCAGCCTGGAGACAAACAAACACCTTGATGTGAGATCTCCGACACAAAGATATACTAACAAACAACCTGTTCTCCTGCTTTTAAGAAACTCTCTCGTCTTCAACATCCCCGGAAACCACCTAGTCTATCACAAAGCATATTGGTAAGGTTGTTGCACTTCCATCTACATAACAAACTGCAGAAGTTCACACAAAGCTTGATTCGGTCGCATTCATAGATCAATCAAGGCATCGCATTTTTTACTGCTATCGTCAAAGAAGCTCCCACTCAGACCCAGAGCACCATTCCAGACTTCTTGGTGCTACTACGAACATCGTATTGTCAATAGCAGCAAAGAACCGAGCACTCCAACACTGGCAAGCTTTCCGCACTCCAGATACTAAGACAGAAAACAATTCACTCGCCACTCTCATTACAATATACGAGGGAAACGTGACCACTCCATCTGACAGCTTACTCGCAACTTCAACTGGGTACGACTCCAAACTCTCCGTTGAACACACCAGTCGGAGAAGTTCTCAGCAGTTGTGGCAAAGCTGAAGCAATTGGCGGGGTACTCCAACAACGCTTCACTCCCAATTTTTCGGACAGAAACTCACCCCAAAAACCCCATAACCATCAACACTAAAAAGGCTCTTGGATCTGATGGTACCAATGGAAGGCTCATTCTACAACTACCAGAATCCGCTGTGTCCCATCTTCACGAAATCTCCATATTGCCTGGTCATTGGGCTATATTCCAGTGGCTTTTGGAAGCAAACAAAACTAATTTATATTTTACGGAAAGCCCACCACCGAACCTACGACTTATCAACTCTTCAGCTTCTTTTGCAAAGGGTTTTGAACGCCTCCTGTCTTTACGACTAAAGGGTTTCACAAGATCACAGAAGATTACTCCTCACTCCTAACAGAGTCGATAAAGAAGTTTCCCCGTTGAAACGGTAGCAACTCCACTGGGTGAACACTCACCCGTACTTCTTGGCCCAGTGCCTGGCCGTGTCTGTCTGTCTGTCTGTCTGTCTCTCTGTCTGTCTGTCTGTCTGTCGGGGAAACTTCTTGATCGACTCTGCTCCTAATTTGGCTTAACTGCTGGCACGATGGCATCAAAAGAACACCAACTTCTTCGCTTAACCAACAAAATCACTCAAAGTTTTAACTGTGGTTATATACCTACTACCTAGTGCTGTCGTTTTCTAGATATCGCAGTAGCGTTCGACATGGTTTGACATAATGGACTCTTATTTAAACTCGGTAAATTCAATTGTCCTTTGGCACGTTATCTTCATACTTAATTATGTGATGGAACACTTTGCAGCATCTTGGACGTGCACCGATTCCTCTGTGCGTTACATTCGAGAAGGAGTACCGCAAGGTTCTGTCCTCAGCCCTCTTCTCTTTAATACGTACACCTCTGATCTGTTTCAGCAACACAAGAAAGTTGTTGTTCACCTATTTGTCGATGATGACGCCATGGTCGCCATCTCAATATATCCAGCATTTGCAGTCTCGAAACTTCAAAGGGGACTCTAGATATTATTTCTGGATGGATGGTACGGGAAATGGACAATTGAGTTAAACCATCAATAAGCCACAAAATAGTTGACCAAATAATAAAAGTCAAGAATATGTTTGTTTAGATTTTGTTTCTGCTTTAATTTGGATTGGATAGAATAATGATCAGAATAATTGTGATAATGTATAACTTGATAGTAGGTGAAACGAAGTACTGGTAAACTGTAGGTTTAAAGGGGTTTCCGCAATAATTTAATCAATTAGATTAATTTTACTAAAGTAATTTGGTTATATTTCAAAGCCCACAATTTTCGTAAAAACTTGCCTGGGTTAAATCCCAAGAGTTGTAAATAATATAGGTTACTTGAGATTAAACTTTAACAAGGTATACGTAATCATTTGATTAACATTAAGCCAAGAAAGCTTCCAGGTAGAGGTAAGTCCTTACGTTTCCAAGAAAAAAGTTCCAAATTATGGCAACGAGGTTTAACTCTTTCCTTGATTAAAAGTTTAAGTAATGAAATCCGATTAAGGATGTGGGGGGGGGGGCAGTTGATTACATCCAATTATATCAATATTTCCCAGCTGAATTATAGACTTGAATTAAGTACCTGGATTTCACAGAAATATTCTTTATTAAGAGCTCAGAAATTAAATTATCCATTGAATTATCAATAATACAAATCCCTTGTCAGACCCCTTATCTATCTACCCCCCCCCCCTAACTCCCCACAAATATGCATGCTTATTGCTTACGTTCACAAGTATAGTCTCTTGTATTATAACCTGCAGTGAATCACGTTAGCGAAATTCACTAAGTTAGGATAAAATGAAATTCAAAAAACAAATAACAATTTACCTACGTCTTAATCATAAACAAGTTGTCATACATTTAGCGTGGGTCGATAAAATTTCTGCAAGTGTAGTAAGTAAATTTTTTTATTGCGTTTTACCTGCCCATATGGCAGGAATGCTAATGCAGGGCACGTGTGGTCCTCTGTAGCCTATTACAAGTGATCACAGAGTAATAAATTCAAATTCTTATCGTCAAACGCATAGGCCTATCAAATCACATCATGAGAACATAAATTTAGTTACGTTTTTACTAGAATTGTCCATTACAATTTACAAACTTACTGTTATAGTATACAATGGATCTTATAACTGACCATATATATTCAGCATATTTGTCATTCATTCACCATTTATTCATTTATTGGAATACACGAATAAAATAGCAGTGATCTCAGACTTTTACCCCTCTCCAACAATGTTGGTACCTAATGATGTTTCCTGAGCAGTAAATTGTAAAGCTGGAATGGTAATCTCTGAACATTCAAAATCGCCATATCGATTAATGAAGTCAAATTTAAAACATTTCTCTTAAATACCTTCGGGGATAATTTGTGTAATGACCTAATAATTATTCCCTTCAGGCCTAAACCTATTTAATGGAGAAGACATTTTGACCAGGGTAAGCACTATACATTTAGTAAACTGTCATTAGAGAATTTAAATTTAGGATACGACAAAATTAGGCTCATTGAGTGTTTACATAACGCGAAGTGGTAGTGATAGCAAAGATTATCTGCGAGTTAAATGACAGGGGAATCCTCATGTTTCTTTTGTATGAAATGTAATAGCTTACGAGTGATAATTATAACACTAAACATTACAACACAGGCCTTAAGGTATGCAGGTGTAAACATGTCTATACATCACCTGTCCATAAATATAATAGTCCGGTTAATTTTCGTACTTTTTAAAAACGTTTCAGGATCTTCTCACTGTAAATTTTTCTAACTAAACGTTGCCTTAAGGTTTATGAAAAACCGCCACAAAAGTTTGAAACCTGTCAGGCCTACTCACACTAATTTACATACATATAAACGGTTCTACTGACGATTGTATTGTAATGTAGGCCTAAGTGATACGGAATATTGACTACCGAAGGCAAATCGTGATCTAGAAAAATATCAGAAATTATTCCTAACAGAATTATAGAGGCTTGGGGATAATTTATACACGTTGGCCTACCACTCACAAATTTTTTAGGGTGTATATATCACGCCTATACTTATTTGATGGAATAATTTAAATAATACCATATACACGTGTTATTTTACAAATAGAACAAAAACTTTTACGTGAATAATCTTACAAAACACTGGTTTTAGAGCTAAAACGTTTACCTAAGTGCTTATTAAATTTGAAGTCTTCACAGAAGGAAATTAGCTCGATTATAAACAGAAAAAGCATTTTCCAAAACCTCCCGAAAAGAAACGTAATTTTCGCGTCCCGTCTTTCTCAAAGAGTGGTATGATACTGTGGTGGTCTCCACAGCATCCAAGAAGGGTCAGGCTCAGGCTCACGTACTGACCGAAACATGTACTTGAAGGGGATAATTGGTCAGCTAGTTCATACTGCACAGCTGTTCTTTGTTATAATTACACACGGCTAAGGACGAAACAAAAAGTTTGATTAATTTTTTGATAAATATTTTGTTGGTCCAACTTAAGTCACTAGAGGGTTCGAGTAAAAACGAGCACAGTAATTTTCATACAAGGATAGACCCGATCGCTTAAGTTAATCGACTATTTGATTTTGTAAAGATCAAGACATTCCTTTTCTCACGGAACTACTTTTTATCATGATAACGCCAAATAAACAATGAACTGAATTCTATTTACACTATTATTCAAAATTTAAAATGTAAAATTGCCTGTGATGACTTCAAAAACTTTTAGACCTACAGAAAAAGGAGGCGAATTTTAATAGCAATGCCCGCAAAAAGATTCGAAAATGTCACTTTCTATGTACGGCACATATTTTTAAGAAACGTGATAATCGTTTTTCTTTACTAAAGTCCGGGTCCCAAAATTTTATTTTCATTTTTAACAATATAAAATTTGTAATTTTTTAAAAGAATTTTAGAATTAAAAAACAAATTCCTTGATCTCTTAAAGGGGCTATTAACTCAAAAAATAATTTTTTAACACATGATCAATAGACTAAAATGACAGTTTAAAAAGATATCACGAATTTTTCAATTTTTTGATCCAGAAATTTGCAAAAATGGGTGTTTTGGGAAATTTCTTAAATCGGCTTTAACCTGCTTCTTTTTTGGTCCACATAGATACTAGAGCATAGTACCAACCTATAATGCCCATTTTTACATCGTGTCTTGAAACTGTGCCCAAATATACCCTCAAACACGCAAAAATATGCATTCCAAAATCACACCCCATCTTGGTAATCAGCATAGTTTGACCGAACTACTTCGGTCAAACTACAAAATTTAAAAAAAAATTACCAAACTACCCAAATTACAAAATTAAATATAGAGAATTTACAGAAAAAGCTGTAGAGGGACGTTGGCCAATATTTTTTTTGGATCAAAATCCTCCAAGGTCACGGGTCATAAGATCGTCCCATGTCACTTATTATGGCAATTTTTGCGATGGAACTAGCCGAAAATTCCATCGACACAATTTTTGCATCATATCGAATAGTTTTGTAGAAATTCATTCGTAAGCTACAAAAATTTAAATATTAAAATTAGCGAATAGCCCAATCCAAAGGCTTAAATTGGATTTAAAAATAATAGGGGAATCAAAATTTTTTTTCATGAAAATCTTCCAGTTGCAAGGTTACAGTTCCTTTTTTTTTATGGGTTTTTGCCGAAACTACTCAAAAAGTACATTTCAGACAATTTTTGGAGTGTATGGTGTATTTTTTTCTGTAATTTAATTATTATCATTAGCACTAATAAACTCATTTTATTAAATTTAGTGGAGCCAGATCCAATCCATTTGATTGTTAACAAATTTTGGGGTAAATGCATGAAATGTTATTTTAACGTGGTATTGCCTACTATTTTTTCATTTACATTTTCACATTAACGTCACTATTCAACGAAAGAACTTCCAAATATTGATATAATTTTTTAGTATAGTTTAAGTTTTTTGTAAGTTGGATATTTTGTAATAATTACTACTACTGCCTATTTGTCATAGTGTTGTAACAAGTTGGGCCCATATTCTAAGAGTATTCTGAACGTAATGGCATGAAAATGGTGGAATTAAAAAATTCCCTTGGTATGCTAATCCAGCTAATTTCACAAACATTCTTGATCACTTTTGACCTCCAATGTTTCACCCATAAGATTTGAATGTCTGGTATGTTGTTTATAAAGGATGAGAAAAAACCTATTGTTTATACACAAGCTTGGGAAATGTTAATCAACAGAACGTCCTATCATCACACAAGATATCTTACTTGCACTAATACTACAGAGATAGTGGGAAGTACACAGTATAAATAAAAAGCAAATGTTGTATAACAATATAAAAACTATCGGTAATTGTGCTTTAGCACTGACCACGGCCATTTTGTTATTTTCCCCAGCTTATTATTAAATTAAAAACGTTAGAACAATATTAAACCATATCCTATTTAGAACACTCGCATAACTCAAAAAATATTTTTTTGTTAAAACGTCAATGTCAATCAGATGATGTATGTGTCATGTTCCAATTTGACTTTATAAATGTTTCCCAACCTCGTCACTTTGTGGGTGGACCGGGGGGGGGGGGGGGGGTCGCGAAGCGCGTTGCGGTGGTCAGCAGTCGCCCCCCCACCCCCCCCGGGCCGCCGAGATTGAGAAATCGTAGCAGTATCGTATACAAATACAAAAATTTGAAATTCAACTATGGCACAACCAACTTAATGGACGTTTGAGAAACCAATAAAGTCAAATTGGAACATTACGCATTGCTTGTTGGGTTTGGTTAGATTGGTATGTTTAGGTTAGGTTTTGTCAATTTTTTAGTTATGCGAGTTTTTTAAACATGGTTTAATATTATTAATAATCGTTTTCAATTAATAATATGCTGAAAAATAACAAAATGACCGTGGTCAGTGCTAAAGCACAATTATCAAACTGTATAAAAAGATACAATGCTAAAAACTCACTGTAAAAGCTCCGACTGTTGAAGATACGGACAATGTTTTGTTTTCAAATAATCACTCGATTTGTACCACTGTTACCTACACTGATCATTAATCGCGAAGTAAGTACACTTAGCACAATAAATATATCACGCAAAAACAAAACGAAACTTGAAAACGCGAAACACTGAACGCCAGGCCAAGGGCTCAACACTTGGGTTCTTCTGTATGATGAGCACGGCACACGAATTACCGCACTTCACGGCATTGACAGTCCACCTCAAGGCATGGATGTCGACTGATATGAGCCGGTTAGCGTTCCTTCCAATGCTATTCCTCTGACTCGATGACAAGGGATGGACTTTGGAAGAATGACTCATTTCTACAATATTCAAGTCTGCATCGGACTCTGATGCACTTTCAATTTATTTAATAGCCTGTCTACAAACATACCCAGTAAATGTTCTAAAAGCGACAATTTTAGGAACCGACAAAGGTGGCTAATTGCTAGCGCACGAGACTTATCAATAGAGGTTGTAGGTTCGATTCCCGCCACTCGAATCACGAATTATAGTTGCATGTGTTGTTCTATGTACTCTACTAAGTCATACTCAAGTCAATATCAACGAATTTTCAGTGGGGGAATTACATTAAAAGCGGACCAAGCCAACCCTGTCGGCGCCGACACTCGACCTAAAATGGCCAACCAGAGAACGGTATATGGAATACAAAATACCGACCAAGTGGCTGGACACGATCCACCCATGGGCGACACCAGAAGCAACAAGTCTAATTTGGAAGAGTTTTTTTTTTACAATTTATTATGTAAATTGTTATTATCATCAAATTGTTGTTGTTTTGAACTTATTATTCAAAATTGTGACTTTAAATCACCGCTAGAAGGATTAACATCTTTGTATACGGATATAGTTGGGTTGGTTGAGTTGGGGCGCATGTCCGAATGCCAAATAAAATATATTATTGATTTCGGTTGCTTAACGTTTCATATTAATGCACTAATGCTACTCGAGACGATGAGTGGGAATATGGAATATGGATGACGATTATAAAAACCCACGCCTTATGCGGGATTCGAACCCATAGCCATACGCTTCGGACTAGGACAAAATCATATATTTTTGTGCCACCGCTGACGGCAAAAATAGATATGATTTTGTGTATTTTTACATAATATTTACGTCGTCTCGATTAGCGAAATTTTATTAATACAGAACTGTAAGAACCAACTCAAACGTGTCTTAGTAAAAACCCATGCCCGAATAGGGATTTGAACCTAGGACCTTTTTCAAACAAATAATGATATTTTACTCATTCGTGATGTTGAGAGACGAATATGTAAATGGATTTAGGTGTGTGTATAATAATTCAAAGTTTGGCCGTAATCCGTATAGGTAAGCTACCTGTACCTGTATTTTTGGGGGAACTTCTCCTGCATCCAGTTGTCTTCAATTGATCGATATACAATTTTGCGTTGATGTCAAGCAAGGATATGGTCACCCTTCTATTGTCAAAGATTACTAAACATTATTGCGGATTAGCCACAAGTAAATTCCGAATTTTACCAATTTTGAAGATTTACAAAAAAAAAAAAAAAAACGGGATTGTTTTATAAATCGGTAACCATATAACATATTCTGTGCAAAGTTTGGTATCCATCTGATAATTATATTGGCTTCAAAAAGTGATCCTAAAACAATCACAGGTATTGCAGACTTATCGATATTGGAAGCATAGATTTACCGAACATATTATATGCCTTAGCCTTGCTTGTGATGAAAGTTTGGTTGTAGTTGTAGAAACGAACATACATTTTCCGTGACACGCGTTCATAAACTGTCTAGATACTCCCCGTCTACACGTCCACGAAGTAAAAACTTAAATTACCATAAACATTCCCTGACCTCCGTTTGAAGATCATCTTGTGCTTGCAAGATGTTGGGAATTGGGTGGTCTATGATAAAACATTGTCACATAAAAACTAACGCTCTTTTTCAAGGGGTAATGTTAGTGTCTTAGGTCGCCGCCTCTCAAAGGAATACAACGAAAACAATTGGTAGAGGTAATGAATGCAAATGTGGCATGACAGAAGAAGGTTGGGGTAATGGGAGGGAACATGTATGTTATTATTTAGTGTATACGCACCTGGTAATCAATGCGTATATCATTGTTTAAGGCAGACGAAGAAAATGTTGTGACTTAAAAGTGAAGTTGTACTATTTAGGTGGAGAAGCAGGGGACTTGGAAATTACAATAATGTTATTGTTTTGACATGAATTAGTGAGGTTGTACAAAATGTTATTCTTGTAATAATTATATTGGAGAAACAATCTACCCGATGAACATCACTGTATCACGTCCCATTATAAAAACAGAACACGACCTCCGATTACGTGTTTTGGTGACCATGCCCTTCAAAAAGGATTATAGAGAACATTTTGGTGACCCTGGGGGTCGAGAGACGGTGATAGCTTTACTCAAACGGATGATATGTTTTAACCGGCACCACCACCAAAAGATTTCAAATCTGGATTGAATTATATATCCGTATCCGTCTTCGATTATCTGTTGATTCCGTAGCTTCGCTCCCTATTTTGGATGCTCCCGTATCCGTCCTTGTTGTTGATAATATAGAACACGAGTTTGTTATTTTAATGTCTAGTTTCTCTTCGAGTAAATATAAATTTGTAACAAATACATCGGTTTAATTTAATTATACTTTATAACCCCTACCCCCTCTCATCCGGGCATCCAAACTATTTTGACAAATTCAAAATGCGTTTCCGAAACGCATTTTTCATTCACATTCTATTTCTTCTATTTCTAATTGTTGGTAAATGGTAATATTGAAAATTGCCGGTAGCAACAGTATAGTTGCGGCAGAATAAGTCTCAACGTTGGCACTTTATGGCGAAAAGTAAATAATTGATTTAAATGATGCCAAGGAGTGCAACGTTTATATCATTTTTCATCATCATGCATTTTGTGTTTTTTGTTGTTGTCACATTTTCAATTGGTCTCATGTAAACATAATATTATGTACTGTGTTATGATTAGAACGATAAGATTAGATTAGAATGTACCTCATAACCTCAAATATAAAAATATTATGTTATGCATCGAAACTCGGCTGTCATATTTTATTACAGATCTGGTGATACCTCCAGTGTGCGTCAGCTGAAACAACTCGCGACAACATTATACCAATGATTATACGAGATCCGATTTTCAGTGGGGATCTTTATATTTACATTCGTTTTCATTGCCATTATTATGTTGGCAAACATTTGTGTTGAAAAGGAAAAGAATGTCCATTATTGTTGCTAATCCCTGGAAATCACCCTCGATTTATCCCAAGATTCTTGAATTTTACCGGGGGCGAAAACGAATGGGACGGGGGAAAGAAAGGGGGAATTGGAAGGGAGAGATTAGTATGTTGGTTAGTTCCTTATAGATTCCCCTTCTCTCCTTTATTCCCTAATTATACCACGTACCAAAATGTTTTCTAGCAGCGATTTAACTCTTATTTTAGCAAGAGTTGTATGTCAATAACGATAAAATATTTAAGGAACTTAATTTGACATCAATGTACATGAATATATGCATATACCGAGGTCTGAACCGGGAACTATACTTTAACAGGCCAACGTTCACAATACACTATGGTCATTGTGCATGAAAATAATTATTATGAACTGTATTTTTGTTATATAATTAATGCTTCACTTAATGATTTTCCATTCCAGTTATATGTCGAGTATCAAGTTTTGTATTAAATAATTTCATTGAGTATCATCATTGAGTATAGAACCTCTATACTCAATGGTATTATAGGTAGAATCTTAGATTGTAGTATCTAGTAAATGTATGTGGTTCATGGTGCAATTTGAATTCAAACAATGAAGTATTCGAATTATGAATGTTTATATAAAGTCATACCTAAATACATTGAACATTTATTAGCGTTGTTGTACACTTGCAAATGTATGAGGTCTTTAACATGCAGCAATTAATTTAATTGCCTATGTGTAAAGAAGACACAACCACACGCATAAACACACAGTTATACACACATGTATATATTTTAATCAATATCCTCTGTAATTTAATGTACTGTATTTTTGTGTTTATCGTTGTACAATTATATTCGCACTGGTAGAAATGTATCTTTCTGTTGTGAATAAAGATTAAATAATAATAAACCCAAGCTAGCTTAGGTTATAAATAAATAAATAAATTGTATTTAGAGTCTACCCACTCAGTTATATAACTGATTTTCAGTGGGGGACTTTAAATCAAAGCGACTAAGCCAACCCTGTAGGCCCCGACGCAATCGGCGAGTGAGCGATAACCAACCAAAGATCGTTATATATAATAGGAAATATAGCAATCACTGGTATGGACAGTGCGAACACCCGCGAATCAACGCCAGAATCAACAAGGCCGATTCAGAACAACTCTGAATTTATTATGTGCTTCGTTGCTAGGACGGCTCCAAAGTCACCGTTTACAAACTCCTAAGACAAGAACTGATCGACTTAAGTCCAAATCAGAAGTTAAAAAACTGCATCAAACCAGTGACCTTCCCAATCCCAATTAGACGAACATAGCTTTTGACTAATTCGCCGCTCGGCGTTAGCTATAACTAGGAAAACGCTAAAGTCCCGCCGCGTTGATGGATGAGCTTTTTAAAGGTTTTAGTTTGCGTGGGATATCTTTACTTTTGCAAGTGCTTTGTTTTGCTGCCTACGCATTGTAGGTGAATGTTGTCAAGTTTCTTTTGTTTCTTGTCAATTGGTTTATTTACCGTAAAAAACTTGTATTAAAAGCTTTATTTCTATGGATTCTGGCTAAATTTTTCCACTTTTTCTTTCAAAAGGTACTACATACCATAACCTTAATGTCCATGTATAATATGAACGTTGTAGCCCCACCCGTTTGGTCAGAATTGGCCCAAATTGCACGAAAATATCGCACAAAAAGTCAAAAAAACGTATATTAAAAGCTTTATTTCTCTCGATTCTGGCTAACTTTTTCAACTTTTTCTTTCAGAAAGCAATACATCACCATTACCTTAATGTCCATGTGAAATATGAACGTTGAAGCCCCACCCGTTTGGTCAGAATTGGCCCAAATGCACGAAAATATCGCACTCAAAATCGAAAAAAATCGTAAAAGTACGATATTCATGAGAAATATTTCTTCGATTGTACCCAAAAATGTAGCAAGTCTAAGTTCAGAGAAAACGAAGGTCGTGTCAAATTTTCATCAAGATCGCATATACCGTTTGCCCGGTAGAGAGCAAACAAACAGACGGAAAAACGAAAAAAAAAAAAAAAACAAAAAAAAACAAAAAACAAAAAACACCCGAGCTAAATTTTTTGGGGGGTCGGTGAAATTGAAGTCTTCGCTTCGCTCATCCAAAAAACATTAGACTGTTGTTTTCTACTAGCGGTAGTCGCTTGAACCCTTCCGGATGTTAAAAATAATAATAACGAAAAACCATTGCCTGCCTGCAGCGCTATCTACAAGTTTATCGAGAACTATTTGCAGCTACTGGTTGTGTCATTGACTGTGAAGGGGACAGGGTGAATCTTACAAGGGTTCGTTTCACCCCTTCCTCACTGAAAGGTCTCATAAATGCCAGCGCATTCAAGTGCAAAATGTATAGCTAGTTTGATTCAGGTGCATAAATATACGTGTTTCAATTTGAAAAAATCAATTTTGAGTACGAAACCTGTCCGGGGGAACTTGTGCCGGGACAGGTGTGTGGATAGTATAGGGGTGGGGATACGAGGGATGATCTGTCGGGGTAGTATTTCATGGGACTCGACTCGATTAGAGTATTCGCCTTACCACACCTTTGGAAGTTAGAAAGACTGGACTGTATCGAAACGGTGAACTTCCAAATTCGAGTCTAGCTTGTAATGTGCGAGCTTTGTTATCGGTGGTGTGAATCTGTGACGTTTAAGCAAGGTGTGCGCTACTTATAATATTATAAATAAATTTATTGATAAAGAGGTATGAAAATATGATTTTTTTATGAAGATGCCAAATAGCAGCAGCAAGCATTTATGCATACGGTTTGCACTGCTATTTTAACGAAATCCAAAGTTACTTTATAGTTAATATTCTCGACAGTGTTGGCTCATGCGTAACGCGTGTGAGATTCTTATTTCGAGAGGCCACGGCTTAATCTCGTCATCTGCAATCCTGACTGACACTTTTTCCAATCCTGCAATCAGTACCCTTAAACGGCCCTTGGGTATTCCCTTCACGAAATCACCAACACCATAATATAGATAGGGAAGATGGTCATACGGAAATACCGGATAAAAGTAATGTGGGCCACAGCAAGCATATTTTTAAAAAAAAAGTATTCACTTTATTTATTTTCATTCAACTCAAATAACACACCCCTGTAATTACTGTGAATTACTGGGGGAAACAATACAAGCTTGAATATGCTAAAACGCTATAAATAGCAAGTAATTGCTCATGATTTGATTTCGTATTCATATTTGTCCATGATTTTGATAAAATTAAAAACAAATACAAATCCTTAGTAATTCACGAAAGGAATTAAAAAGTTTAAAAGTTAAAACATTGTTGCGCGTAAATCACTAATCCCGGACTCTAATTATGCAACAGAAGACATAAACCATCTTGTGATTCCTAACCTGCGCAACATTGTATCATTATACTTTCTCATCTTGATAATTACAATTACACGTAATTACTAAACAAATTGAAAATGTGACTTATTGCAGTACCCAGTTTACCTCAAATGAGCAACATTATAATTGTCTACGTGTATCGTGCCTACTTGTGCATGTCTTGTATCATTAAAGTCATGTTTATGTCTAGACTTGATTGTGCTAAAGTTCCTATATCATTATGAGATTACTTTATGATGGGATACGATGTGTGAGTAATAGATAGGCCGCAGTAAGCGAGTCATGTTAGTTTTACAAGTATGGCGACGACTTTACCGATAAAGGCTGCTCATGATATAGCAAACAAGAGGTCAGCTTAGTGTTCAATGCCGACCACAGGCAATCCGGACTGAAGAATTTTCAAGGATATCCTAAGTCAAAAGTATCGTAGTAGTAGGGGTCTACACAAATTGATGTTGTAATGACTGAATGTATTACATTACTAAAAACACTGTATGTTGTTTCGACTGTTGTTATTATATTAACTGATTTTACAAAGCTTAAAGTTTAAAAAAAAGTGGAATAATACAATAAAATGTAAGACAATTAATACAATACAAAATAGGTGAATAATGTGTACTGGTATTACTACGGTTAAGTCATAAAATATAGACAATTATGACCTGTGGTTGATGTGTTTTTTTAATGACATTGACCCTTTAGGAATGATTAAACGTTTTTGGGCGATTCTGATAATCAGGGGGTGGGGTTGGAGTTTCCATTAACCCGGCAACTCCACCAACAAAATTTGCATTTTAGAGTAGGCCTATAAATTATTTTTGCAACCTTTCGACGATATGTTTTGCTCCGTATTTTGGGAATTCATGATTATGTACTCGTTTTTGTTTTGAGTTTAGGTCCTCATTTTGCATGTATAACAAATTATAATATATTATTAGGGTATTCGGATTTTATTCCCCGCATTTCAAAATTAAAAGTTGTTACATTCGAATTATTTTTAGGTGCATGCCTCTTTTAGAATAGTTCATTCACTCTTTCCCCCCCTTCTCTCTCTGTCTCTCTCTCTCTCCTACCTCATCTCTTTCTACCTAATTAGAGAATGATATTTTCTTCTATTCGTCTTTATTTCTTTTCATTTATTATCTACAGAGCAGACTAGAGGTTGGGATAAGTTCCCTACAGCGCCTTAAGACATAATACAAAGTCTTGTTTCCCATACAAGCATTAAACAAAATGAACAAAACATCTTGTACGGCGAACGGCTACAGAAGTTAATCAGTAACTTTCAGTTTGTGCTTTTGAACGAAAAGATATTCTACTCAAGGAAATTCACGTCTACTTGAAGACTTCTAGCTATAACGTGTAGACGTGGACGATGAGCTATAGTAAGCCAAATAAAACACACAGAGTATAAATAGTCAGTCAATGAACAGCAAAACTTTAATTTCATACACACAATTTCAGAAGGGTTCATGTTAACATGTAACGGGCCAGACGGACAGTGCCTGTATCACCAATGATATTTAACATCTATAGTAGGATAGATCCTCAGACTCCAATAAGTCCGCACAGGCGCGAGAGTACCAAATTGAAGCGCCAATCTGACCTTTTAATTTTCAAGATGGCAATTTGGCGTTTTAATTTATGCTTTACATTATGTTTTAGATGCGATTAAGTATTTTTCTGGATTGTTTGATTTGGTGTTAATGACTAAAATGCTCACCTGTCAACCTGACAGCCATTCTAAAAAATATTTGGGCTACAAATCGCTCCAATATTTAACATGCAAACTGGCCTTTTCAAGATGGCTTCAAATTGTCACTAAAGTGGCCAAGGACTGGGGATCTAGCCTACTATAGATGTTAAATATCTTTGTGTATCACTTTTCTGTCCGTCCGTCTGTGCGTGTGTCACGTCTCTCGCTAAACTAAAACCGAACATGACCTAGGATTGACATACATTTTTCGTTGACAGTCTTTCAACAACGTTGGCACAGTATTTGATTTAGGTCAAGGGAGATGGGCTGGCGTAGCTCATACTTTAATAGAAATACCCGGCACCTCCACCAATAACGAGATTTGAACGTTATGAAGAAAGGTATTATTTGAATATTAATTAATATTGTACTAGGAAAACGCTAAAGTCCCGCCGCGTTGATGGATGAGCGTTTTTTTTGTAAGTTTTTTTTGCGTTTTGTGCGTTTGTTTGCACTTTTCCTTTGCAAGTGCTTTTTGAATGCATTGTGGAGGTGATTGTTGTCAAGTTTCTATTGTTATTTGTTAATTGGTATTATAAACTTCAAAAAACTCATATTAAAACCTTTATTTCTGTAGATTCTGACTAATTTTTTCAACTTTTTCTTTCAAAAGGTACTACATCACCATAACCTTAATGTCCATGTGAAATCTGAACGTTGTAGCCCTACCCGTTTGGTCAGAATCGGCCCAAATGTGACGAAAATATCGCACTAAAAATTGAAAAACTAATATTAAAACCTTTATTTCTATGGATTCTAGCTAACTTTTTCAACTTTTTCTTTCAAAAGGTACTACATCACCATAATCTTAATGTCCATGTGAAATATGAACGTTCTAGCCCCACCCGTTTGGTCAGAATCGGCCCAAATGTCACGAAAATATCGCACTAAAAATCGAAAAAAATCGTAAAAGTACGATATTTATGAGAAATATTTCTTCGATTGTACCCAAAAACAATACACCTCTAAGTTCAGAGAAAACGAAGGTCCGGTCAAATTTTCATCAAGATCGCGTATGCCGTTTGCCCGGAATCGAGCGAACAAACAGACGGAAAAACAAAAAAACAAAAAAAAAAAAAAAAAAAAAAACAAAAAAAAAAAAAAAAAAAAAAAAACACCCGAGCTAAATTTTTTGGGGGGTCAGTGAAATTGAAGTCTTCGCTTCCGCTCGCTACGCTCGCTCGCTCATCCAATTAAAATAAAACATATATTTTTTCGTTGTTGAAATTGGTTTAGAAAATATGAGGAGAAATAATGCCAATACCAATGATGGCAAAACAAAATTTACATAATTTATAAAATAACATAATATAGAGTTGAGAAAATAAAATCAAAGTATTCAAATCTTTTCCAAATTATTTTAAGAAGTCACAAAAATAATTCGATTGGATTAGGATTAGGATTGGAATCGACTGAATTGGAAAATTCGAAACGACGTTATAGAAGTTGAGATTTATATAATAAAGATGTTCAATATTGAAAACGCATCGAAAATGTCCCGCCTGTTAAAAGAAAAAGGTTTGTCAGTTAATTCAGAAATGCCGTAAAGTGAGGACGGGGGGGGGGGCAGTGGCGTATCCAAAGGGTTTTGTCCCCCCCACTCCCCTTTGCCAAAAAAGTGTGAAAGTGCACTTTAACGTTTCAATGAAGAATATAGAATAACTGTTTTATCGGCATACTAAAGGCAAATTACCATCTGACCAAAAAAGGATTTTAGTAGATACAAAGGTTATTGTGATGCATTAAAACGCACACATTTTCTCCAAAATGACCTTGAAAGACAAAACTTTTAGATTAAAAACAGGATTTTAGTAGATAAAAAATTGGTGATGCTTTAAAACGCACAGATTTTCACCAAAATGACCTTGAAGGAGACCCCCCCTCCCTACTTAGCCTTTGGTACATCTATAAATTAATTAGTTAACCCCCCCCCCTTATGAATTCCTGGATACGCCACTGGGGGGTGGGAATAAGGGGAGGTTGTTTCTGAATATTATAAGTTGGGACTTTTAGAAGCATATAGATTATATTGATTGTTGATGAAACCTACTAAGTGGAAAGTTGTTCGAACTTTGTGGCAGGATGAAACTTTTGAGGAAATTCAAGGACAAAAATTAAGTTAAATTAATAAATATATAAATTGTATTTAGAGTCTACCCACTCAGTTATATAACTGATTTTCAGTGGGGGACTTTAAATCAAAGCGACCAAGACAACCCTGTAGGCCCCGACGCAATCGACGAGTGAGCGTAAACCAACCAAAGATCGATATTTTTAACAGGAAATATAGCAATCAGTGGTATGGACAGTGCGAACACCCGCGGATCAACACCAGAATCAACAAGGCCGATTCAGAACAACTCTGAATTTATTATGTGCTTCGTTGCTAGGACGGCTCCAAAGTCACCGTTTACAAACTCCTAAGACACGAACTGATGGACTTAATCCCAAATCAGAAGTTAAAAAATTCTGACTTTGGCGGGAATCGAACCCGAAACCTTCTGCATTGGAAGCAGATACGCTAACCACAAGACCAACGAGCCACACAAAAAATAATTTTAAATTAAAATAATTATTGTTGCAGGTAGCCTACAATTTAAACTTGCGACCTCAAAATTACAATCTTGATGGTATGGTCTCGATCAGTAACGAATGCTTACAATTTATTGTGACTATACCTTCGAGTCTCATGAAATATAAAACACAGCCGAAATTAATATTCAGAGGTAAGTTTCAAACAGTTTTGTCTGCGAGTGAATAAAAACTGTGAAATGGACCTACGTGATGGGAGCTGCATTGAAATAATGTCCCCAGATGGGAGAGATAAAGAGCAAGGTTTTTATTAGCATGGGAACACAAGGGTAGCATCCTCCGTCCCATAACCGATAGCTTTCTATACATACACGTTTATAAGCGTATGCATACATGTTTGGGCATATTATTAGCTGAGTCAGACAGGTAACGATGATATGACATGCCCTGAATTTTACCTGCACTTAAATATCAGATTGGTAATGTAGATGGGTTCTTAGAATGAAGATCACTTTGGAAGTTATACAGGGAGTGTATTAGTTTGATAACGTTAAAGTATTAAATAGTCTCGCGAGATATGATGAACTTTACAAAGAATTTCCAAAGTTTTTTTGAGGTACAAATATATACGTTTTTTTGTCAGTTGTAGGTTTATTAAAAAAATCGGACAAAGCAGGCGTTCATACAGAATGCATAGCTTTATTCTGGAAGACTTTTGTTCTACAGATTATCAGTTTCTTTAAAGTAGTAACTACATATACAGGTTATGTAATAAATCCCTCCTACTTGATGCCCAAGATGAAGAATACTGAGAGCTAAAAATACTACAGTTAAAAGTAAAATACTTATTTCTTGCATTGCCAAATATAGCTAAGTCAATCAATTAATAGCATTATATTTTTGCTTATATAGGCTACTGTGGTTAATACATACTATGCTACCTATAGTTTGCACCAGTATGTCAAGATGTATGAGAATGTGTGTTTGGCGCAATCAAACCACATTCTCAACATATTGCTTCGTTTTTAAAAAAAAGTAAGTGACCGTAAATAGAGCGTGCAGCAAATTTTTTTTAAATTAAGAAAGCTATTGTGGGAGACAATTATTTGATATGTTCTCTGGTCGTGTCAAGCTCATATCTTTAAAATTTTCAGTGTAAAAATAAAAGTTAAAAAAGAGGTCCAGAATTCGTACGGAAATTCGCTGGTTTGGCGACCAAGGGATTTGTAAATGGACATTTACCACAATAAAATAAGTATGGGCATAAGCTCATCGAACCGTCGTACGGGCGCCACGCCCTACTCTGAATATTCGGGGTTGGATTCGCGGTTCGAGGGAGTTTTGAATTTTGAATTTCAATCTTGAATGTCGTTGTCATTTTAGCTAACCCTTAATTTTTTGTATGTACATTTAGTAGGAAAGATCATGTTGATTTGTTACGAGAATATAAACAATCTAAAAAGAACAATTTTGTTTCATATGATATAAGATTTAAAATGTCCCATATGATTTGTTTTGAAAAATGTATACAAATAGTTGTACAGCTAATTATTTTTCTATTTTGTGTAATTAAGGGGAGGGTTCTGTGAAAATTGGCCTTGTTTTGTTTTTTTCCACAAAAAATTTCCCTTACTTTACATGTTTACAAATTACATGTTTTATCAGTTTAAAATTACAAACTTTATATTATATGGTTGTTACTGTTGTTATATCTCAAATTAGTTATATTTCAACTTTCTGCGCGGCTTTACGAGCACTTTTTGCACTTACCCCTAAAAAAGTATATATATATTATATATATATATATCAGTATACAAATCCCTACTCCTTTTTTCTGCTTCAACCTAGAGAGCTAATTTTTTTTTAATGAATTAAAGACAGAAATATGTTCCACATTTGGTAACAATTTTTGAAATAACATCCATACAGACTTTGGAAAAAAATTATATCTATCAGAAATATATAAAAAAGTATAAAATTCATAAATAGGCAAATATACAGGTTCATGGACTGAAAGAAAACAAATATATGACAAATCTAATTAAAAAAAAAAAAAAAAGTTAAAAATTGAGAAAGGAGTAGTATTTTTACTCAATGCTAGCAATTTTGGACATTTTGGACGTTAAATCTGAAGTTTTTTAGGAAATTCCAATTTTTTTTTACAAAAAGTTGTTTCGAGTTACAAGATACTTTGTGTAAAAATTTCAATCTATTTGCTCTAAATCTATAGAAGATAAGATTTTCACAGAACCCTCCCCTTAATTACCAAGAATGTTGGTATTCATGCCGAAAATGCGGATTTAATTTTTATGAACTATGTACATTCATTTTTACCAAAATTAAATGTCAAAATTATTCAGTTTTGCATACCCCTTTTTATGCATGCATGCATCTTTATTTTAATTAGAAAACTAATTAAAAATAATAGCAATTCAAAATATCTTAGTTAATCTTAAATCATTAATCATTTTTAGTACAACCGTAAAATTGAAGAATTCATAAATTATAATAACAAAGAACACCGCATCCAGATTTTGCAATGAGTCGTTATGACGCGAAGATATTTATCTATGATACAATCAAAAGTATAAACGCAAATAATATTAATGATATTTGAATTCAGAATTGAATTCTCTGCATGTTACTAATTAGCATTGCTTCGTGTGTTTTCAAGATACAAAATTGCTCATGGCATCCATAACAAAATTTTGATGTGAAGCAAGATTGGCTTTTAATGAGACATTTGTGAACACACTGTATGCTTCCATAATGGCATAACATAATGGCAGTATATCCTCAAATAAACTCACGTCGCAGTTACTATCACTGATATAAATGAGTAAAAATTAAAAAATAAATAAATTGTATTTTGAGTCTACCCACTCAGTTATATGACTGATTTTCAGTGGGGGACAGTAAACGAGTAAAGAGAGAATTCCGGCAAACAATTTGTCAATGAGTCATTTTCTTTTACTTCAGTTTTGTTTGGTCTTTTGTTAAAATACCATATTTTAAAATTAGCCAAAACAAAAACCTATTATAATCTCTAGCGGAATAGCAAACAAAACTTCAAGTTAATGAGTTTTAAAAAAAAATCACTAGGACAATCGAAGATTCCATTCCAATCCTCGGCAATCCTTCATGTAGGTGTTCCTTGACATCCCTAAGAAGTTCCCTGCACGTTATCCGTCCACCTCGAGCCTACTTAGTCACCTATTTAGCTATTTAGCTAGCTATTTAGCTGCAAGGTGACTATCTTAAAGCATTGCATTTTTTAACTAAACAAAAAGCTCATTTAAAATGATTTTAGGGTTGTGAGATGCTAGCGTTCTAGCATGTCCCACCGTATAACGCAAAGTTCTAAATACCTTATTAACCCTGAATCACGGTTGAACCAATAAGGGACTCATTACAATCACCCTTGTTCATTACCCATGCATAAACACCGTCGTGACAAGACGCTGTTTTTGCATACGATGTGTCTCCAACGAACCTTTCAACCAGGAAGGTCCCACACATTCAATAGGGTAGGCCCGAACCCATTAGGAGCTGCCTCATCCTGCCCAAGAAAAACTCTATGTGTCTTTCACTTTCCAACGAAGATCTTTGCATATTAAATAGCGCACAAAAACTAGAGCCCATCTGCATGTGGGCCTTCTAAAGTTTACAGGTAGTTGTAGGCCAATTATATTTCCTTGGATAGAGTCTAATATTTTTTTGTATTAAATAATTAGATAGCTTGACCGGAAAGTAATGAGTGCATTTAAATTTTAAATTAATTTTCATTACTAAAAATTTGAATATTTTCTTTCTGTCGGCTAAGTTAATGTGGGAATATACTAATAGTTCGTATGTGTGTGTGTGTATGTGTGATGGTTTGTTTCATACAGTTGTTGATTATAAATTAGTCTTCAAAAGTCGGTTATATTTTTCTCTATACTACGACCAGTAAATGTCCATACCACTGATTGCTATATTTCCTATTAAAAATATCGATCTTTGGTTGGTTATCGCTCACTCTTCGAATGCGTCGGGGCCTACATGGGTGGCTTGGTCGCTTTGATTTAGTACCCCTCAGTGAAAATCATTTATGGAACTGAGTGGGTATACTCTAAAGACAATTTATTTATTATTTATTTATTTATGTTTTAAATGTTTCGTTCTTTAACAACCTACAGATGCGTTTTTACTATCTGAGAAAGCGAGTGACCTACCTGTACAGCGATAAGATTTTCAGCTACAAAAAGAAGGGCGCAGTATTTAGGTTATTTAATATATTATTTCAGCGTTGTTAGATGAAATCTGCGTCAATTCAAAAATATTGAAGTTTAACATTCATACTAAACTCAGTCATGTCTTAAAGGATATAATTAACAAATACATTAAATAAATAAATAAATAAATAAATAAATAATAAATAAATAAATAAATAAATAGATAAATTGTATTTAGAGTCTACCCACTCAGTTTAACATTTGCACACATTACAACTAACACTAGCAACTTGTCTAAATATCATCAAAGAAATTATCCAAACAAATCAAATCAATTAAATCAAAGTTATCAACAATAACATTTGCATTTGCATTCGACATTACAAATTAATAGTAAAATAACATAATATTTGTGATATTAATTAATATATCATTTAAAAACATAATTGATTCCAAATTAAATTAAATCATTAAGACGAGTTAAAAAGAATATGTTTTAAATCAAATCAAAAAAAGTTTGGTTGCAAAACTCTATGATGCCTAGATTACTTGAACCGAATGCAATCGATTAAATATCCATGGATTGAATAAATTGGATCTTCATATAATAAGGAAGCAGACACCTTGTGTACAAATGTAAACAATGGACCATAAGTAAACCAAGGGGTATATTTGTACCTACTATACCCAGCCCTCTATTTACTTCTGGTCGGGGGTGTACGTAGTTTACTCATAATCCTCAATATTAGGATTATAGACTCAATCGTGAGCCCAGGTTTTGGTGAAATAAGTGAGTAGAGTAATACAAGAAGCTGGGGCAACTACTAGTTCAAATCATCGTACTGATATGCCCGGAAACCATGCACTCGAGAGAACAAATATTTGAATATAAGAACGACATGTTGGAATGGTCACTAAGCTCTAATAAATAGGGCTTTTCTCTGAAAAAAGTTGTGGGGAGGGGGAGGGGGGCTCTAGATCTAAGCAGTCCCCCCACCCCCTTTGGTTGCGCTATGCACTGTGAATGTACTTTCCAACAGAGGGATTCACCATGGCAATGTATTATCTCCAGAAGCTTAGCATAATATAGTGAAACCGCGAAGCCACAAATCCTAAGCCTTCCGATACAAAGCCATGCCTTTGGTCCACCATTGACCACCGAAAGTCGCAACTCGCCGCTCGCTCGTAATCACGATCTAGAGTCTAGATAATCTGCAGAGTAAGCAATCCACCAACAAGGGACGGACTCGCAATCAACTTGCGATTTGTGCGTGACTTGTTAAGATTATCTCCTTGGAATCAAAAAGTTGGTGAGCCTCACGTGACCACTTTATTTCGGAAAAAGATTTCGTTTCTCTCACGGCAACGATTTCTCTCACGGCAACGATTCATAACTTCCGAGAGTATTGGCCCTGAACCTATATATGTATAGGGTAAGTAGATCGACACCTCACATAAAATGCGTGCTATATTCGTACACCTAACGTGTTCACTCCCTGAATCCTACAATGCACGTTAAGTTTGCAAACTATTTAGTCAGTCCGTTTTCTACACTTTACATCAAGTAAATCCTTTCTGCACAACATTTATTTTAATTATTTATTTTCTGACAATAATTCAAGGTATTTTTATTCATACATAAGGACACACTATGTTGATCAACTAAATTACAAACCTAAAAATCTTCTGAATTTTCTGTTGTCCTCCATGGAAAATCTCTTCATTGCTGAATAGAGTATTAGTTAAAGAGACGTTAAATAGACGTTACAAATGAATTAGTTATTGCGAGATAATTAAGAAAATGCTAAACCGCACAACTATTTATTAATTATTACACTAGACAAGAGTCTGTGCTAGAGTGATGAGCTACTGTACAAATGAACGATTATCCTATCTAGGTGCCCGTTAGGGCGCCGCAGCCAAGCCGCGGTGCGCTACACACTCAAGCACCTTATACACCAAGCAGAGTTGGGGTGATTTCGAGGTGTTACCCAGCCGTCATGTAACGTGATGTGAACTTGAAAACTATCACAATCGAGGGGATTTAGGTACCTGACAACACATGCCAAATTTTATTGGGGTACGATTATTCCTTCTTGGTGAAAAAATGGCTTGAAACATGCTCAAAATCACTTTAAGGATGTTAGCTACTGCCTACTACTGCCTACTACTGCCTACTACTGCTACTGCTAACATCTAATACGTCGGCCCGCGATTCTGACCAGACGGGTGGGACTACAATGTTCATATTTTACATGGACATTAAGGTTATAGAAATATAGTCTCTTTTGAAAAAAAAAGTTGAAAAAGTTTGTTGGAAGGCTTCCAAATAAAGGTTTTAAAATAAGCCTTAAACACTTGGCATACAATCAACAAGTAACCATAGTTACTTGACACTTGTTGACGGTATAAGCAGAGTTAGGCGGGAAAGTGCGATACGTAAACAAATAGCGGACATTTAAAATTTTTCTTCTTTGTGTGGAACGAGAAAAGGTGTCATTATACTCTCATAAAACAAATCAGAAACCGTCCCTGGCCTAGGCCCAGATGTGGAAAATTATTTATAATGCAAAAGTGTAGGTCTAAAGTTCCATTTGGCTATAGGACTAGATAAAATTATTACTTACATTACATGTTTGACAAGCCTAGCCAACCCTAGGCCAGCACAACATAGTTCTGATATGAACTTGCTCAACTGTTTGTTTACATAATTGCAACAATCAAATCATTTCATACAACTTGTCTTTCGATTGGCCCGCGTTTATGAAGGCACTGC
Source organism: Sweltsa coloradensis (assembly GCA_024449915.1). Taxonomy (NCBI): domain Eukaryota; kingdom Metazoa; phylum Arthropoda; class Insecta; order Plecoptera; family Chloroperlidae; genus Sweltsa; species Sweltsa coloradensis. Next base: position 234,505 of record JAMZAV010000143.1, on the reverse strand, counting down.
CATCTAGAATAAATATAGAACTTTTTCGAGCTCTTTGCTATACGCAAATCTTTTTAAAGTGTTTGGATTTCGTGATACTCTTTCAGCCATAGACATCCTATATAATTGGCTGACCAGCAGTCGGTGGTCCACTTCCGGTACGGTTAGAAGCCATCTTAAAATGGCAGTTTACATGTTAATCAAATGGTGCGATTTGTGGTCAAATAGTTCTCAAGATTGCCGCCAGGTTGACAGGTAAGCATACTAGCCTTTAACACCAAATGATTACTAAATTCCCTTATGCAATCACTTCGTATTGTTTCTTTTGTTTAATACCATGCTGCACAAGCTAAAACCATATCAAACAATCCAGTAAAATACTTTATTGCATTAAAAAAGCATAAATTAAAACACCAAATCGCCATCTTGAAATGGGCCGGTTGAGTCTTCAATTTGCCACGCTCGCGCCTGTGCGGAGGTATAGGAGACTGCTAATCTAGCCTACTATAGGGGTTTAATTAATATCAATGCTTTCAACTCACAACCCATGACGTTTTCCACGATACCGTTCAAGAATACCAATTCCTTCGAAAACGAAAACGACTTCGTTTTCAAATTGCGTTTTCAAATCATCTCCCACGAACTCAAGAATTGGGGTCCAGTCCTTATACCGTCGTTATACCATGGTTATACCACCTATACCCAGGATGTACATGAATCCGGGTCTAGATATTTTACATCCTATATTGTTACTGCTAATACCATAGAATTTAAATCAACTTTGATAAAAATATTATATTTTAGCAAATAATTTTGTAATGGAACTTGAAAAAGTAATGAGATCACACACATAACAAAAACTTGTAGAAATACAGCCAAACCTTACACACTCAAAAGGAATGAGATCTAAAAAAGGGCCAAGCTCATTTACCCTTCCACATAAACGTACAGTGTCCCATAACAGCATCCTCGAAAAGCTTGGCAAAATAGAATTTGCATGTTATTACGTTTAAATTAATTAGAAAAAAAGAACTTGGATAAACTATTACGTTAAATTAATAATCGCAAATTCTATTTTGCCAAGCTTTTCGAGGATGCTGTTATGGGACACTGTACGTTTATGTGGAAGGGTAGATGAGCTTGGCCCTTTTTTAGATCTCATTCCTTTTGAGTGTGTAAGGTTTGGCTGTATTTCTACAAGTTTTTGTTATGTGTGTTCTATAATCGTACCAACACAAAGTTTAAGAATTAATAAGCCTCAAATCAAATAACCACGACACTAAGCTATACCATTTTGTTTTTGCTGAACAATGACCGACCATTAATGAACCAAACCAATCCTGCAGTTTCAAATTATTAACTCAATCAGACCATAATTAAATAAACAAAATTTAAAATTATTTCAAGATAGATTATACATTCACATAGGACCAAATATGTGGGGGGGGGGGGATTGTCTATTTTAAAGAAATTTTGGGAAATTTTGGATTTTGATTTTCTATATCTCAAATACTAGCAAAACAAGAAATATAAAAAACTAAAAAAAACTTTTTTTTGCCATTTTTGCAGATTTTTATTTTCAATTTTTTCTTTAAAAAAAGGTACAGTTCGCCCTATCAAAGTGAGATAAAAACATGTGAATTTGAATTCCACAAACTTTTTTTCCCCCCAAATTGAAAAAACTAATTCAATTTTTTTTTAATGAATGAGTTAAATTATTCCCTTCCAATTCAACAAGCTGCTTCGATACTAGACACAAACCTGCTTAGTTTCTACCTCTCTATAATCTGTAATATTAGAAAATCCCACGCGTGCTTTGACTTTTTCAACATCCGTCGCTTAAACCTGAGTCTCGTGATACCACCCTGACAAAAAACATTCCGTTTTACTACTTGTGTGGATTTCCAACACACGCTCTCCGCATAATAATTAAACAGGGCTCAAAACATGAATGGCGGGTGTGTTCATTCCCCAGATCACGGAACACAAGAAAACTGAATGGAAGTAAAAATGAATCGACATCTTTTTGCTACGACTAATAATTGTAATTGGTTTTTAAGTTGCTCCCGTTTTTCATTTCATTCAAAACGGAAATGGATAATTTGTCGGGTTATTTTTATTTTTGAATGAAAATGGCGAGTTAATAATTAAGTATGGCGTGCCTGGATTTAGATCCCGCTAGATTCACACGTCATGAGGTTAATGGTAACATTCAGGTTTAATCGATCGTAGTGTAAGCGTCATATTAATATTTTAAAATATCACAATATTTCGGCTGCTTATCTGCACACATTGACAAGTGCAACTTATATTTGATATTTAAATTGTGTTGTCGAATACCACTGATCTGTTAATATAATATAAAAATATATAATATATAAAATATATAAAAATAAAAATATATAATATATAACCATTAAAAAAAACATAAATAAGAAGTTCAAATGAGTTTTGAACTTTAATCTTGGTAACCAGTTAAGAAGAATGGGTTATAAATTTTTAAAAAATGATAGGCTACTACTGCCATGTACTTTTGATCGACATTATTATATTCTCACACTTCTAGTTCATAAAGAAAGTTTTGCTTTGTTTACCTTATTACAATTGTAAAGATACTTATTCATTTAAAATATCAAACCACGATTTTATTATTGAAAGAAAATGTACTTACTTCATTTTTCACTTTATGGACACTTTTTGGAAAAGTGCTATGAGCTAGAGGCGCCTCGTCATTTACCTCACTTAATTATGTAAAGTATCATACATGTTATGCGAAATTGTCTGAGAAATTTAAAACATGATGTAATAAGCATGCCTCCTCTTAACTGTAATTATGATTGTTCTAAGTGAAACAGTGTACTTCATAAGAATACAACTTGTTAATAAATTTAAAACTAAATTAATAGTCGTATGTGGTCTGAGCATGTCCCGAGTAGACTACCCACTGGGTATGCGGTCCGTTCTAGCTCCATACCGGGTCTATTTGCATATCAAATAGGTGATATTTCTCTCCCTAAAAGGTCTATAGTCTCAAAACGTGATCCACAATGATGTTTTTAAAGCAACGAGGCCTACTTTAGGGGCGGAAGCCAGTGTTGATCAAAGACGATTTGTAAAAGAAAATGGTTATAATAGATTAAAGAAAAGAATACAGTGAAAAAAAATACCTACTAGTATGCAGATGAGTATATTCTTTTTTCGTAATGTATGCAACAACGTAAAAATGTAAATGAGTACCTGAAAGAAAAAATCAATGTCTTTGGTGAAGGTTAAAGGGAGACATATTACGAGGTGGCCCCTCGGAACAAAAGGGTTGTAATGTAGAATAGGATCTAACAAACTTAATACAAGCCCACCTTAACCAGATGGATGAAGTACACATAGAACAAAAACAGAATTTTTTTACAAAACATTTTTTCATTTATTTTTCGAGCTCGTTTCGGCTGCTGTTGGGTTGGTTTTAAAGGAGGGGCCTGAATGAGTTGAAACTGGCTTTGAACTCGTCGTCATTTGCGTGTGTTTTCGCTGGGGGCAAGACGGGAGACCGCGTGAGTGTGAGTGTGTGAGTAAGTAGGTATCTCGGACAGTGGTGCAGTAAGACCAACATGGAGAGGACATTATTAGAACGAGCTCATCACTTCGTAGCTTGATTTGTAGAAATCGTGTGAATTTTGGAGGGGAATGTTTTGGTTACGTGTGTTGGTATTAGTGGTTGTAAAGTGCGGTTCGACATTTTGTGTGCGTTGACCCCATGTGATTTTAATTGCGTAATTAATTTAATTACCGATGTGATCATTAGTGCAATTAATTAGTATCACCAATAAGCATTTAGTTTAGAATGTAAAAGAATTTTGTTTTAACGAACTACGAGCCCTTTTAATAATTTTCTTGCTTAATTTGTGGACATCGCGTGGGAATTGGTGGAGATATTTTTTTACGTGTTTTCAATATTAAGTTCAATATTCGATATATGTGTGTGTTGATGTCTATGTGATTTTATTGTGTATTAGATTACTAATTAGCGACGTGTTAATTGGAATTATTAGCAAATAAGTAACTAAAATAACAAAATCACCAATAATCATTTTAGAATATAATCGAATTGCATTGTTTGTATACGTGTTAATTAGTGGATAAGCATGGAACAACGTTGTGTTTTGCTTTAATTTCGAGAATAAATCAAGCCTACGGGATAATGTTTAAATATATTGAATGTAGTATGAATACAATATATTGGTTATACACTATTAACAAAATTTAATTGTAATATTAATTGAAAACTTTGCGGATGTTTATGAAAAATGTAAATTAAAAGATTAAATCTGCTTTTAAAAATCAACATAAATTTACGTCGTAAAGGAAGTAAAAATTTCGGTAAAAATATCCGCAGTTTCAAATTTACTAATTTATTTTACTACACTAATTAATGCACGTGTATTTTTACGCTACATACTGAGAGTAATTTTTCATATCTAAAAATATCTTTAGCAACTTCCTCTGCAAATCCGTCGTCTATTCTTCATGTACTTTATAGTGTGTGAAGACGCCTTAATATGGGAATCATTTTAATTAATGGTCGAAAAAATAGAATCAGAAGTTTTAATCCCATGTGCGTTGATGTGAGTTAAAAAAAAACACGGTCTTACCACATTTTTAAGTGGAATTAATTAATAGAATATTGCAGCCAATTACTAACATCATAAGTCAGCCAAATAAGAGTCTGGTGGCATTAGACTGATGCCTGAAATTAAATTAATTAATGCGGTTTGTTTAAAGTTAAACGGTGCGAAGTAAACCAGAACTCTGCGAAATGAAATATTTATGAAATAATGATCACGTAATTCACGGTGTTTTATTTTTCAGTCCAATTTAAATATTTAGTTTTAAATCAAGCACGATAATTACATGCTAATTAGTATATTAATTAGTTTACTAGTGTGATATTAATCGGATTGCCAAAACCCAACAATTAATCCTACTGCAGTTTACAGAAACGACGTGACTAACGATATAGGTGATGTCTAGGACTACTTCTTCGGTTGAGAAATGTTGTAGTTCAAATTTATTTAGAAATCGCAAAAAAAAATAGTAACAAACTAATGTGTTAATTAAATACTGCACTTAAACAATGTATTTTCTCAACAAAGCGTAAACAAATCATACAAAGATACAATAAATTAAATTTTTCAGATTTTTGTTATTCGTTTTAAGAATCGTGAATTAATTTCGAGTCATGAAGTTTCGATCAATTTCAATTAGTGGTAATTAATATAACTTACACATTTTATGTTCTTTAAATTGCGATAGCCCACATTACACAGTACAATTCAACATGTTCGACGAAATCATATAAATATAAATAAAAATAAAGTTAATAGTATTTTTACATTAGTCAGATTATTATATAATATAATAAGATGTACTTTTGTTTCTTAACGAGGTTTTCTGCAAATCTTTCTCCTTGCAGGTTGATTAATGATTGATTGATTGATGAAATAAAAGTTACATTATTAACTAAATATATTCAATCCAATAATGTATTCTAAACGACCGATCGATTACAATACAACCCCTACATATGGTTACCCTTTCAAAAATAGAGCAGGTGAACCAGAATACATTACGAAATTGAATCGGTTGATTGATTTTAATCTTTACCTGTCCAATCATTTGTGAGTAACTGCAATTATTTATTTAACGTCTAGGCCTATCTTATTCAGTTGTTAAAGAAATTGCTCAAAAAGATGGATAACTAAATAAAACTAATTACATATAATTGTCACTGCAAGTGTGTGGTATCTGTTGACATAAGTTGACACAGTATGAGTGTGTGTACTGCATTTATCTCAAGTACGTGAATACTTGTATATTATGTAAACTTATATTTACTGATGATAATAATAAATCCCAATAAAAAATAACGAGATCTATGCATTTTTTGTGACTATCTAATCGATTTCAATTTGACACATTATTCCTATATTTTTATTTATTTTTAATTATCATTGATCAAAACCCTGTGAGGCGTTCGAGTTTTTCAACAATAACACTTGCGTACAAGGTTAAGGTTATTAATGTTTGTTTATGATTAAACCCGAAAGCTTCTGCATTGGAGAAAAACCTTGCAGAACCAACTAGAGCAACAAAATATTGTATAGTGTTTAAAAATAATACTTTTGTTACGGTATTCTGTGATAAGATATAAATTCAATAACTATAACGATCTCTTAGCAAAATAAAATTTTATAACCTTTGTTGAACTTTTCAGAAAACTACTGGGTAGAACCAGAGTTTAAATCTGAGATACACCGTACACGTAAATGTGCAAGTGCGGTGTCAAATTTATACTTCTTGTGGGGTAAATCGTATAAATAGCTGTGATCAACTTGCCTTCAATACCTACGTCACTTCAACTGTACACTTTGTTTAGGACCCATGGAAGTTTTTTATCACACAAACCACACTGGTTTTTGTTTGATATTTAATCGGTTAGTTCGAAGGCCGCGGTCCACGATGATCCACCGCGGCGACTGCGTACACCGTACAACGGTGGCCTTCACGCGTCACCCACGCTCGTCGCCATTAACTTCTAAATACAAATCATTGGACTTTTCACTGTTATTCATACATAAAATCTTTATTTAAATGGTGATATTTCGAATTCTTTACAGAAGTCTTTATCAAACAAAATTAACAATTAAAATACCACAACAGACAAGTTTTTTTTTAATAAATTTAAATTTAATTTAATTTAAAGTTCTTTAGTTGTTAATTTTGTTTGATGAAGACTTCTGTAAAATAGTCGAAAAATCACCATTTAAATAAAGATATAATGTATAAATAACAGTGAAAAGTCCATAATTTGTATTTATAACGTTACTACCTGTTATATAGTTTCATTTTTTATAATTAACTTCGTTGCAGAAACTTGAGCATATATCCATTGCCAGGACTTTTTACGATTTTTTATTAATACAGACATAACTTATTACCGATAAAAATATAATTAATTTTTTTGCGCATTTAGAAAATATCAGATCTACTAGTACTATTACCTATCTACCTGAATATATATTAATGAAATTAATATTACTCAATTCCATTAATCGGGAAACACTCCCGTAGGTGTATTTGTTCAAATACAAAAAAAAATTAAAAAAAGCAAATAAAGGATCAGCGAATTCAATCAAATTCACTGCAAAATTTTAATAGTTTGTCTATGTATTTATTATTTTTTCATGTTGTAAACAGTATTTTTGCTATTGCAAATATACAGTGTTCTAATTTCATTCTTTAGCAAGTTTGAGCATATGAATTACAGTTCACGCGATTGTCTTACATGTACTGCAAGTGCAACTAAGATTTATTATTTACGCATAGTGGTTTAAATAATGCATAATGCAGTTTTTAATCTAGCCCACAGATATGAGTTTTTACTGCCTATTGTCGGCAGTCTGTAACACGTGATGTATTTTAATTTTAAGTGTGTTTGAGATAAATATCGTTGTTTATGACTTAATTAGATATAAATGTACGAGTGATGAAAATAATCGTTGCAGCAAAGAAAATCACGTTTTAACGGTAATTTGCACAACGTATGGAAATACGAACAATAACAAAAATTTTAACACTTACTTAACTTAAGTAAGTTAAAAAATAGCGAAAAGACACCTTAAAGAAAAAATAACAAGACATATGTTGTTATTTTATTTAATAAGGCTTTAAGAAAATGTTATGATAACATTGAGAATTAGTGACAAATCATGATAGTTAAATTTCCAGTGCGTTCTGCATCATAAACTAACAACCATATCGTTCATATTGGTTAAAATCGTGAATCGCGACTTTCGCAATCACTAGTCAGTTGTCACCAAGTTATATAGATGTGTAGACTTGTATTCAGGACCCTGATGCTATACCACAGTAACAAATTCTTATCCGGTCACATGTTTGAGAATTGCATTTCAATTTCATTAACCTATAATATAATTACTTTTGCAAATCTCACAGGTTTAACAGAATCGGAAAAAATTTGTTTAACAGTATTGCCTATAACTAATTTCCAATTTTCTAGCTAAAGTCTTATTAAACTTTTTGGTATCAGGTGTTGAAATAAAAGAAATACTATTATGATGTTGTGATTTGTAGTTTAATGCTGTTAATCAACACATTAAAGGAAATGATTACTTAACCGAATCATATTTGTTTTCTTATTACTACATGAAGTATTGGGTGCATAATAGTAATTATTATTGTAGGAAACATGATATAATATAGGATGTTGTGTCCCTCTTCAGGTGTCTATGTATATTGGAACTAGGACAACTGAGAAGGGATGTCCGAGGGCTGTTTAAGAGGACTCAATCCCTTGCATTCGTATTAACGAGTGAGGAAAACCTCGGGAAAAAAAACTTCAGTCAAGATTGCCGGTCTCGACGATATTTGAGCGTGGGTCTCAAATGGCCTGTAGGGCCTATATACACTACTTGAGAAATGGAATTACCTGTATAAGAAAGATACACAACTCCGGACACACCCTATAGTATACATTTTGGTCATGAGCCAGCAATAATTAGTCCATCAACCCAACTAGCCCTAGCATCTTATAATAAACGTGTAGCAAGCGGTAATATTTTCCTTTTCTTTCCTGTGAACTCTTTGTAATTTAAACAGACTGAATTTTTAGAGTTACGTTGCAGGCGTCCACAAAGAAAACGAAACAACTGCTGTAGTAATAAATACATCACAAATGATGAACACTGTTGTTACACGTAACGAGTTGGAAGACTAGAGCGAAGTTTAATACGAGTGGATAAACTTGAAGACCTGAAAGACACACGAAATATATAATATAACAATGATTCTTTCTTTGCAGTTATTGTAATTTGAACAAATAAACGACGTCCTTGTATCTGGTTCTCATCAAAAAGACGTTGTAATATTTCTAACAAGGGGACGAATGGGGAGAAGGGTGGGGGGGGGGGTGGATTTATAAGAAACACAGAGTGTCTTATTATTCTCCTTAGTCGTGTGTCTTCGAGAGGAAATTTAGTGGATGTGTACGAAGAGAATCATATTAAAACAAAGAAAGGTTGGGAAATAAAGAAAGGTATATAATAACGTTTTTAGTTCCGTCTGCCCGGCCAATTAATGTTGTTTGTGTTGGATATGAAAAACGCGTTCATATTTGAGATACTCAGAAGATTTATGCTACGAAATTATGTACAAATATGGTATGAAAAAGGTTTGTATTACAGGGCAAGTAAAGCTAAAAGTAATTTTGTTTGGCCTATGCATGTGTGTGTGTGTAAAAAAAGTCATTATACATTAACATAATGAGCCAACTAATTTGGTAGATTTAATAAAAAGTATAAAGTTGGTAGGAAATTACATTTTTGCGTTGTAAAGTCAGGACTTACGATTTTAACGCATTTATTTCTCTATATATTTTTTATAAGTAATAGCAATAAAACAAACTTGTATTTTAGTAAAATATGGCGCAAAATATCGCTTCAGTCACGACATACAATTATAAAAACGAATTGACACTAATAACGGTTATAATTGGGAAGTCGATTCAATAAAAAATTCTCAATACCTTTTACATTCATTTAATTGGAATTGAAAGTTATTATACAAATGAAGTAATATCTCCCCATTAAATAATTTTTAAATTCCGAATTAATGATTTAACGATTCACTCAAAGCTGCTACAGGCATTGCGTGATGCAAGAGCACACCAATCATTTTAGCCATCAATAGAAACAGTTTTAAATAATGTTCCGAATAACTGTCAGGCCGGCGTAACAACAATCCGTTGCTTTCACAACGCAATCGCGTGCGCAATGAAAATAGATTTCCAACAATATTTCTTGACGTTCTATGAAAATAGATTTCATTTCAAATTATAAGGCAGGCCTACTGCTGAATGCCTCGTCACTTTCAAAACCAAGAATTTCACACTGGGATATTACTTTTAAGAATGTATTAAAAGTTAATAATTTATGCTGGCATATTTATTCACGTAACTGCTAGCTTTCACAGGAGACAAAATAATGTTTTATTTAAATTCGTTTATACTAACAAATTACACAAAATACGCCATTTTCACGAACCCGACTAATCAAGTATAGGAAGGAATTTACAAAAAGCTAACTGAAAAAACAATTCTCAATTTTCTCCATAATATATTAACATTTATCAATATTATTAAAATGCTGAATAATTGTCAGGTAAGTTATAGGAATTTGTAACTTATGTGTATTTGTATTATCAGCGTTCAAGTATTTTATTCGCAAAGAATCAAAATTGAGTGGTTATCCATACAAAGAAAATATTATGTTTCACGTAATTAATTATGAAGATGAATTATTATTAAGTTAATCGAAGGAAAATCTTGCATAGACCTATGACACTTTCCGATGACGGGGTGATTAAATTCGCTTAGATTTTCAGAGATTCCGTAAACAATGTACTACGTATGAGCGTGGATTAACTTATTTTTTATATTAGTATGCTATATAATTATACTTATTTATTTGTGTTATAGAAAACAAATCACACATTCACTAAATATAAAATAGTCTAACAATCATTTCTCTCTTGTTTTCTTTAGTAGGACAGTTTAAACCTATCCATTCAACAAACAATATTTTTGAAGTGGATTTAAAAAACACGAATTTCATCAAGTGTTCTTTACGCACTGTAATAGAATTCCGCGTAACGAAAATGAAATTAATTTGTTAGCTTTTCATATCTGACTTTTAACCGTTTCAAAAATGTATACTCATTCAATTTTAATTAACGTTTTTTATTAATATTTAATCTGTTTTCATGTCAACTGCCAAAGAGAATGTTAGAAAGAGATGAAACATTAAGGTAGCCATTAATCCCAAACGGCGGCAGCATTATCACTTTCATGTGGCATATAACCCGAGCACTGTCTGAACGTTCCATCAAAAATTTCATAAAGAATTTAATATCACGTTTTAAAGGTACTTGAAATATTTTCGCCTGGTTTGGTTGGGTGGGGTTACTTTCCAAGAACCAATGAGTGAATTAATGCCCACCGCTATTCTAATAAATGGTGATTAATGGAGTATGAGTTTATTGAATGAATGTCAGTCGAAATAGTAAAAGATCAATTTCAATAAGATCGCGAGCTGATAACCAATTTATTTAAGTCGCCTGAACAAATGGATTAGGTTCAATTCGTTAATAGATTAATTTCTATAACAGATGAGGTTCGTAAAGAAATCGTTACTTTGCAAGTGCCGACGATTTTATTTTTTATATCTTAGACTTAAACTAATGTTAGAGAGAGAATTTGTTAATTAATTTAAAAATAAAGTAATACATATATCGTGCTCGAAACATTTTCTTATTTAGTTTTTTTTTGTACTACACACTTCAGTTCTAATGCGTGTTTGAATTTGAGCGTACCAATATCACTACGAAAAACAGTAGGAAATATGCTACACATCATTCATCAAGAACATTTGTATATAACTAACAGAACCACTTCAGGGCAGGAAACCGCTTTTAAGTGCTGTAAACGTATACCATTCATGTTGGCAAATAGGCCTATAGTTTATAGGCAACTTCAAAATCATCTATAGCAACCTCAGAGAAGAATAACCTATCCGTACTTGATAAAAAGATTGAAATAATGGAATAATGTTGCCTGCCTATTATTTCTGAAGGGCTTAATAAAATATGATTTGTCAAGATATAAATTTGAATATTGTCGAAATATTTAATCAATCCAAAAATAAAGTTAGGCCTAAGCATCCATTGCGATATCAAGAAAAAGTAATTCCCTAATCCCCTCACGAAGTTTGCTTAGTAACCTAAAATTAGCTTCAAAACCGCCAACAATAAATAACAACATTTTTCAAGGACCTCATTAGAGCAGGTATATAGGAAAAGGAAAGACATTTATTTTTCTATCGTTGGCCAAGTAAGTGCAGTGTAGTGCCTATTCACCATTTCTATCAAATCTCTGGTTTTGCTGAATTCTCTCCCTCATTTGCTGAGGGGTTGGGGTGGCACGGAACGCGCTCTCATTCGTCAATCTCCCACCCCCTATGTTTGCCACCCTCTGTTTCCCGGCTGGCGACGCGGTGATGCCGGGGAGGGGGAGGAGGGGGGGGGGGCATTCACCGCCGCAGTCAAATTAGGAGCTGGGGGTGGCTTAATATACATATCAGGCCATCCCCTATCTATATGCCAATATGTGCAGCAGGAGTTGAGTTTTAAAATGGCGATATCTTAGCTCAAAGCCCACAAATTTTGGAGAAAAATAAAGAAAAGGAGGTGAAATGGATTTTAGATTAATGTGTAAAATATTGTGATGGAAGTTAGTGAATACCTCGTAGAAAATGTTGGTTGTTCTGCACATTTGTCAAATGAAATTAGTCGTTTTATCTCATTAAAAACAGTTCATTGTCTCGACTCATTAGTGCATAATACACAGATACTGTCAGTGCAATCCGACAAACGTTTAAGAGCGTTTTATACGGTAAATTAATGAGAAGATTAGATACGCAAACAACGGAAATATGTAATTGATATCACGGGACGTATTACAGTCCACAAATATGCAAGGAATTGGAATGTAAAACGATATGAATTGTTGAAGCCAATTTGTTTGCAGTCATTATTCCGTAATTTATTCCAAAATTACATTCAAATCAGGGCAGGTATTTGATTATGGTTGTCATCACATCAGCATAGAACACTTATTTGATAAAACCACTGGAACACATTTTAATGAGGTGAATATATTTATGTACAATTTAAATTTTGGTAATAAACGTCACGCGAGCAAAGAAAGAGCATGCACCCGGATTCACGGATTTGGCGGTATGTCATTATACAATTATATAACGTAATATTTTTTATATTTTACTTTTACCTTTCCCCAATAGAAATTCACGCGCTCTGCATTATTGAAAATAGCATTTGTATACATATCTTAATTAATAAAACAAACAGTGAAATTAATTAATACAGATGATGGTTAAATTATTATTATTATTTATAAAATAAAGCCTTTAGTCTTCGTTACAAGGTTGAGAGATGTAGACTGAGAAGCCTATTGGTAAACCAAAATATGTATTAGAAAAAATTAAAAAAAAAACGAAACAATTCATTTTTAAGAATAATTTTGAATTGTTTAGTTGTTTAACTGGAATTACATTTTAAATGCACTATTCAAGTCCGAAAGTATTAAAGTTATTATGTTGGGAATCTGAGTGGCACGATATATATGTTATACTTGTCGAGGTGATGTTTCCTGCTTCTGCGTTCACAGCCATGCACTAACTTCGTTTACTAATATTTGATGAAGGGAACTATTTGATTGTCACAGATTGAAACCGGGACTTCAGTTCCCATAACATAACTTAGTTCGAAGTCACCGCTTGGCGCCTCGAGACGTTTTACTCCTAAACTTAACTAATTACCTAATACCACCAACTCCCGATTCAAACCAAACCGTTAGAAGGATAATTTCGCCTCTAAAGCAACTTCCAACGAACAGACCAATAACAAATTATGAACAATTCCGACGGCCGTTGTTAATACCTCAGCCATAAACTCACTAAGTTCCAGTAATTTTGCCGCAAGGACTTTGGAGAGTAAATTTATTGCACCGAATTTTCAAACAAGCATGGGTTTAACGTTCTAACTGTGGAGCTATAACAATTATCTTTCATTTTGAACACGCTGGCGCGCTCAAACTTTACAACCTTTTAATTCGGTTTTGATTGCCATATGAGACTATCTCCCTAACTACACAGTATGCAGGAGTTGCTAACAGCAGGGATGTCCAGAAAGAATGGACATGATTGCGAGATTTCCATACGGATAATCATCAATTTTAACCCACAATCATAAGTTACATATTTTACATTTGCCGTTGATTGTTATTACGAAACACATGTCTAAGAGCGTGAAATGTAATAATTTTTAATATTTAATACCTCTGTAACAGATATTCTGTAAATTAAATGTAGCCCCACGTAAATTCGTGTTTTTTTACGAAATAAAATAAGTAAAAGTAATGATGTATTTAATGAAATAAAAATTTGTGGTAAATAAAGTGGAAACATTAAAAAAAATCTGCAAACATCGTTTAACCATTATAAACGAACGACTAGTATAACAATTTCTCATATATTTGTTGTATTCCATACCTTTTTTAGATTGACATTGAAAAATACATTATCTATTACATTTAGTTATACAAAATTTATGTTGTCATATTCATTTAATTATGATACCTTAAAATAATACTCGTTAACTGAAGTATAGTTATTAAAAACATCAATCAATTGCACATATTGTATAATCTGGGTAAGATGAGAATAAATTCTTTTAATTGTAAATAATTACAAGAATTACAAGATGCATTACATCATTGTTAACACAAACGTTCAAACTCTCGTTTGATAATTCCATCTCCATTCGTATCATCCACAAAACAGTTTGTACACCACTGCCAAGTGTACTCATTAGCATAGTGAGTCTAATCGTTCGTCGCAATGCCTAGTCTAGCTACTAGTATCCCCAGCCAACACTGTCCGTTTGCCAAAATATCCGTTTCAGAACACCACACTTGCTCTCACCGCTGCGGTGGTGATAAAGACCGGAGACCGCTCAGTTGACGACCACTCCGTTGTCGAACTCATTATATCGTACAAGAGTTCCCGAGTTAATCTTGCGAGAACTCCCACTAATGGAACAGAGGGATGAGATGCACAGAGACGTAAGACACGGTAATAATTTATCAGGAAGTTAAATTCAAATTTCGTGTGTCGTTTGGTGCGATTACCCCCCACCGCAGCGCTTCGCAAACCACTAAGCCCCGACGTCGTCGACGACTAAAAACGAATAAAATCACTCAAATTATAGCTACGTAGATCTATAAAAATTATATTAGGGAACAAATTTGTAATGCCGGTTGGGTTGAGAGTGGGCCGTCTATATAAGGCCAACTTTTCGGATGTCGGAACGATTTGAGTCAGGAAAATTTTGCAAGACTTGTATATTTTATTCCGTGATATTCCGTCATGTACCACGGTAACCATTTTATGAATAATTAACGTATACATTCAATTTAATTAATTATCTTTTCCTAAAGTGAGTTCACAAATGGAAAACTTAAAACAACTTTAAACCGTATAACGGCAGTTTTCACACCTTAAATAACTGTTGGAATAAAACACTTTTTCTCCATGATTAAAAATCAAAATGGTTAAACACAGTGCAAATTACGTACCTAACAAATTAAATTAATGTTATGATATTTAGTTAATTATTATAAAACACACCTTTTGCACACTATGCATCTTGATTTCATGTGACACTAACGCAATTTTGTTTTACAAACGACCGTAAAATGCTTGTTTCTATTACAATTACTACCTTAATAATACATTCAAATATTTTTTGCGAAATTTAACAATACCTAAAATGGCAAAACTGTAATCATTTTACGCTGTTGTTAATTCACACCATCGCATGTGTGAAGTAGGAGGATCCTTATTAAATCCGTGCACATGTAGACTGTAATTCTCACTGGCCATACATTGGGCGTCCTCACACCCATCCAATGTATTTAACATAACGCGGTAACGACCATACCATGTTTCCCTGGCATAAAATACGTAAAACGTGTTTTAGAAACGTATTATTTACAGCCACAAAATCCGCACGCGAATCCAATACACGAAACTATAAATTTCGTGAATGCTTATTAAAATAATAAACATGGACTGGGGCGGATATTTTATCTCAAAGCTAATATTATGGCAGTACCTTCTGCTTAGGGTAAGAAGCATACGAACAAAGAATATCCGTCGCCCCACCTCACATAATTAAATTCCCACAAAGACTTTTTCCCAACATAAAAATATTTAATATGCGACTAGGGGACGGAAATCAAAATACTTTTTCACATTTTTTTTTCTTTTTCAAACAAACTACTGTTACATTTAATAATGACTCTCATCATCTAAAGGTAGTAATGTAATTTCAAAATTAGCCCGGCTCCAAGGTAGTAATCAATGTTATAAATTTGAATGACTGGTCTTAAAGAATAGACGAGTTATTGTTATGTAAATTAGGGTTATAACCGAAGGCGCATACGAGTTATTTGAAAGGCTTCCGACACTCATTACAATTATAATCGTTATTGTATAGGTGGTACCACCTATGGCGTTCGTTAACTTTAAGAGACAAATGTTGGCTGCCCTGTTTAAGAGCGTTTCCTGTCGTTTATTAATTAATAATCGTATGCAAGTAACTCCTGCGGAGTTCTCTTTGGGGCATCTTTAATTCTGACTTCTTTGCGCCTTTCTGTATATAAGCAACTGTGAGCACGTAGAGAGTATTCAATTTACAACACAGAATGTAATAGCAGTAATATTGGGATAATAGCTATGAGCGAATTATGAATTAACAAAGAAATAATAAAGGACGTAAAAGAATCGTGCTTGAATGCGCTAGGTACTTACTTTGTTAATTTGTAACGGTAATTCCACTTTTGTCATGTACTGCGGTGCTTTGGATATGTGCGACCGTTGTACAATACTTGTACGTTCATGTGTTAACAGTGAAATAGGTTTGAAGTGTACACTTTGTGATAACATTAATTGAAAAACTACTAGGTAAGTTTCTGAGCGATCAAATTTAATGTTGTGTTATTTGTGTCTGGCTGTAAGAGAGGTTATGTTTTGTTGGAGAACGAGTATATTTACAATAAATGCAACTTGAGCATTCAAACAAACATATCCTGTAGGGCTGATGTAGAACAATTGAGCTGTAAAGACAATTAGCTGAAATACGAATGCTAGAATACTTAATATGGACATAACCATCACATTCTTAACACACACCTGCTAGCAAAGCGATTTCTTCTGCTATTTTACCTTGACTCGTATCGAAGGGCCACTTATTTTACGTTTCATAACCATTTAAAAACTAAATTACAGTAGAAACATCCAAAGGAATTAATATGTATTTGCGGCATTCTAGTAGAAGAATTGCATTACGACATAAAAAATAGTCCACATTTTATATTTTGTAGCGTCTGCCTTTAAATAAGTATAATATGTTATTGTACCTATTACATTGTGATGCATTTTTCGACATTATTTTGTACATTTTACAAAAAATATAACATGTTTGTTGGCAGATGCAATAAAATATAACGTGGATTGCAAAATAATTTCTTCAAACTTCAACTCCTAAATTATCACTATGTTGGTCTCAAAAACGAAAGATCCTTAAGAATAAATTGAAACAGAGTGTATCCGACACTGTTAACAATTATTAATGAAAAAATATCGTTCACTTAAAACGAAAAAAACAACGTCTTCATTTTCCTTATCACCTGCATAAGAAACCGTGAAATTTTGTGGTGGTTCACAATTTTTCCTCGTTTTTACGTTTTGTGTCCCTCAATTCGGGTGGAAATGTGGATAATTACGTGTATAGAAATTCTCGAGAATCACTTCCGTCTGAGTAAAAAAAATAAAAAAAAGCGTGAAAAGATTAATTTCCAAAGTTTAGAGAAAGTTCAATCACTTAATCTCTGCGTCTGGAAGAGTCGATCGTCACTGTAGCTAATTGCTTTGGGTTGGCTCTTGGTTTATTAGGGCGGGGGGATCAGCCATGGAAATATAATTATGGAGGAAAAAAAGAGGTCCGGGCGAAACCAATAACGAACGAAAAAATAATCATTGTGAGTTGGGAGTCAATTGTGCGAAAAAGTTTTTCCAACGGATGCCAAGAGAAAAAATTTAATCAAACATCTACCAAATTACCGGGATGAAAATAACCAAATTGTTCGGTCCTATCTTTTCCGCTCAACTCATTAAAAACAGCGTTGTACAAGTCGACCGAATTCGACTCAATTTAAAACCAGAGAAAATGTTTTTAAAAGTGTCTTCTCTCTCTTTAGAGGTTGTTTCGTTTCGTATTACTGTCAACCAGATTTGTTAAAATCGTTTTAATGACAACTTATTTAAACTTTTACCTGTAAATTAATTTATAAGAGTTTTTAAAATTCTCAAGAAATTGAAACGATGAAGAAACAATTAATTTAATGAGGGATTTAGTTTTCCGTCGAAAACAATATATAATGCAATTTTAAAATAATTTTAACTTAAAATTTGTGCATAGCATTTATTTTACAAAACGTAATTGTGCCCAATAAATAGTTTAAAAAGTTTAAAATACAGTTCGATTGAAACTTACCGCGGTAAATTATGGCGACACATTGTTGCAATCAATTGAAATTTATGATATTTTTGGACACCTTTTTTTTAGGGCGCGACAGATCCCCTTTTTATTTATTCTGCTATTGAACACATTATATACATATTATCTTCGCAAATGATTAAAACAGAGGATGGAGGACGCATAGTCCTACATCTTTACACTGAGTTTGGTGGTATCAATCATGTGTATTATCTACAAATTAGATTTCTACACAAATAGTGTTTTACAATTGTGTAATATAAAAGTATAATTTCTTTGGTAAGAAAAATAAATAAATATGAGGAAACATCGGCTCTCAAAGCAAGTTTAAATTACAAGCTGCTACATCCCTTGTCTCATCGATATATTATTATGACATCTCTCTACTAGGAAGAATTAAGATGGCGGCAATATAACGTGATTACAGGCTATGTACAAGACGATAATATCCTGCCATTGTTCCTTGATAACTAATTAACAATTACCAATACGAATTACCATTACACACTAATCAGCCAAAGCAGTTAGCAGCAGGGACAATGAACATAAATCACATTTTATTTCTGTTTAACTTGCAAGAAAAGAACGCCATGGAAGTCCAATTTGATTTGAATCTAAATGCTCAAACATCGGGATTTTAGGGATAGGGGCGCGGGGTGGGGGTGGGTGGGGGCGTAGGGTGGAATGGAACTTCTCTGCAAAGCTGAATTTAATAACATTATGTGTCATGTTTTCTCTAAGTTCGTTAGGAATTCCAGACGACCCTATCCATACGCTGAGACATTAATACGTTAAAACTTTAATCCTCTCAGAAGCAATGTTACCAACTACTCCGAATCGACTAAACCTAAAAAAGGAATGGCGGATATTATTTATTCGTATCTTTTTTCGTTTCTTCTTTTTTCCCCTTCGTCGCTGTTTTATTCCTTGATCCCTAATTTCCTGGGCGCACCCCCCCCCCCCCCCCACCGCCACCCACCCTGAATGGCAGGCATTTCAACCCCTGAGAAGAACCACCCCTGGCATTGCCGTTCCCTCTATGACGCATTTTCTAAGAGCCACACTGGAGAAAACGAACCTCATTCTGATCAATACCTTGATATTTTGCTTCCTCGTCTCTTAGCATATACGGATAGAATGATAGACCTTAAGCTAAGGTGGCGGACAGCCAAGTTACTAAAAAAAAGAATATGGCTGCCGCAAGATATGGGGATCACAGGGTGTTCCCAAGTTTACACCACCAGGGAGAAGTTTGAAATGTCAACAGTAGTATTCGATTCTAGATATTTGAAAGTTTATTTTTTTTAGTAATAACTGCATATAAGATAATTATAAAATGTGATCATTTTAAAAATATATCCTGTCTTTTTCAGATTTGAACCTAATTCGCAGTTATTACCTAAAAATAAAATAGTTACCTGTGAATGTCTAAAATATTACATAATGTTTTAGTATTGCAATTTAATTATGTTAAATCTATGCAGTACAACTTGTATTTACATCCCAATCCTGTTTCATCCCCAATCATAAAGCATGGCACGCTAGAAAATGATTAAAATGAAAAATCATGCTTAAAATTTAGCATCCCTCTACCTATCGTTCCAACTAGAAAAATGCATATATGTCATCTTACTAGGCACTATGAATAAGTAAGTATAACATGGTTTGGTTGTGGCATTAAGATTTGTGAATTTGACTTCATTGAGACAATTTTTGATCAAACTTTCTAATTTTAATATGATGTTGTGTTGATTAATGTCGTACTTAACAGGAAGGTAGCGTCGGCAGTTTTAATATCCTCGAACAACACGCAATATTACGATGGGCTTATTCTATCCCGAGCCCAGACAAGAAAAGGAGGAAGAATTTGGTCCAGCCAAGAATTTGAAATATATATGAAACTTAAAGAGAACATAATTGACAAACAAGGATGTAGGCCTATAGACAGCCGTATGGGTGTACTTTTAAAATATATTGTAAATCAAACAAAAACTATATACAAATCTATATACTAGTATCTCGTATCCTATAAGTATTCAGTTATGGAAATACTAAATTAAAAATAAACTTGAAGTATGAGCTTTTCGGTTGGTATATAATACAATGTATTACAACACTATTAAAAAAAACTAACTCTTTCCCTGTGAAAACAGTACCAATAATAACCATTCGCTGATCAATTTCCCAAAACGTATAATCATAAGTTTAAGTGTATTTCTAAATTGTATACACCACAAAGTTGTTTGTTATTTCTTGTTGTTAAACCACCTTGGCTGCAGATTATTAATGTAGGGTTTGGTGGCTGTTAAACCTGTAACTACCTAGTAAGAAGTGAGTGGCTTTTAACTTCCACTGCCCTAATATTGCTTGGGAAAACAAAAGCAGAACAAATAGCTAGGTAAGTTTAAGTATAGTCACTTGGAAAACAAATTCAGGTTTTATTTAGGATATGGGTACTAAAAAAACAAGGTTAGCTTCTGTGGTGTTGATAATAATTACCATAATGTATTGTTTTTGATGTTGATTAATTCTGAAAGACCTGGGGGTTATGCGTCATGTCGAGTTGAGCTGATACAAAAGTTGTAAAAGGTTCTATAAAAGATTTGAAATAATCTGTGGGCATGGGTAAGAAAGATTGTTTGGAACAACCAAGAAATCGTAAGGTAGGTATCAAATGCAATATGTTGTAAAAATATACAAAATTAAAACAAATTCGAAGTCACTTAACAAAACATTATAATAATTATTTGTAGGAATATTTAAATGTCACTGTGACTCTAGAAAAAGAGTTCCACAACGTGACAGAATGTGATACATATATTTTTTTATTATAATAATTTTAAAAATGTAGCCTAGAATATTTTTCATGTCACTACCAAAGCAAATACTCGTTAACCAGAAACAAATATCTATGCACAATCTCGAAAAATTGGGAGAAAAAAGAGTCTCGTAAGTCTATAATGGCAGATAGCTTTCGTCTAGTAAAAACAGACCTTAAAATCTACGACTAAATTTTTTTAAATTAAGTATTACTTTAGCACATTGCTGCCAGTTGTAAGAGTATGATTAAAGCAACTGCAATGGATATGAAACGTTGGCTTTCTCCAGAATTCACAACAAATAGTGAAAATCAACTTTGAAGGCAGACGACATATGAAAAGAAATCCATGGCAACGAACTTGTCCTCGAGTCTCAACGCCGCAACGGAATACAACTCGTAATCGTTGTAACCACGACCTCATCTTGGCCAACAGAGTTAGTACACGACACTCGTTGAGTATACATGTCAGAATATGTTCTAATTCCTATACATTTCAAATTAATTGTGAACTAGGAGCCATGTGACCTCCCGCTGGAATTACCCCCTTTAACCCTCTACAAGTGCCTCTTTTAAATACTGCCATCCCATTAGCATAAATATGGAGTTACACTTATTTATATTTAATGCTTTCAAATTATCTCCTGTAAACCAGATTTTCTCTATAAATTACAGCCCCCCAACCATCAAGTTTTCCTTATTCACTACTCATTATAACCACTAATACCACACTAATAACCTTAGTGTTGTGTGCCCTTAAACTCTAATAACTACTACTATCCCTAGGTGATTTATATAACTATATGCAGCCTATTTCTGATAATGAATGCTCAGTCATGATTCACGCTTCGCCGGAAAACTACGAGCTACTTTCAACTACGTAGCCGACTTCTTAATTAAATTATTTTGTTTTGAAATATATATTCATTATAACATTTAAAATGTCAATGTAAAAGCATTAAGTTTATAAAGATACAATCCAAATTACTTATCGTGTCAAGTTTTCTACTTGTTTTTTTTAACACTCGTTATAATACACACTAATAGAAACATTATATAGGGTAACCATAAGTTTCGTGTGACCCTTCAACTCTAATAGTAACCTAGGCATTTTATAGCTAAATGAGCTATTTCTGATAATGAAATGCTCAGTCATGTATTTCCGTTGTCTTGTGTTACGATGCTGCTTTCAATGCAGTAGCCGGCTTCATTACAATATTTTTTTGAACTATGATTTACTTAGTCATCATTTTGTCATGTAAAGCTGTAAGTTTATAAGCAAAATCAAAATAATTGCAAGTGCTTCACTGAATCGGCTGTTGTTTGTTGATTCGGTTGGGTTCGCATGTAATAATGATTCAATTTAAATAAATAAATCATTTGGTTGATTATCGATATGTCATGCGTAGCCTACATCGGTACGCTATTGTTTCTACTGTGACCTCCACGTGAAATAGGTTATATAGACATTTAATGTCTGAAATCGAATTTAATATTATGAACAACACCGAGGAAAACTTCCGTCAGGATTTACAGTGGTGTGGATCGAACCTGAGACCACTTACATTATTGATTGAAGTTGAGGCCTTCCTTAAAAAGTACATACCTATAAGTTTGTAAACAAAAACAGCATAGGAAAATGTATGGATAGATGTGAATATTATTGTGGGATGTTTTTCATATCCATTCATATTGCACAATACAAAAGAGTAACCGTACGGAATGGTGGGTCTCTTATTATTTCATAGGATGATATCAAAACCCGAATGAATAGATTCAGAAAAGATTAATGATGTATGTTTTTTTTCATTCTCCATTTTTTACCACACAATTAAATAACAAAAAATACGAACGCGTAACTTCCCCCTTAATATAGATGGTAGGTCCAATTAAACGTAAGCATCTCGTCGCGTCTCGTTTCGCGAATAAACTTGGGAAATGTTTTTAGAATTTTAATAAGTTTTCTTCTTTTTGGTATAGGATACGGTTTTCATTGTTCACATTGGACAGCGCGAGAATTTCTTGTATTGTCTATGGCGCGAGTGTTCACCAATTAGCATTGTCAATATTTGTCTAGTTTATGGAATTCTCCACAATATTTTATCTTTAATATGATATTTTAGGTAAAACGTTGACATGCAAATTGTTATTCAAGAAGATGAACAGTGCTGGGTGATTTAACGCGTTCACAATGCCCGACTGTAATACCTCGAAAATGTACTTTTCAAAGTGAAACATGTTTTTTATGTTTAGTTGAATTTGTTAATATATATATATATATACACATAGCCATGTCAATTAATTACAAAAATTTACGCCTTACGAAGAATTCGAACCCAAAATAAAAAAATTAGGCTCGCACTGAGCGTCTGCCAGGCAAGCGGTAGACCCGAGTACAATGCCCGATTAAGATTTTTTAACATTTATGAGTCATTTGTAAATTAGCCTAAGTAATAGTAAAACCGAAACACAGTGCAGGTTTCGTTTGATATGATTTCCTTTACCAAAACTCTATCCATTCAATATGTATATGTATAGGCCTAATGCCAACAACGCTTTATATAATTCCAGTAGTATTTCACAGTACGCATTAACCTACGATATAATTAATCATAATACGAACACATAAATTATATCAAGAGTGAAATACGGTTAAAATGGAAGGAGATAGAACCACTAAGGTTCGACTGGAAGGGTTATGAGAAATACCGCATCAACGAAAGGTGGCTGACCAGCCTCGCCTGAAAGGAATAATTAGCATAAGTTGGAGCTAATTCATTTAATGAATTAATTGAAATAAATGAAGATGGGTTGAGGTCGGCCAGACATGAAACAGAGTGAATACTAAAGAGACGAAATGAGGTAGAGAGAGAGGGGGGGGAGGGAGGAGGGATAGGTTGGTGGAAAGATTAAATGAGAAAATACAAGATGAGTTTACTATAATACTAATACTAGGCCGTTCGCGAATGCTTTTTCCAGTCGCGTTGATCAATGATCTTTTTTTTTTTTTAAAAAAAATAATGATAATTATTTTTTTAATTATATTTCTGTCAAATTAATACGTTTTTAAGGGATCTTATTACTTTTTCTATAGTTACTTTATATTACTTGTTAATTATACACTTGTAAACGGCTTCTAAATTAAAACCTTTATTTCTATGAATTTTGAACAACTTTTTAACTTTTTCTAATATGAGAGGGGCAGGTTAGATTTTAGAGGGATATATCAAATTTTTGCCCTATCTTAGAGAATTCGACCAATATATTGTTATACAATGTTAGGGATGGTTAATCACTAGCATAGGAAGATAGTTGTGGAGGTCGCCACTTTCAATCCAGTCACAGGCAAGCATGACTGAAAATTTTTCCCTGTTATATATATATAAATTAAAAAATATAATTTATAGTATCAAGTTAAAAGTAATTATTTGTTTATTTATTTAAGTTCTATCTATTCAGTTTAAATTGATTTCAAAACGCTAATCGATTAAGTTAAAATGTTTACCAACGGAAAATTTAGTCATATTGTTTTTCCGAAACTTAGTAGGTTTTTGTAACATTCAGAGCACACATTATTAAATGAGGACCGTCTATAAAATTCTCCCTGCTATGGGGGAAGGCTCGATACCAATATCCCAGGTCAGGAAAAGCCTTCCATATCATCCTGATAAAAACATTTCAACATACTGATACAAGCAATCTCGAACGATCATGATCTGTCATTACGTTGAACGGTTCAACCGGACGCGACGGCGGTTGGTTGGGTAGGCAGTTATACAGAGGAGGAGTGATGAAAGGAACCGATTTTGTTGCGATAGTGTTGGTAAGGATTGATGGAAAACACATTAGAATGTAAAAAGTAAATGGTAAAGGTACAGAGTAAATATTTGACTAATTTCGTCGTTTGCGTTCGTTCAAGTATTTTAAGGAATATTTTGAAGGAAACGATTTTATATGTAAAAAGATTGTTCAATAATATGGATATCATAAATATTTGAGTACTCATGTATCCAATATCTATGATTTAACGAGTGATGTATTTTCAACGGACGAAATCTGAAGTGTTTCATTATTCAACGAGGACGGCCTAGACTTGCTGTGTCTTCTGTCACAAAAGCTTCTGCAATTGCTATGGGAAACCACTCTAACACCGACTCCTACGTTTATATACACTACTCTATTAATAATTTCCTTAGCCTACTGATGCAACCTAATAAATTATTGACCATGATTTGCACACTAGCTAAAGTTAGAACAATAAATTGCACTACTAGCTAATTAAAAAATAGTCAATAATTTTAATACGTTAAAATTTTTTCTTATACCTATTGTCATTAGATATTAATTGCCTTGATACATCCTACATAACTAAAAGCCGATAATATTATCCAAAAATAATGTATTACGCTTTTAAAATTTGTATTTATTCAAAACTATTCAACCGTACACATGATAATAAACATGATAAAACACGATCAATTTTTTGTTAGAGTGCTCGTCTTCTGTGGCATTCTGCGCATGTGTCAACTTATCAGCCGGCACCCAACTTAAGTCCAAGAGAAACATCACTCAGTATCCCAGTATTCTATATTTAGGTCCGGCATTAGTGGCTTTATTTGGGCTACATATTCCAGTTTGGGCGTGGAACTTTGATCGATAAACAACTTCTTAAGACGAGGAAGGTACTCCGGGATCAGAAGAATAGCCTCTAGATTCTTCGGTTCTGTATGGCATAGACGCAGCTCTTGAAGCTGAGAGCATCCCTTAATAACGGTTTCCAACCCCTTCAAAGTCATTTCTTCACACCATATATCCAAATCAATAATCTGCAGGTTCTTGAGATGCAAGCCGATCGCTTCGGCAACCGCGCCTGGGATGTCACAGTCAGTAAACTTGAGCGACACGAGATTCGACCAGGTGCCAGATGCAAACAACTGGATCCAGGTATTCGCATAGATCTTTTTGGCATATTTTTCTACGAATTGCAGACGGCACAGGTTGGGCATCGATCCGATGACGAACAAATCGCTTCTAGATACACTGTATGGTTCATAGATGGACAACTCTTCTAGGATGGTCACACTTCTGCAGCGCGTTGAAAGCATCTACAGACCAGTCGCCATATTGTAAAGCTAGGCAGCGTAGTGTCTTAGAGAACCGCTCACACAAAGCTATGACCTCCTTGTCGGATACAAAAAACAACTCGTCGAAGTATATGTCTTCGTATATCTGAAGTTCCTCGAGATCAAGGCAACTGTTGACAAGGTACGACACTGCTCGGTAGGTGTCCTTTCCGCCATTTATTAAATGCACAGATTTAAGATGGGGAGACAAGAAAGGGATTTGTAAAATAACTCTCCACTCACGAAATAGACATTAATTTTCAAAGTGTGGAGATTGCTACAGTTTTGTGTTATCTTCTTCATAATAGAAGCCTTTATCCTGTTTGGTGGGCCGCATATATAGGACTGTTCCACATCCAAGACACGCATCTGGTGGTTGTGTTTTCCAACCTGTTTTAAGATTCTGTTCGCGTCAATTTGGTCAACTAGTCGGAGTTCCTTGAGCAACGGCGCCCGTCTCAGGAGCTCGATGGCCGTGTCAATGCTGACCTCGTCTCCTTTAAACTCGAGCGTCTTGTACACTCAAAATGAAAAAGGTCGAAAGGGGTCGATTATGGGGTCAATCGGGGTAAGTCCGGGTTGAAAATTCTACCAAGCGGTATAGGTTGGTAGAATGGGGTAAGAAAGGGTAACTAAGGGTCGAAAAATGTTCCTCAGACAGGCGAATTTCCTAAAAAGGTATAATTTTGAACCCAAATCAACCAAGAACTACCTGTAGGGGTAGATAATGGAAAATACCTCTAACATGACAAAAATCTTCCCGTGGAGGTATATTCATCGACCTCTAAGTGGAGATATTCGACCGAGAATCGGATAAATACACCCTCGAAAGCCTAAATAAAGACCCATGGAAAGTTAAAAACCTGCCAATAGAGTTCGAAATTTGAACTCTCAAAGTAATTAATGAATTCAAATGGAGATAATATTAAACCAGTAGAGGAATAAAATTTATTCTCCAAGGGTAGAAAAATATACCTTTAAGAGTCGATGGATATCACTTTGCGGGTCGAACAAATACGACCTCTGAGAGGTGAAAACTCAACCGTCTCTGGTCGAAATATATACCTCATAGGTTGATAACTAACTGACTGCGGGCATAATAATCACATCTTGAGGTGTATCTGTTCGTCTCCTAGGGGAAGAATAATATACCTCTAAGAGTCGATAAATATCACTTTGCGGGCCGAACTAATAACACCTCTGAGAGGTGAAAACTCAACCGTCTCTGGTCGAAATATATACCTCATAGGTTGATTACTAACTAACTGCGGGCATAATAATCACATCTTGAGGTGTATCTGTTCGACTCCTAGGGGAAGAATAATATACCTCTAAGAGTCGATAAATATCACTTTGCGGGTCGAACAAATACGACCTCTGAGAGGTGAAAACTCAACCGTCTCTGGTCGAAATATATACCTCATAGGTTGATTACTAACTAACTGCGGGCATAATAATCACATCTTGAGGTGTATCTGTTCGACTCCTAGGGGAAGAATAATATACCTTTAAGGGTAGATAGGTATCACTTTGCGGGTCGAACAAATACGACCTCTGAGAGGTGAAAACTCAACCGTCTCTGGTCGAAATATATACCTCATAGGTTGATTACTAACAAACTGCGGGCATAATAATCACATCTTGAGGTGTATCTGTTCGTCTCCTAGGGGAAGAATAATATACCTTTAAGGTAGATAGGTATCACTTGGCGGGTCGAACAAATACGACCTCTGAGAGGTGAAAACTAAAACCGTCTCTGGTCGAAATATATACCTCATAGGTTGATTACTAACTAACTGCGGGCATAATAATCACATCTTGAGGTGTATCTGTTCGACTCCTGGGGGAAGAATAATATACCTCTAAGGGTAGATAGATATCACTCTGCGGGTCGAACTAATAACACCTCTGAGATGGGGAAACTCAACCGTCTCTGGTCGAAATATATACCTCGAAGGTTGATTACTAACTAACTGTGGGCATAATAATCACATCTAGAGGTGTATCTGTTCGTCTCCTAGGGAAGAATAATATACCTCTAAGGGTAGATAGATATCACTTTGCGGGTCGAACAAATACGATCTCGAGTCTCTGAGAGGTGAAAACAACCGTCTCTGGTCGAAATATATACCTCATAGGTTGATTACTAACTTACTGCGGGCATAATAATCACATCTTGAGGTGTATCTGTTCGTCTCCTAGGGAAAGAATAATATACCTCTAAGGGTAGATAGATATCACTTTGCGGGTCGAACAAATACGACCTCTGAGATGGGGAAACTCAACCGTCTCTGGTTGAAATATTTACCTCATAGGTTGATTACTAACTAACTGAGGGCATAATAATCACATCTTGAGGTGTATCTGTTCGTCTCCTAGGGGAAGAATAATATACCTCTAAGGGTAGATAGATATCACTCTGCGGGTCGAGCTAATAACACCTCTGGATGGGAAAACTCAACCGTCTCTGGTCGAAATATATACCTCGAAGGTTGGTTACTAACTAACTGCAGGCATAAATAAATAAATAATAATAAATTGTATTTAGAGTCTATCCACTCATTTTTATAACTGATTTTCAGTGGAGACTTTAAATCAAAGCGACCAAGCCAACCCTGTAGGTATCTTGAGGTGTATCACTACAGACGCGCTTCAGTTATATAGTGTCTTGGTGTATTGGTTTAATGACTAGGACAGTGTATACTCTTTCTCCAGGTGTCCCAGGTTCGAGCCTCGCTGACTTCCGAGATTTTAACATTATGAAATTTATATGTAATATTCATTTCTACTGGCTATTCAATGATGCATGCCTTTCTTACAGGATACATTCATCATCACTGTTTAATTACTAAAGTAAATAATTGTAAGGTTCCATTAATCCCACTACAGGAGCCGAAATTTCAACCTGAAGACTAAAGTAGAAATCGGACGGGTCGAAATTTTTGCTTACATCAGGGGTAATAAAATCGACCCTTACAAGACGAAATAATCTTCTTGGAGGTCTATCGAGATTGGGGTTAATCTACCCCTACGGGTCGATAAAGCTCTCTTAAAAGGCCTTATTTAAGAACCTATAGGTGACAGTAACCCCACTCTAGAGTGAACTTAATCTACCCTTACGAGTCAATCATAATCTCTTAAAGGGCCCTATTTTAGAACCTATAGGTAACAATAACCTCACTCTAGAGTGGGATTAATCTACCCCTACGAGTTCATTTATTCGCCTTATAGCGGTCGATTATTATACCTTGTTTTCGAAGGGGTCCGAATGGTCGGACCCTCTAAAACAGGGGTCGAACAGGTGATATCCCCCTAGGGGTCGAATTTTCTACCTTTTCCATTCTGAGTGTAGAGCAAAGGGTCTGTACATGCATCCTCCCAATCCATACACACCTTAGCTACTGTCTCGCACAGAAACGTGGGGCTGAGGTATGAAAACACTTCGAGGAAGACCTCTCGAGGGAGACTATGGATGTTAGAACTTGTGTTCATCTTCAATAAATATGTGAATTTCTATTATAGGGATTGAAAGGAATTAAATCAAACTCAAAATTTCTCCAACAACATTTGATCAAAATCTGACAAGAAAAAACAAACGCAACAATGACATGCATTTGTGGTAGCAAGAATGTTTGCGAATATTGTGGTCAAGGTCCTCTAAATACTTTGTAGCCTGCAGTAAGCTCGTTTACCCCATCCAGATAATTCGTCTTTTGCTAAACATTTTTCCAAAATTATTTGAATTGCATTGCTGGCACCGGTGTAATATGGTTATATCTAAACTAAACTATGTAAACTATGTACTAGGAAAAAGCCAAAGTCGTTGTTAAACGAGGGAGTGAGCCATGTGTTGAGTACCCGGTAACATTCCTTTTCTTCACCCTACCTTAGGACTACCTAGCCTATCATTGGCCTTACAGTTGACGCACCCTTGCACAAACTAAACTTAAAAACCCTATTATTTATACCAATACAATTATCAATTTTAAATGCAAATGTTCCCGGGTACTCAACATATGACTCGCTCACTCGTCTAGCAACGACTTTGGCGTTTTTCTAGTTAATTAACTTTCCTTGAACTTTACAACTGTTCTTGTATGGAAAATTGTTTTAATACTGCTATATTTCGGAAAATATAGCTTTCTTCGACAAAGTTGGATTACTTAAATGAATTTTAATAAAATATATAATTAGTTTGGTTTGCTAAACGCACCATAAACCATCCCTTACTCAAATTCGTATGACAGTTTTTAGGATAGGTAGGCCTATAGTTTTTATATGGAACAAATGGTGAAAGAAAGGATTTTAAAAAAATTTAAGAATTATTTTATTATTATTTTATTATAATTATTATTTTTATTGTTTTAAGAATAATTATTAAGAAATAAGAAAGCTTTGATTTAAAGTCCCCCCTGAAAATCAGTTATATAACTGAGTGGGAGACTCTAAATCAATTTATTTTATTTATTTAAGAGATGGAAGGACACCAGAGGAAAGAGCTGGGAAGATGTGGAAGAGATACGATTGTGGGAGGATAAAAAGAAGTAAATACATTTTGTTGCAAAACCCTAGCTGACCATGCCACAAGCGGGAAACGACGATGGATTATCATGACGATTTTATGCCCAAAATATAAATTCCCCAAAGAAGTTTAAGAAAATCGCGCAATCTATAATAGCAGGAAGTGCAGTTCTCCGCCCACATCGGCCAATGGGGGGGGGGGGGGGACCTGCCCTACTAGCAACACGAAATACCGCATTCTCCCTTCATATCTTATCACAATCTTTGCCTGACCACTCGAGAACATAAAACACAAATACGAACATGGCACAGGGGACAGGGGACATGTGACATGCACGGATCAGGCCATGTACGATGTCCGTGAGCGAAACCAGCTCTAACTTTTAAGTATTGTTCAGAAAGATTGTTGAGATTGATTTGATCACCCTTATTTTAGATAATTATCACGCATTTAATTAATTAGCCTATACTGTCACAGTGTCACTCATGGAAACCTTTACGAGACAAATATGAAATATTTTTGATGATTGATAACACAACTAAAACAATAGTTTCACGGTATTATTTTGTCAACCTACTGGTAATCCTTTATAAATAATACAATATTTTTGTTCCGTATGCTATTTTATTATACGATCACATATCATTCAGCAAAAGTGCATTAGAGTAAAATCAAAAATAGCTATAATGACACGTGTAAAATGGCAATAATGCTGTTGCTGTATTAAAGTAGTAGTAACAAAATATAAATAAATAGTTAACTGCGGTATAGGCCTAAAAAGTCTATTGGTCTAAGTGAAAAAAAAATATTAGTTGTGGATTTCAATAAACTTGATAGCTTAAAATACAAATATTTGGTGAATTTCGTCGTAAAACAAGGTTGTCGAAAATTTACTCTTATTTCTAAAACATGTAGTTCAATAAGCTTGAATACAATTTGGACGAATTTTAATAATTGCCATGTTTTCTATGTACGTATAAATTTGGAGAACAAATTCTCTTAACCTATGGTAGTGGTAATATGTAAATGTGTTAAACTATGAACAATCAATTCTCAGAGAAAACTCGGCATTACACCTTAAATTTATGTAAACGCAAACTAGAAATTTTAGTATGATGTTATTTAAAACATTAAAGACTTCTGCAAAAAGCGAGATAATTAAGTTGTCTTCGGAATTGAGGTCTTCATAAAAACTTCTGACATTGCATGACTTGGTCTATATTTATGTAAATTCATTTCTCGTTACACAAGTAGCTCGTGTACCGTACGAAGTGTTATTGAAAGAGAAAATAATTTCAAAACACGTAACACAGACACAAATCATTTTTAATCCCAACTCATTTCCTTGGCAACATCCCCTTCTTCACGCCCTTTTCTTATTTCTTGCTTAGTCTTTTTTCTCGTGACTGAGATCTCAGTTAACAGCCTTTTTAAATTTTGTTCGATTTTTTAAATTTGTACTTCTCGCTTTAAAATGTAAGATTTTAGTTTCTGATAATATTTCATGTCACCACTAATTAATTTGCGTAGCGTGGTACGCCTTGTTAAAAAAGAATAATTTTACAAAATGATAATCGTTACTTGAAATTAATTGGAGCAAAATTTATGATTTTCAAGACGAAAAGCAAAAATATAATATTACACAGTAGGCGTATTATAGTGTGAAGCGGGAGTGTAATAAAGCTTTATAATACTCATACTCACACTCACACTCACACCTTGTATTGTAATTTTTGAGGTAATCCTGCTCAGGGTGCAATTTATGCCCCTCTTCAGGTGTCTAGCTAGGTATGTTGCGGATAAGACAATTGTGAAGGGATGTCCGAGGGCTGTTTAAGAGGACTCAATCCCTTGCATTCGCATTAACGACTGAGGAAACCTCGGAAAAAACTTCAGTCAGGATTGCCGGTCTCAACGGGATTTGAACCCGGGACCTCCCGAATCAGACTCGCGCGAGCCAACACTTCTGTTATACCTTGAATTGATCAAATGAATAAAACTACTTAGTTAGTATGTTAGTAATTCAGATTGTTCCTTTCCATATGGAAATCAATCTAGAAATTACAAAATCCATCTCAGCGGGGAATCGAACCCCGGTCTTACAATTTCCGGTCGGGTGCATTACCCCTTAGCTACTTATTTCCGAATTGACTTCCATTTAATCAACTAGGAAAACGCTAAAGTCCCGCCGCGTTGATGGATGAGCTTTTTAAAGTTTTTAGTTTGCGTGGGATATCTTTACTTTTGCAAGGTGCTTTGTTTTTCTGCCGACGCATTGTAGGTGATTGTTGTCAAGTTTCTATTGTTTCTTGTTAATTGTTATTATTTAACGTTAAAATCTTACATTAAAAGCTATATTTCTATGGATTCTGGCTAACTTTTCATCATTTTCTTTCAAAAGGTACTACATCACCATAACCTGAATGTCCATGTATAATAAAACGTTGTAGCCCCACCCGTTTGGTCAGAATTGGCCCAAATGGCACGAAAATATCGCACAAAAAGTCAAAATACGTATATTAAAAGCTTTATTTCTCTCGATTCTGGCTAACTTTTCAACTTTTTCTTTCAGAAAGCAATACATCACCATAACCTTAATGTCCATGTGAAATATGAACGTTGTAGCCCCACCCGTTTTATCAGAATTGGCCCAAATGGCACGAAAATATCGCACTAAAAATCGATAAAAATCGTAAAAGTACGATATTCATGAGAAATATTTCTTCGATTGTACCCAAAAACGTGGCAAGTCTAAGTTCAGAGAAAACGAAGGTCGTGTCAAATTTTCATCAAGATCGCATATGCCGTTTGCCCGGTAGAGAGCGAACAAACAGACAGAAAAACGAAAAAAACAAAAAAAACAAAACAAAACAAAAAAAAAAAAAACACCCGAGCTAAATTTTTTGGGGGGTCGGTGAAATTGAAGTCTTCGCTTCGCTCATCCAATTACTCATATATGGGGGTGTTTCCCGATCAGTGAAATTAAGAAATGTTCCTTCTTGTCATGCCCACTGCAAAATTCAGTACAAAATAATCAATGTTGATCAAAATAATTTTAATAGCAATATTGATGCAAGTCTAATGAAAACAACTAAATAAGAGAACAATAAGAATAAAACAGACTACATGGAGAGTGTGAGATTCTAGTATTGTGCAGCATGTATCTCAATAGCGAGGTGGGGCATCATTGCCTCCAGTGCCGGCTTCCATTCTTTCACAGGTAAATTTGAACAAAACACTGCCAGACTGTTGAGTGCCGGTAAATACTTGGGTATCAACAGTATGGTCTCTGCGGTTGGATTCAAGCCACTAGACGAAATCCTCAATGTTTCCAGTTTGTTGCAACTTGTAATGATGCTGTCTAAAAACCCTTTCGAGAGCAATGAGACTTTCGAAGCGTTAGTAAAAAAATCATTGAGCATGTGATAATTTTGACTAGAAACTATTTCCAAGTTAGTGACGTTCCTTAGTATTGCACCAATATAAACTAGCTCTTGTTGATTGTAGTAGCAGGAAATCAGTTGGAATGTCGTCAAGTTTTCTAAACCGGAGCCGGCGAACAAGGAACATAGTGAAATGGGTATGTCTGTAAAATAATTACATTGGTAAAGTTTAAGACTTTGCAGCCCTGAAAGATCAGCGATTGCTTGGATACAATCTGGGGAAAGTTCGTGAGCTCGAGATATACCCAATTCTTTTAGATGGCGACAACTGGCGATGGCGTTCATACATGGTAAACCCCAGAGTGCACAATCTGTGTGCAACACACGTAGAGTGCCGCGTAGCGGGAACATAGGTCTATCACCGTTGCACTTTCTAGGAAATACTGTTCACGTTCAACCGTCACCTCCTCGAGTTGAACGCACCATTTCAGGATATTTGATATCCATCTTGAACCCCCGAGAGAGTGTCTCCAAACCAGAACACGCGAGTGGGCGAGCTTAGCAATGAAATCTTTGTAGAACACACAGTCAAATTTATTTAGGCCTACCCCATTTCCATTAAGTTTCTTCTCATTGTGGATATCTAAACATTTTCTGACCAGATCCTTCATGTAGGCCTTGTCGAAGTGGGGGGATTCGATACAAATGCCGTTCATTACATCGTTGAGAAGCTCTGGGCCTAGTCCTAGATGTTTTGGACCACCGAAAAACTCTTCACCGAAGAGATATTCTAGTGTCTTCCTACCTTCATGGATTCTCTCCACGCCAAAAAGCTGGGGGTCCCAGTGTAGTAGCTCCCACTGTCTACACACTAGAGGCACGACATTGCAGAGCTCAGACAGACTCAGATACGAGAAGATGTGAAGGAGGACCTCTTGAGGAAGTGTCTGGATCATAGATACTACTGTACCCGTCTGAATGCTGCCAGATGGAATTATCTGCTCTGTCGTCACGGGCAATCCTTCCCCATCAAGACAAGGACTCGCCTTCTTATCCATACTCTATTACATAGATACTACTATACCTCCACCCGTAGATGTGCTACTCTCTGCAGGCGACATGAAGAACTGTTTGAGACTAGTGGCGGTGCGCCTTGCTCGGACTTTTAACTAACTGAGGTTATGTGGTAATGCAGTTCCCTACTATTTCTACTTATTATTCTGAAATATAAAAACTAAATTTACTAACAATGTAACTACAAAAATAGAACACATGGTTAACAATAAAAATATATTATTTATTGAAATACAAGACAATTTGTATACAATCACATTTTTCATAGCTATTAGTTATAAAATAAATAATAATATATTCAAAGAACATGGTATAAATTACAACATGATTAACATAACATGATGGAAATACAAACATGATTGTGGAAGGGATTTTGATATACGCGGAAATCAATGTGCCCGGGTAGGTAGTGAAATTAGGGATGACGAAACCCGACTTTTTTTACGACCCGGGTACCCGTCCACTTTACCCGCGGGTTACCCGGGTAGTAAAACAAAAAAATCGTGTGTGATGGTGTCTAATGGACTAATATCTCGGACGTAATGCTGTTCTGATTGATTGATTGGATATTGATTTACGTCTCATATTTATGCAACATGGTTGGCTAATCGAGACGAAGGGAGGGACGTAAGGGGAGACGCGGGGGGACAAGGGGTGGACACTCACTGGACAGGCCTGCAGCCACAAGCGTATGGGGAGGGCAGGGGTTCCCCCACGTCGTGGTCGTCTCCGTCTGTGTCATCATCATCATCCGTCCGTGTTGTCATTGTCGTCGCCGTCGGGAGGTAGTCAAAGGGAAGGGGAAAGTCCCCGACGACGACCCAGAGCTCGCCATTAGTTTCAGGGAGAAAAACTCCCCTAATCACGGGCCAAACCACGAGAAGGTTGCGAGTTGGAATTTGATGGCCCAATGCTGTTCTATAAACAATGACGTGCTGATGAAGTAGTATTTCATAATCACGAAAAAGGAACAGCAGCGAGCCGAGATAACACTCACGGTTCGTTACATGTCACAGTCAAGTCAAGGTCCCAATGCGTTGGTGCGGGGCGTGGGAGGGGCGGGGGGGGGGGGGGGGCTGGAGCCCAAATGAGAGTAAACATGATAAGGAAAGGCAATTATCACCATGGGTGATAGCTTTTAAGTTTTGACTTCTAGCAGATTGAAAACATAAGTGATGTTGTGACTGGTAATTATCTACGCGGTATAATCTCTCTATATATATATAACAAAGAACATTATAATTCAGAAGAAAAACGCCGTCAATAGGCACAAAAGATAATGAGAAAGCGCATGTTTACATTAGCCTTACGCCTAAAATGTGACATCTCAATTCAGGAACTGGGTTAGATGATGATAGATAGTGATGTAAGAAATTCATAAAACCTGACAGTGATCAGACCGAGGATCAGACATGTCTCTTGTCCAATGTGATATTATTGTACCCGTTACGCCATCTGTCTTCATGGTAGCTGGTGGCGGGTTGACTTCTTGAATGTCACAGATGTAGTCCTCATGGCGTCATCTTGATCATCATAATGGTATACGGGGCTCAAGAAATAGCATGCCCGAGATGCCCGGGGCATGTAAAAAAAGTGGTTGGGCACGTAGATTATTTTGCCACATGCCCGTCTGGGCATGTAGGAGGTCTCACTATCGCCCGCGCTTAGCCCTTAGCTCTCGCAGCCTAAGAAAAAAGATAAGTCCACGTCCACTTGTCCAGTAACAGGCCCCATGCGTGCTGATTGCAGGCCATTAAGATAACACTCACTGTTCCTTGCGTCTGGTTTATATCTTGTCACAGTCTAGTCAAGGTCACGATGCGTTGGCGCGGGTTGGGAGGGCTGGAGCCCGAATGCCAGTAAACAAGATACGGAAAGGCCAGCCTTGGTCATCTTGGTCTTCATAATGGCATGGTAGTCTTCACTCTTCATGTCATCTCATCTTCTTGGATGTTAATGTGTTATAGTTGGCCGATTCATGCAGCCATTAGCAAGAAACTGCCTACGGGCTATTCCGTAGAATTAATTTAAAACTAATAAGGGCATAGCCTAGCAATACTCGTCCTGGGCCCTTTCTCACCTTTGATGGTCAATGATAATCACTTTCTATATTGATTGGTCAGTACATTGAAACATTTTATTATGCCTCAAAATTATTGCCTTCGAATATTGTAGGCCTACTTAATTGCCATGTGACTTTCACGTGCGTTTCTAAGACTTTTGTTTTATCAATATTTTGAAGTAAACAACTGCTATATCGGCCAATAATCGATTAGTCGCGCAAAAAAGCGACGATAACACTCTGATGCTCGGACTTTGAACTACTGAAACTCGAAACAAATGAAGAAACACTGCCACACGATTTAGCATTGCTCTTTCAGCACCCTGCTCTATTAGATAGTTTTAAAATGTAAAATTATAAAAGTATCAACAAATTGTACGTATTTTGGCTTGTTCAGTTCAATAACAAAGAGTTTTGTCTTTTTGTTTTACAGCTTGCTCGAGTTGGAAACTTTAAGCAGGGCTTTTAAGAGAAAGGGTATTTTCATGGCTGTGCACTTGATCAGATGATATAAAATAAGTCGACCGATTGAAAGCCTCTAAAAACCAAATACTGTAACAAACGCTAAGCGTCGTCTATTACAGTATACATTTATTTATTTTACAACCCACGGACAATTGTATGCAAGATACGAATATAGGAACTAATCTACAAACAAAAAATACAAAAATGATAATAAGAACCAACAAAATATCAATTTCAATAAGAATACTAACATTTTTTTTTTACAAACCAACATTCGGAATTCGGAGTTTGTCAAGGGGTTTTTTATTTAATTTTAATTTTAAAGTACATGCATATTTTAGTATTATAATGTTGTCGTTGGTATAGAGTTACATTTTTAATCGGTTTGCTGAAAAAAATGTTATTACATTATGATTTATCATCTTCATGTTCATGCTGTGAAGCTTTTTAACTGTAGTCTGGATTAGTGATGCCTCCATGTTGGCTGCGTGTAAAGAAGTCTTGTAAATCCCTCATAGTCTGTACGATATTAGCTAATGAGGTCCCTAGGGATGGGAGTATCCAGGAAGGCGGTCTCTTTTCCCCAACAAACTTCTCAGCGAGGGGGGGGGGATAATATGTTGAGTCAATTGAATTGATTGACTTGCACTAGCTAGCAGTTGAAAGATGGAGTGCAACGGTTACAAGCAAGGATACAAAATATTATAAAGAACCCGGGTTATTTCAAAGTAGTCATTCACATGTAGAGGTAGCTCTTGTAGTAGTCAAAGCAATCAATCTAATCAATCAATCAATCAATCAATCAATCAATCAATCAATCAATCATGCAGTCGCCTGATTAGTCGTCAGACAGAATTTTCCCGTTACATAATTAAATGCAACGCTTACACTTAAAATAGTAATTTATTTTTCTACATGTTTTAGTAATGTTAAAAATTATTTCGGAACATGAGTAACACTTTCGCGACCCGATATAATTGAAGAAAAATTATAACTTTTACTTATTATTTTACCGTGTTAGCTGGTAATATTATAATGCATTGTGATAATATTAGGTGGTCCCCCCCCCCCTTGTATTTAAATATTGGCAGAAGGATAATTTGAAAAAGAAAGGTCTCGCACATGCGTATGGTATTGGCATGATTATTGTAATTCAAAATATTGCTTAAATTAAAAAAAATATTAATTATAATAATATTGATCAATAATACTTATTTTAATTTTTCCATCTTTTGTGTGTTTATTTGAGACAAAATTGTTTTGTTTTTATATTCAAAGGTTTTCTTCCTACTAAGACCAGCCATGGAGCGTCTTGGTAAAGAGAAGGGTTGGAAATTTCTCCCCGCGTACCTCTGTTCATTAACGTGCGATGATACAGTAGTAAATGCTAAGTCAACACGCTTTGGAACGATTACCGACAAACCTGTACTTACCACAAGATTACACTCTTTTAAAGTTGAGAAATTAATGAGAAAAATTGCTAAAGAAGATTCTTTTAAGTAGAAACTTAAACGAAAAACTCAATCTTTTAACTTAAAATAGACATCTCGCTATGG
Source organism: Sweltsa coloradensis (assembly GCA_024449915.1). Classification (NCBI taxonomy): domain Eukaryota; kingdom Metazoa; phylum Arthropoda; class Insecta; order Plecoptera; family Chloroperlidae; genus Sweltsa; species Sweltsa coloradensis. Next base: position 195,256 of record JAMZAV010000143.1, on the reverse strand, counting down.
TAATTAAGTGAGTTTGTGGTGTTGGGGGGGGGGGGGGGGGGGGAGGGGCGCAATTGGTAGCGTGATAAAAGAGTCTTGAATTAAAAATGTGTTTAACTTTATATTATTTGATTTGCTTTAAACTTTCTTACCAAAGAACAGGGATAAGAAAAATTTCGTTTGAAAAGATCAAGTGTGAACGTTGCTATATGATAGAGGTATGAATATGTATTTATTGTCACGACAGAGGTGGCTCAATGCTACGATAGGTTCCATTTTGGAAGGTAAGAAAAAACAAAATAAATATTAAAAAAACAATCAAGATTGTTTCACACATCGACAAAAAAATAACAAAAAGCCGGATTAGTGGTGGGAAAGAAAAATATGGCAAGACTTGGTGGAAGAAACGGGGAAAATTAAAGAGGACAGAGAAAGAAAGAGAGAATCAGACATGGCATAGACCCAGTGCCCAAGTCATGGATGGATCCTCCCACACCCTACCCAACTTGATTGCTGGAAATATGAAATGTGATCAATTTAAAAAAAAAAAAACAAATAAGATAACCATATTTCAAATTTAAATGATCTTGGTGTATATGGTAAAGGTATTTATATAAATATTGTGGAGTTCTTATTTTAATCATTATGAACATTATAACATTGTGAATATATACATACCAACCGACAGTGTTATGTGTGACAGTGACAGCGCGACTCAGATTCGGAAAGTCCCGGGTTCAAATCCCGTCGAGACCAACCATTCTGACTGGAGGTTTTTTGATCAAGTCAATCTACACAGACCTCGGATATCTCTGCACAATTGTCCTTACTACAATATACCTAGTTAGACACCTAAAGAGGGGCATGCATTGCACCCTGGGCAGGCTTTCCACTAAGAATTATATTTTATGTATGCATACACACCATTATGAACACAATAATATATAGTTGTCTTGGGACAATTTCAGTCAGGATGCTGGAGTCAGGGATTGAACATGCTACCAAACTAATATGACATTTAATTAACACTAGTGTCACGTTGCAACACCTTCAAATAGTACTGGAGTTTGAGGGTCACATAATTTTAGAAGTCGAATCAACACGGAACAATGATAAAGATAATAACTTAATTTTTCTTACGATTATGATAATATAAAACGATAAATTTGTTTATAGCTAAATGGGTAATTCTTATGAATATTCACGCCTGTCATAAGGACGCAGATCTTCATTATTGGATGTTAATTAATTGTAACTATATCCTTCTGTTCAATATCGTTTTTGATCTTAATATATAGATTATTATTATTAGCCTATTAAAATATTATAGCTCTTGCATATCAATATCTACCTCATGGCAATTATCGATTGCCATTGAATATTTATGCTAAATACGCGTGTTACGAAAAAGCTTGATTGTATCAACAGTCTAAAGAAGTCCAACTCCAAATTGATGAGGTAGATACGAGATAGATCGCAGAGGAGTATTATGTTGAGCTTGACATTGTTGTAATAGAAAAGTATAAAATGTTAATTTGGATACATAAGACAGTGAAAAAGTTGTGTACATCACTCAAATAAGATATTTTAAATATATTTTAGTATTTAATTAAACTTCCTTTTTATTTCTAAACACATTCAGGCCCATGTTGCGAAAGTTAAATAATAAATCCTTTCGTTTTAGGGAACGATAGCTGACCTTGTCTTCTATAATTTTGGCGATAATTTGGTCGGCAAGAGAGTGTACAATTTGATGTGAATTTTGAGTTCCTTTGTTTAGTACCTCATGTGCTCTTAAACTTCAATTTTGCTAACAATATATTATTGTAAATTGTTTTGGTTACAAAGTCATGGTGAGAAAATTTACAAGCTATGAAACCAACAGTATTGTTTGCGTTCATGTGTGAAATTCAAGCTCTTAGAGACAATAGTAAATTTGCTCAATTTTTTTTTTTTTTTAAGTAAGTTTAGTTTTAGCTTTGACTGTGTAAGAACTGTTTGTTATTCGTTCGCCTATTTTAAAATTAATTATAATCCATTTGTATAGCTAGAAAAACTCAAATTTCCAGACCCCCTTGTTTAGTTGTTTCCCTGTCTGCACAGGAACTCTTCTGTATAATTACACCGGTCAGGTCATTCACTACCCTCCTTAGAAGTGCATGTCTACATTATGTTGGAACACCAGGCCAGCATATATAACGACGTTAATAATAATATGTCTACCCCCAGTTGGTTTTGCGTGCTATTGAAACGGTATTTATAACTAGTTATAAAGAAGTCAACTATTTAACCATATAATAATAAATAAATAAATACATATATTTATCAGTATCGTGTTGAATAAGCTGGTGGAAAAAAATACCAATGCCTCTTGAGTACGGGAAACGAAAACTAGCTTACAACCACTACCCATGATACGATCTCGCGTTCTCTATAGTAATACACTATCATTATCCAACTATTTTTAATGCATTTTGGCGTGTTATTCTTTCATTTAGGTTTTAAGAAGCTATGGCTGGGTGAGTACACTGACTACAGCAAAACAAGACTCCTTTGTTAATAAACTAACTTTCTGATAGACGTTTCCTCCTCAAAAAGGATTATGAACTCGAGACTTACGGCCATGTATAGGCATACATAAATTCGAGAGAAGAATTTATTTCTAAACGTTACAGCAAAAGTCTAGGTTTTAAATTGATTACTTGGTAGTTAATTTTCGAAATTTTTCCACGTTTAAAGAAACGGAAACTTAAAATTAATTACACTGAGGTAGCCAAAACCAGTTTGAAATCCACTAAAATGGTAAAATTACGATGATAATAAAAAGAAAGAGGCACCTTTGAATGTGTACGAGTTTAATGGGTATCTCTAAAAAGTTATTTCTTGAAAACACTTCACAGCTTTAAAGACGATTATTATACTTCCTTGGTGTAATAACCTCAAAATGCCTAACACATTTGAAATAGAATGAGAACGGTATTTTGGAGGCGTTTTATAGTTAACACTTTCAATTATATATAAATCAAGTGCACATTTTTTTTCTATCATACTTACAAGCATCAGATTGTATTGTCGTGAAATATATATTGTGAGAGTAAGATATAATTTATGATAATTACTATTAAATCTGTACAAAAATATCACAAAAGGAATAAGTGGAAATATAATTTTTTATATCGATATTTTAAGAGCAAGAAGACATTTCACATTTTATGGACCATTTCCAGCAATTGGTGTGTTTAGTTACTTTATATTAACCTCATTTGACTGGCATTACTTTTCAATATGACATACAGTGTAGTTTACGCTTCCTATTATTTACACAAAATGTCAACTTGTCAACAAAGTCAACTGACTTTTTTGGGATAATTATTAAAAACTTCAAAATTATCAAAATCAATTCAGACGATTGTGAAAATGTGGGGGGAAACCGTTCGCATAATTATATATCCTTGACATGGATAACAGTATGTCCAATGTCACAGACGACGAATGTATTTTTATAAAATAATAAATAAACTGAACATAATAATCCAATACATAACAATTGGATAACTTCTCAGTACCTTAGTTAAGTGCTAAGCCTACTCGGCGCCACCAGCAAATTTACATTCTTCTTCAATGATCTGTTGATTGAGTAGCTTCGCTCCATCTTGTGTGGACTCTAATATCCGTGCTTGTAATGCAAATCTGCTACTAATTAGAGCACAGTTTTTATTACACTTCCTTATGACCCACGAGGCACTGCAGGCAGCATGTTAGGAATACAATATGCGAGACGGTAGCACCAAGAAGACTATATACACCACAGGTGACTCGAAAACCATTAACTAGCGAAACCAGGATCATGATCAAACAAAAATAAAATAAACATAAAGTTATTTATAGTGGAAATAAAAAATACATTGTGAGCAAAACGAAATAAAAATAGTACGCGCGGTAGATCCACCGTCGAGATATCACGTTTATACATGGAACGAATCAAGGAGCATTATAGCCTATAGATAGAGGTAGGTACGTAAAATTAACTTTAATTATGAATATTTAGTATAACGTATTTATTTTTGTAAATTTGCATTTAATTGCATTTATTATTATTTATTAATATATTTTCTTCCCGACAAAACCCAAAAATTTGTGATTTTCTGGTACTTTATAGGAACATTTCAAATGTTAGAGCACGTAATGCTAAACTAGTTCTCAATAAACATTGCGAAAACCTTATTTTTAGTAAAATTAGCATTTTGTGGCATTTAAAACATACGTGTTTACTGATTTAGCACAAAAAAGCGCTATATTTTCGTATCTTTACCTAATACCTATACTAATTGAGGGAATCTTGTGAGGCTCCAGTAAGGATTGCGCATGGTTGGGATCGAACGGGCGACCTGTCGCATAAGAGTTTCACGTCTGGACGATGTGCCACATCTACCAGTTCTCTGTTTAGATTCTTGTTCATATATTGCGGTAGTCAGTGGTACAGTGGTGTCCAGAACCAAACCTTGCCGCCCAAGGCAACTGCCCACTCTAATTGTATATAAGTTAAGCAATATAATAGGAAGATAAGCTCCTCTATATGCATCACTGTCCGTCCGTCCGTGCGTGAGTCACGTCTCACGCAACAAACTGAACATGACCTTTGTTGACAAGACTTTCTTTTCAACAAGGACCCATGATACAAAATGTTTATGGTGACTGTGGGGTTACGGGGGAGGGGTCATCGTCACCTCCACCCACAACGTGGTTTGAATGCTGGAACAATTTTTTAAAATTTGTATCCTAATTTATACTCGGCACCTCCAGCCAGACAAGATTTTATCTCTAGAAAACTACATTTAAAAAAATCTTCTCCAACAATTTGTTGAGAAGGCCTAAAACGCTTCGCTTGTATTCTGTATCACACTCGGCGGTGTCATAACGAGGCACAGTGGCGGACAGGGACAGTCACAATACCTGCCGCCCTAGGCAACTGCCCACATGGATGAAAGGAAGTATCCAAGTATCACGCAACGTTCCTAACTGTTCACACTTGAAACTCACCTGCCTATCGCATCATTAACAGCTTTTGTGAATGGCGGGCCGACGGACAACCGCCAAAAAGATGGTCTGAGATTACCCTGAGGATATAACTGATCGTGTTTCTTGTCACTGTATGAGTAAGAGGACTCGTTGATATTGGAGGCCAGCGGTTATTTTAGAAGCAGTTTCAACCGGTGCATTAGGCTTGCCCATAAAATTACACCTGCACTCAATGAGTTCGATATTTTTGGCTGATTGCCCAATAGATCATGCGGATTAGCCAAAAGCCGACATTTCCGTACCTATACCGATCAATCGATTAAGATAAATGTGAAAAACACATTTTTCAATGTACAATTTATATTTCACCTTACGATAATCCATATTATATTAATTATAATCAAACATATTGTTCATGCAAATGATCATGTTTTCATATAGTTTAAAGATTGGTATTTTCGACAGAAATTAGAAAGCTGGCTCCACCTGGAACTAAACCATGGACCTCTGCTGTCCGGGCAGATGCTCTAAACATTTGAGATGGATATACAGTAATAACATATTCTGTTACCGATATTTTGAAAGTCAAATGAAAATGGCTGAAAGTTGGTTGAATGAAAGAGGAACATTAATAAAAAAGAAGAAAAATTTAAAACATTTTTTGGGGCCATTATTTTGGCCACTAAATGCAAATTTTGGCTCAATAAGAAAAGTAAAGTTCTGGGTGCAATACTTAATTTTGAGCAATGATTTTTTTAATTGTTTAAACACACTTTTGTCTCCGCTACGAGAATAAGGTCAAATAATTTTTTGAAATAATGTTCGATGTGCGAATTTTTTTGGTTACAAATAGAGTTTTGAACTAGTGGCCGAAAAAATCGTACATCAAACGCTATTTCAGAAAATTATTTTACAATAGTTAAATAATGAATGGAATGGAATGGAATGGAATGGAACTGAACAAGCATGGGTACGGGAGTACCCAAAGAAGGTGCTAAAAATGAATACTTCGCCGTGCATCGTTTTCTTGGTGGAGGTGCCGGGTTACGAACTTACGATTTAAAATTATTCTCGCTTGTTGTTGCGTACATTAATGGTGGTGATAGTGCCGAGCATATGAATGTCCAAACTTTCTGAGGGGCTAGCCACCCTACCTTACCCCTAGGATCACCAAAACATTTTGTATCATCCTTGTTGAAGGTCAATGAGAGAGCTGATATAACTCACACCAATCAATGTCAACAAGGACGCACATCGCAATAGGGGAAAGAGTTCGTTATTTCGGCATGTTTAACCATTCTACCAGAAGGGGTGATATCAGAAAACCGCCACTATACATTAGACTGTTAACATCAGAAGTTTCTTAGTTTCATTACTAAACAACTATTTGATTGTAGATGTTATCGTGCAAGTAAATGATGCCCCTCGTAAAATTCGGCAAGCACAGCAGGCTTCGGACATAAATTAATACGGGAAGCCACTTACAGACTGGGCACTGGCCATCTAATAGCTACTACCCGCTGTTGATAATTAGTCGAGCCATAAACCGGCGGAAGAGAGATGCGATGTGCGCAAGGTAACGTGCAAATAAAACATGTGCTTCTCGTCCTCGGGGCGGGCAAACCGGTTGCGCGGATGTACAGGACTGCATGGGAACCTGACGCGGAAGCCCTGGTGAGATGGTCTAATGAGGCACCGTTGTTGGCGCCAAAACACGCAATAGTTGTTCTCTTGGCAGTTTTCTGTCTTTCGATTGCCCCCCCAGAACGTCCAACAAAACCTTTCTGCAGCACGTCGGAAATATTTTTTCTGATACGTTATGTTTTGAAGAAAAAAAATTCTATTACAAAATGACCTGACTTTTCCAGGTTTTCAAGATGGAAAATTATATTTTCCAGGCTGCAAAATTTGTCTTTCAAGCACATTATAATGGAGGATGAATGGTTTATAAATTCAATGTCGATTTCGGCGGAAATTTTAAACACCAGACAAGGCAAAATAATTTAAGAATTGATTTTTAAAATTGAGAATTTCTATTTTCAGCAACAAAAAAGGTATTGAACTTTACTTAAAAATAGTTTTTTTTCATTTCTAGTAAAATTCAAGAAAAAATAATTCCCTGACTTTTCCCAGACATTTCCAGATTTATTAAATTCCCTGACTTTTCCAGGTTTTCCAGTCTTGTAGACACCCTGTACTATATTATCTGTTAAAATATGCTTATGCACCGTTTAAGTAACTCGCATTTCGTTGCCACCTCCTACATCTATCCACAATATAACGAAGCAAATTAAAATTCCCGTTCTGTCTAGACTCTGGAGTATAATTCAACGCTAAAAACATTGGAAAATGTACTTACCTACCACTAGAACGCAATAGAAAATTTGAGTGGTTGACTATTTTTACTTTTTACAAGCCTTTTTCGTCGGAATGCAATATTTCTCAACTACTAGGAAAACGCTAAAGTCCCGCCGCGTTGATGGATGAGCGTTTTTTTGTAAGTTTTTTCTGCTTTTGCGTTGTTTGGCACTTTTCCTTTGCAAGTGCTTTTTGAATGCATTGTGGAGGTGATTGTTGTCAAGTTTCTATTGTTATTTGTTAATTGGTATTATAAACTTCAAAAAACTCATATTTAAACTTATTTCTGTAGATTCTGACTAATTTTTTCAACTTTTTCTTTCAAAAGGTACTACATCACCATAACCTTAATGTCCATGTGAAATCTGAACGTTGTAGCCCTACCCGTTTGGTCAGAATCGGCCCAAATGTGACGAAAATATCGCACTAAAAATTGAAAAAACTAATATTAAAACCTTTATTTCTATAGATTCTAGCTAACTTTTTCAACTTTTTCTTTCAAAAGGTACTACATCACCATAATCTTAATGTCCATGTGAAATATGAACGTTCTAGCCCCACCCGTTTGGTCAGAATCGGCCCAAATGTCACGAAAATATCGCACTAAAAATCGAAAAAAAATCGTAAAAGTACGATATTCATGAGAAATATTTTTCGATTGTACCCAAAAACAATACACCTCTAAGTTCAGAGAAAACGAAGGTCCGGTCAAATTTTCATCAAGATCGCATATGCCGTTTGCCCGGAATCGAGCGAACAAACAGACGGAAAAAAAAAAAAAAAAAAAAAAAAAAAAAACAAAAAAAACTAACACCCGAGCTAAATTTTTTGGGGGGTCAGTGAAATTGAAGTCTTCGCTTCCCCTCGCTACGCTCGCTACGCTCATCCAATTATCTTTAAAACATAGCTTTTCGCTAATCTAGTGCCGCAATTATTTTACAAAATAATAAATAACTACGTTCTAACTACGTGCTGGGATTTAGGTGTTAATTATTTAAATTAAGCAGTATCGAATGACTAAATTCATCTTGAATTTGATTGAATTGATTTAATTTCCACTGAAAATCAGTTATGTGACTAAACTCTAAATACGGATTTATTTATTTATCTTGTTTCCAGTTTTAAAGCCCAATTATTAGAATGTAATTACAATTTCAATTTTCAAAATTTTCACAATGCAGCCACATGAATATAATGTTTAGTCACTAAGTCTTAGTAAACAATATATTTTACCAAGTCCGTATAGAAGAAGATAAAGCTCTAAATTATTTCCTCGTATTTGAAGAAATTAAGTGACACAGAAGACTAATTTGTATACTTTAGCTTTTCTCTGGACAAACAAGAGAAACTCGCCACGCCCTTCCTTATGTACGACTCTAGACGGAGACAGAAGGCAGATAAATAGCGAACCCACAGACCCTCCTTACTCTAACTAAACACCCAAATAACGCTAATAAGGTATCATTAACTCGTCGATGCTCTTCCGTTAGGTAAACTATTATTAAATTGGTCGTAATTATTTCCTTTTTCATCTAAATACCAAAAACTAACATGCAGCATGTTTCACCAAAAAATAGTCATTTAATTTGAATTAATTTGGTATCATCATTTTATTTTTTCGATTAGTTTACCTAAAATGGTTTAATAATTTAATATTTATATAAGGTGAAAGAATGTTGCCAGGTATGAGATAGGTATTCAAAAGAGTGAAAAAAATCGCAATTCAGTTTTGTCATGATTAAAGGTTAATTTGAAACTAATTATTATTTTTCTTGGATTGACATAAATAGTTCCAAACCTATTATGTACATTATTTAAAGGTAAGATTTATATCGATGATGTGTACTCGCCAAATAACTGCGATTTAAAAAAATAATTAAGTTAAAATTATTTGTTTATTTTAAAGACAAAACTAGAACGCGAAGGTTACTGTTTTTTTCCAACACTTGTCACTGAGTTCAAGAATAATGGTGGAGACCCCGAGTATAGAAATATTACAACTATCTGGAGGCTTACACCAACCCCTAACCAACACGGTAACTAAAAACATTCGGTATCATCCTTGTTGAACAACAATGCCAACTTGACAACACGCATGTCATGATCGGTGTATATATTGACACGTGACACATGCTATAAGGAGGACGGTCAGAAAAGTAGCTACGCTCCCTACAAACTAATTTGTTACATCTCGAACGATGCGTTTCCAACAACTTAAGCTGGCAGATTAGTACCGCGGTCCAATTAGGTCATTAGCTGAGTGAGTCTAGAGAAGTTTGTCTAAATATTAATTATCTTTTAGTATAGACACTAATCCGAGCTCTAGCTACAAGTATAAGACGGTTCTCCAGAGATTGTTAGAAGTTATCTCGCAAAACTTAAACTTAACCCTTAAACGAGGCTTCCTAATCACCGAATGGGAATGTGGAAGTATCAGTATTGTGCAGTGTACACACATGTACAGCCGAATTGTTTTATATACAATGTCTGCATTCACAGACAGTGTGCAAGCATTAGACAAGTTTAATTAAATTATTAACTTTTGAAATGTAAATGCATGCTTTCAAAATAAACTCTCTAAAATATTTTAAATTAGGGGATGTTTGCAAGCAAAATTTCGAACAGAATCTGATATTTTAAACATTATGGAATATAAAGTTCTTGGGTTGTCAATGAATGTTTGTACACTGGAAAGTGCTAGGGGACAAACCTATAAAATTATGCTCAAGTTTTTAAAATAAATTTGATGTGTCGTATACGTGGATGTTACAAATAAAAACACACTATTGCTGTTCGTGAATTGAAAACATATTGTGGTTATTTTATAAGATCTTTTTTATTCAATGGCGTAAAGGATTATATTAGTTATATTCATACAATTAATGCACTGATAGTTCTAAACGCCTTTAAAAAACTTGTGCTTTCTTAAATAAATTATCAAATACGTAAAAATAAATAAATCAAAACAGAAGAAATAAAAAACATAGATTGAATAGTGCCTGTAACACATGAGTAATACACAATGACAAAATATGTAATAATGTTGGCTTTGTAATGAAATATTCGACACCATTTTGTCCGAGTCATAAATATAGGATTATATAGTACAACAAAATGCAAAATTTAAAAACCTATAAGGCCGCGATAGCCGCGCCCTAAAAAGGGTTATATTGGCAGATTGAAATCAAGTAAGTTACTTTCCATTTTTTTTTCTTTCAATTTCTTGAGTATATATTCACACAAATACTTGAACTTCTACCCTCCTCAGTAGCAGAAGGTCCCCCCCACCCATAGCAGAGAATGGGCTCAATAGTTCGCGTGCGCTTCACAAGAGCACCAATCATCCGAGAACGCCCTTGCCTGGTTTACCTATTCACCGAAAAGTGAAAAGACTGCTATTATACGGTTACAACATACATGTGTTATTCAGGAAGGTCTATTAGCTGGGGTAACATGGACAATGTGGATTCAACAATCAACACAGTGTATAATAAGCTCCGCTAGAGCTATAAGGCTTGACAGGGGCAAACTTACAATTTCACATTACTGGTATCTTTGAGAACAAATTATTTTTTTGAATGTAAATTATTTTCTGAACTTTTGAAAGGTTTAAACTAATCCGAGAAGTTCCATTAAAAAAATATTTGGATGAGCGAAGCGAAGATTTCAATTTCACCTACCCCTCCCAAAAATTTAGCTCGGGTGTTTTTTTTTTTTCTTCTTTTTTCTCTCTCTGTTTGTTTGTTTGTTCGCACTCTTCCGGGCAAACGGCATATGCAGATCTTGATGAAAATTGGAGGGGACCTTTGAAATCTCTAAACTTAGACCTGCAACGTTTTTGGGTACAGTCGAAGAAATATTTCTCATGAATATCGTACTTTTACGATTTTTTTTCGATTTTTAGTGCGATATTTTCGTGACATTTGGGCCGATTCTGACCAAACGGGTGGGGCTACAATGTTCATATTTTACATGGACATTAAGGTAATGGTGATGTATTGCTTTTTGAATGAAAAAGTTGAAAAAGTTAGCCAGAATCCATGGAATAAAGGTTTTAATATGAGTTTTTTTGATATTTATAATAACAATTAACAAGTAACAATAGAAACTTGACAACAATCACCTACAATGCATTCAAAAAGCACTTGGTCCTACGCAAACTAAAAGCTTACAAAGAAGCTCATCCATCAACGCGACTAAAAAAAGCGTTCGCGAAGCGGCCTTTTGATAAATCAATTACTTATTTCTATGTATATTCTTGATTTTATGATCTACAAAACCCATGGGAAACCAATCATAAACACTTAACTGGTTTAAAATACAAATATATATTTAGATTTTGGCTACAATTCAACAATTATAATCTCCATTCCAGAACGATAGTAGAAAAAATGTTGTTAGATTTAAACTAGTTATATGACTTCTTGCACGTTATTCAGCGCCAAATACAAACAAATCAAACCACACAAAACATAATATTATTCTAGCCATAGCAAACCAATTCCCAAGACAAAACATCCTAAAGCCAATTCCAGTCACACAACAGAGTAACCGATCGCATAACCCTCGCCTAGGGATATATATTCAGTAAGTAATAAATCATATGGCTGACCACAAGATATATGAAATAACACACATCGACTGATCCAGTACCGCCATTAGCTTCTCTCTCCCTCTCTCTCTCTCTTAACAGCAGCTGCACCCGCGATGACCAACACTGGCAATTAGCCTGTCAAATTAATTAATAAACGGCATTTTTTTTATCGTTAATTAAAACCGTATTAGAGTGAGTCCTCGTTCTTACAGAAATATCTAATACACGATAAAAAAAAAAAACAGGACAATAAGAAGTCAGGGAATTGAGTATGCAAATTATCGTAATCATTTTTTAAGGTTACTTCGGCGTCCATAATTTGGTCTTTGTATTATTTTGGGTTAAGTAAAAGTTATTAATTGATGTCAAACTGGTAAATAGCTATGACAAGTTATCATTAAACTTATTAAAACAGTGAAATTGTGTTACGAGAAAAGTTCGAAATATTAACATTTTTATTAAAGAATAATTTGCCTTTCAAATTGTTGTAAAATAAGGTAAATATCATCGCATAAACACACTGTTTTAGGAAATAAGATAGTTTTACATATTATTAAACAACGTGTTTTTTTAAAACTAAAAATCATTTTACAAGAGTTGAATTTCTTATCTTGGCATTCGTCATAAATATTTATTCTCTGACGACTAATTTATGAATAAAATAATGCGTTTTATGTAATTGCGTCATCATTTACTGTCATACTTACTTCCCATATGAGTGATCTAATTGTTGGCATTGGTACACCAAGAAATAGCTTATAGTAGTAAGTAAGAAACAGTAAAATAAAATAATTTCGCATTTGGAGTCCCAATGCGATCAGTCAAAAACTGATTTTCAGTGGGGGATTTCTATTCTAAGGGGACCAATGCCAAGCCCATTAGCGCCGACGCTATCGACGCACGCAGTTGGGCACGATCCAGTTCCTAGCGATGCCGCTAGGCTAATTAGGAACAACTTTAAAAGTATTTATTACGTGCTTCATTGTTTCAAAGTCCATACATAAAGTCCAAAGCCCATACATAAACAATAAACAATTCAAATACTCAACTATGTGATTATACCCAGACGACCATTTAGATTGCAAAATAAACAAACAATCAACGATAAGCTACATCCCTAAACAGGAGGTTAATTCCTGAAGGTGCGATAAGCGATTATTTATGATCGTAACAGAGTAATCTGTCATTGGTTACGCCATCAATCATAATTAGCAACGGATCCTTCCATATAAACGTTGACGTCAGATCTGAACCTAATCATTTCCTGGTCCCCTGATATAAGCCACACATTGTTGAAAGGTAGACCCATGTGATTTAGTGATCTGTTGGCTTTGAAAACCGCAAAGGGGGCGGATTTTGTGGTTACTTTAGAAAAAAATCTAGGGAAAGGTAATATAAAAAATATCTAAAGGTAGTGAGGTATTGTGATGTCTGTAATAATGTATACGATACAGTAGTAGGTGCCTGCGGTTTTCTGAAGATGTGTGCAATCAAGAAAACACTGTTGGCGTTGAGATGGGAAAAGAACATACTATGTATAACTTATTATGCATCTCTTTCTGCCCGTCTGTCTATCTGTCTATATATGTCTGTTTTGTATCTGTCCTGGTCTGTCTGTCTGTCTGATGTATGTCTATCTGCCAGTACGTCCGCCTGTGCGTTCGTCAAGTCCCATAATATAAGTCGAACATGACCACCAATTGAGTTGCGTATTTTTGTTGACAGTGTTTCAACTAAGATGATAAACATAATATGTTGGCCCTAGGGTTGATTCTTCTGGACCCGGCGCCTCCACCAACAATATACACCGTTGTATAAATCACTAAATTTCGCACCTATTTTGTGTGCTCCGTATCTGTGATATAGTTAATTTAATATGTGACCTTTATTATTTGTTAATTTGTTGAATTTACTTACTTTACGAGTTAACAAGCTTTTCTTACTTTATAAAAACATTATTTTCAACTGACAGAGTTAGTAGAGCAATAATACGCGATACACTAAATCGCGAGGTCGACCCGTCTGGGCCCGGTGTAGAGTTGGCCCAGAGCATGGCTCTGCTAATCGTAAAAGGCGATTCAAGAGAAAAAGTTCACCTCGCAAACATCAGCTAGTATGAAGGGTAGTATTTTACTCCCCGAAAATAGAGGCGAGCTCTGGCAATCGTCGTCGGGGACCTTGCCCCCTTCCCTTGACGACCCCTCGACGACGATGACGACAATGCCACCACGAACGATGACGAAGACAATGACGACCGCGACGTGAGAACCCCTTTTCATCCCCTTACCCAGCCACTGGTTCAAAAGCAGGTTCAAATCCAGGCTCCGTAAATCCGGACTGAGAGTGTTTTGCGGTTTTAGTTTATCTATATTAACTCATATGTTATTTTCACTATTGTGGTGGCTATGATAGCATTGAGTATAGCCTATGATAGTGCTAAAATGAAGTGCTCTGCAATTATTTTTTTGTTACACTACAAATAATTTGTGCCTGGGTTGGTCTTTAACGAAAATATATTGATTATATAACATTGTATACCTGATATGTATGCTTGTTACAGCGTAGACAGAGAGGAAAGTATTTGTGTATTTTTTAATACGTTGCTTGTGTTTTAAACTGTATCATATAATGTTGAAAATTGAAGAGAAAAATATATCAAATAAGTTATGGGGAAAATGTGATTCAGGAAAATTCGGAAACTTTTTGTTGAGTTTGCCGTCTACTAATCAGATATTTAAGTAATAATGTGGTATATTTTGTAAGGCAGATTTTTTTAGCTTGAAATGGAATATTCGTTTTACGCATTTGGTTAATAACAAATGAGTTTTCTGATAGTCATGACATTTGGAAACCGAAATAAGTTTTAAGTAGTATTTCTTATTTCATTTTAGATAGGCGTCACCTTCTTATCGCCTTACGTTCGTTCGTTCCGCGTAGAAATGCGTAAAAAAGAGGCGCAGTTAATCACAAATGGAGAAACGAAGGAAGAAAATAAAAATCGCTGAAAGGAACTCGAAGGGAGGAGATGTTAAGCTGAATTTGTGGGCGGGGCGGGGTGCGTTCGATGATTTTACATCATAAATTTACGTTGTTCATTTCTCTTGGTGACTTTTCTTGAGTTGATTCGTTTTAAGAATTCTTTATGTGTAGGGGGTAAAGGGTAATGATTTATAAGGCTTGAGTGAAGAATTTGGAATTGAAGAGATTTCATTTCTTAAAGAGTTTAAAGAATGCCGCCTTGTTTTTGATAAAATAACATTTTCTAATGAGTGATCGTAACATTTCTAAAAATTGTATGTAGGTTTGGAATGTATTGTTTTTTAAATAGTAATTTGTATTAAAAATAGCTATGTTTACTGACTGATCTTGAGGGATAAGAATTAGACATACATTTTAGCATATAGAAGCAAACGGTGACTTTGGAGCCGTCCTAGCAACGAGGCACATAATAAATTTGTGAAGTTGTTCTGAATCGGCCTTGTTGATCCTGGCGTTGATCCGCAAGTGTTCGCACTGTCCATACCACCGATTGCTATATTATATATTAAAAAAATATCGATCTTTGGATGGTTATCGCTCACTCGTCGATTGCGTCGGGGCCTACATGGTTGGCTTGATCGCTTTTGTTTACTGTCCCCCACTGAAAACCAGTTATATGACTGAGTGGGTATAGACTAAATACGGATTTATTTATTTATTGCATTTAAGGTAAGGTGTATGTACCGAAAATAACGTTCTTTCAAGGACGATAGAGAAGAAATTAATTGTATTAATTCTCAGCGCAGCCTACAACTGATTAAAACTTTAAAATCAATACAACAATACGTAAAATTAAAAACAATTTAGTCGGGAACTGATTTAACAGTGAACGACATTTTATTTTTAATGTAATACCATTATTATTTGAATCGATGTTGGGATCGGACTTAAGTCACCATTTCCAAAATATCGCTTCATCACACCATTGTATGGATAGTAGTCTAAATCAGAAGTTTTAAACCTCCGTTTTTTTATTTGAACCCGGTACCTTCTGTGTATTAATTGCAGCCGTATATACGACTTTCGATCATTAAATTGTTTACAACGAATTTCCCCCCACCCCCGCCAGAAATTTAATTCCTTGTTACTAAATGTGTAGATTATAAATACAGATAAATTTAAATATTTGTTGAATTTTAAAATTTAAAAAAAAAAAAACAGTTTGAAATTTATTCTCAGTAACACCAAATGTCAGGGATGAAAAGCAATCTTTCCCGCGATCCAACTGTATTTCCACGTGAAATAGAATAGCGTCGGCCGCAAAGCGTAATTCCGTTATCAGCGTCTACCGGTGACGACGGCGACGCTTTCCCGACCCAATGAGCGGTGGGTGGTTCAATCTCCGCTCTACACTCCAGACATCAATCACATTCTCCTGTGATATACCCATCGGTGTGATGAGCTATACAACCAAGCGAGGAAGCGATACTTTAATATTACATTTTTTAGTGTTTTTTTACAACAGGTATATTCACTCACAAGTGTCTAAACTAAATCTAAACAGTTAAAAATATACATTAAGCACATTTTAAAACAATACAAATATGTAGTACACATAATTAAATACATAAACAATCGATAGGAAAAAGTAAAAAATTAATTAAAATACGACATCATCATTCATATACATTCAATTTTTATGTTGACATCTGGGCAAAAATTTAACATAAGATGACTAAAGGGACTACTTGGACATTTCATCCCATCTTTTAATATTTCTCGATTTAGTTGGTCTGGAAACACAACCGTAGATGTAATTGTTTATATTATTAATACAATTTCTAATTGTATTAATTATTATCAAAGAGATAAACACATAAATGTTTTTGATGTTGTCTACTATATCCTTTAGCTTATCCAATTCGTTTGTGTTCTTCCAGCTCCGAAGTGAAATGTAGGGGGGGGGGGGGGGGAGGGAGAGTAATTTTCTACACTAAATAATGTGTCATTTATTTTTTGTTTATCACAAAATTATAAGTGTATCTTAATAACAGAAAATTAATAAATAAAAACTGTGAGTAATTGTTAAGTACTCATGGCCATGCGTTGCGTTCCACTGTTCGAATACGAATGTTAATTGAAAACAGCAAAAAGTACGTTGTCACGTTGTCAGGCCTAAGTACCCATAAACAATTACTCTACGGAGCACGTCCGTGACATATCAACTTGCGAGGAACACCCACACCCACACGTACCACCCACAACTGCATGTCCAACCTCCATGGCTGAAAGTTGGGACTCTGTTGAGTTACTGGGGCACTTGACTATGCACAACATTAATTTCCATCTTTTTCTTGTATCTTACACGCTCGTTATAATAAGCAGACGAATTAGTGTGTATTATTTACTCAACATATTTCAATGTTAATGGTATTTTTTTAATTAAAAAAAAAAATGAGGGAAACCTGCCCAGGGTGCAATTCATGCCCCTCTTCCTAACTAGGTATGTTGCGGATAGGACAATTGTGAAGGGATGTCCGCGAGAACTGTCAATTCCTTGCATTTGCATTGACGACTGAGGAAAACCTCGGAAAAAACTTTCAGTCAGGATTGCCGGTCTCTACGGGAATTGAATCCGGGACCTCGCGAAGAGTCGAGCCAACAAGGTGAAAGGTATCTTCATTATATAATTGAATGTATCTTTATAAAAAACTGATGAATTGATGTGCACAATTTAGTAGCTATCAAAATAAATATTGACGTAGGATTGAATTGTTTTCATCATAATGTTCATGGTAAGAAAAATATACAGAGTATTAATATAGAATAATTCAATTTTAGGAACAAGCAAGGTTACGGGAGAACCCAACATAGAGAGCAAAGCTACTTACTAACAGATTTTCGAATCAAACCACATCCAACGTTGATCTACTTTGGAGGTCTAGCCGGGTTCGAAATGATTCCCTTTTTAAATTAGGATACCCTCGACCCCCTGACCCCTCGGGTCAACAATATCAATCTTAGAGATGGGCAATATCAACAGAACATATGTCAATACAATCGGAGGTCATGTTCGGTTTTATCCATTGAGACGTGACTCACACACGGACGGACGTACAGAAAAGTGATGCATATCAGGAAACTGAACTCTGTAATAATACATATAATTCAAAATAATTATAAAATATACTTTACCTCAGTCCCTGCGTCCAAATGGACATCAAATTTTAATTTTAATCCAGGCAAATGATAAGTTTTCCAATTTGAGCCCTATTTTTTTGTGTGAATAAAACATGATTAATTTTTTCCCCCATGTCAATGGGACAAAAAGAGCCCTCTTTAGAGAAGTTTGAAAATACTCATCTGCAAAAAAGGGTAAAAATTTTAAAAAAATGGGGTTTGTCGCAGAAAAGTAATATAGGCTATTCCTAGTATTATTATTATTTGAGATACAAAAATGCAACATATGCAAACAATTCTGAAAAAGATCTAGTTTTAGGAATAGTTTTCAAATTTATATGTAAAATTAAATTGCAAATTTTATTCGGAATCCAAAATTTGCCAAACTTCATTAAAAATCTTATAAAAATCTGGAATTAGATTAATTGCTTAAAATTACTTAAATTGCACCAATTGAATTCGGGACTGAAGTGGTTATTGTCGTTCAAAGGGTTCTCCTCGCACCAATGGCAAGCACAAAGTACGCATAACAGAATCATGGTGCGCTCTGCTAGAGCTACGTGTATTCATCATCATTGTTTATTTTGCACTCAACTACTGCCGCAAACATTTCAAGTATCACAACAAACATTCTGTAAAAATCCATGCAAACAATGTTGGTTATTTAGTTGGTTAATTATTGGTTGTGTAAACTTAACAACAGGTTTTTTGAGTGAATTGCCCGTGAAAATAGGGAGTTTATATGAAAACACAATAGATGTTACCTCCGTTTGAACTCTATCCTTGCTAATTAAGTATTTATTGCATTGTTACATTGTTATCGTTCCCCTACGAAATTCATATAATAAGAATGGAAATTCTACAACAATTACGCAGAATGCTAAAGTACACAAATACGTGAATGTACATAGCTGATAATAATATAATACGAGCTCATTGCTGTAATTAGTTATTACATTCATCCTGTGAGGGCAATTCAAAACTTTTTCAATTTTATTGTTGACATTACCCTTCAAAAAGAACTATGCATACTATTTGGTGTGGCCCTGGGGGCCGGGGCACTACAACTTGGAATTTCGATAAACACGGCACCTCCACCACAAAAGTTGTATGGTAACGGTAAGCTTCGTTCTCTATTTTGCGTACTCTGGAACCCATGCTTGACTAAAATGATACATATAGGAAATATATTCTACGTGGTATCCAATCCTGGTAAAGTTACAACTTTTAAAATTTTAATCATTGTTTTCAATTTTGAAATTTGTTTTGTCCTTGGAAATAAAGTTAATTTCTCCAAGGATTGATCGATTACTTATCTGTAGTCAATACACAAATTGTGCAATGCATAAATAAAACGGTATGCGTATTAATTGTCTAACCCACTTAAGCCCTTTATAGGGCAAGAGACTGGGACCCAAACCTTTGCTTTCTACCTTAACAATGTGAAATTCATGATTTTTTTTTAAATCCTTGATCTTTTAGGAATCAAATGCTGATTTTGGGTTCCAAATTGACATCAAATTTGAAGAAAATTATCCTAAATTTGATTTGATTTTCAAAAATTAGATTTTTTTGCAATTTTTCATTTGTTTTACATGTTTAAATTGAATCTTCTACAGACAAACAAAATATCCGGGACAACCAGGAAATTTGTGTTTTAGAGTGTTTTTATACACAATTGGATTTTTAACCATTCCAAAAATCCTTCTAATCATTAGAATTTAATAAGGACAAATTTTACCAATTCCCGAACAAAACAAAGCAGCTTTTTACCCGGGTTAAAAGTATGATAAAATTGCAGTTTTAATTGTGTAGATTTTGAAAAGTGGTGGTAAACTATTATACCTACCCTAAAAAGGGTAAAATACGGAACTGATTTCACACAGGTATAGTGTCTTCCAGTCGGGAAATGGCCTCTTAATAAACATTCAAACTCCATGTAAACAAAGTGTACGACGCGAGTATTCTTTGGGTAGAACTCTGTGCATGGTAATCTACCTGGACGCTGAGTCCAAGGTTAAAAGGGTTGAACACTCATCTCACCCTACTAACACGAAGATTGATGATAATTACCACAGGCCAGATGGTCTGAAACCCAGGCCAGAATAGCTGACCTCACCGGCCCTAACAAAACCGAGACCAAGACCACGTTTGGAATAATAAAAAAATAAAAAAATGAAATGAAATCGAAAGGGGGCCCCCGCTCTCATCGCAAGCTATCATTGTGGATGCTGTGCTGTGTTGTGTAGGAAATGTGGTCAGAAGATTAGAACGAAACAAAAAACTCACCCTCACAAAATCGTGACGCAATGAAAATTATTCGGACGAAAAAATGCGGGGAAAAAGTTTGAGAGTGACTATTGAACATGCAACTGGATATTAAATCCGAGAGATGTATCGTGAAATAAGAAAGGTTATTAAAAACAGCTTGCAGGTAGGATCGAAGCGTACTGGATTTACTCATGTATTAAGGCGGTATGTACCGTCCATTAGATTATTTAAGGTGGCGGTGTTAAAAACGAATTTGTAATAATTTCAATTACATTTTTTTTGTAAATCACTAGGATAAACTGACCCCTGCTAGGAATAATTTCTTGCGGTAGGAAACGAGCGGTTAGTTTAATCGAATTTTTAGTGCGAGTCTGCTGCCATGGAAAAATATTTATAAATGTCTTAAAACACTGCATAAATAAAAAAGTACGTTTTTACACGAGTGTTAGGTACATTTTCAGTTCTGAACGGTCGTTTTATTAAATTAGTAATTAAATTGAATATTGAGTCACATTTTCATTGAATATTTTCCTTGAAACAGTCGCGACCATTGCAAGTTGTCATGCATACAACTTGGCATTGTTTATTACATATATATATATCAAAAAGGTATTAAATAAATGGGCCTATTAATGTACAATTCTTTTCTTCAGTCGCAAATACTACAGATTGAGTTCTTTCCAACTGCCCTTCACATTTATAACTTGTGCAACCACCTAGTTAGTTAGGCACCTAAAGAGGATCACACCGAGTAAATATAATTTGTAAAACAAAGGGAATTCCTCCGGAATTAATTCATCAAAAAATACAACAGGCCTACTATTTTACTAGAGTATAAATATTAACTAAAATAACGTGTGTTAATAATTACATGCCAGCTAAAATGTACAATAAACGTATGTAAACTACCAAAAATTAATAAACGCAATTAATAAAACAAGACGGTAAAAAATAAACGTTCATAACAAATGCGTCTCGGAAAATGTAAGGTAAGTCCCAGCATACACATTTAAACGTCCCCTAACCCTGAGGGTGTATAGGCATTACATATTGTATAATGCTGAGACTCTGAATACATAACTAGTTCAGGATAGTAATGGTATAGTGTGATACACGATTTGTTAATTCATGAATGAAACTATTTACAATGAGTGCCTAGATTCACAGACATCCCCCCCCCCCAAACCAACCGTCGCACGTACACTTGCCCTCATTGCTTACATAACCTGTAATTGTTAAGAGCACTGACCTGCAACACTATTCCCCCCACCCCAGCATTTCAATTCAAACAGTCTACCATGCCATTAAGAGGGTGCTTCTTCCCCGTGGCTCGCTTGTGCTACTAATGAATTGGTAGATAACTAAGTCTGTCAGGATTTAATTTATGTAAATAAGTAAATGCACACGATCAGTGCAACATTGTTTTAATAGTGTAGTGTATGTGAGGAAACAAGCTTAAAAAATAGTATTGATTTTAGAATAAATGGCCGAAGTTTTACTGTTGATTATGGGATTGAAATTATATGGCTAAATTCGAAAAATAAATATTACGTTAGTGTTGTTTTTTCGACCGATTTATATCTGTATAGAGTAAACAAACTTAGATAAATATATATGTTTTGTGCGAAATAATGTTTTTCTTATCACTGTCCAGTATTTAATGATAATGTTATTCAGAACTGTGAACGAAAAGTGGCCTTTAGAAACATCTGATAATCAACAAACAACACTTAATTTTGTTTATGCGCCATTATACATTGTACCATTATAATCCCCAATCCTTCTCATAAAAGCAGTAACATTAAACTACCTTTCGGGCATTAATGCTGACCCCCTGGCACTTGAAGCTGGGCTATAACCCCCTCACTAACTCTTTGTTAACGACCAATTGGAAACTGGAAACGTACCTTTAATCTTTCCTTCTCTAAAACTCTTTTTAAGTGGAATGTTATCAATTTAAGTGAATAAAAAACATTAAGTGTATATCAGTTAAACTACATAAAAATACCATTGTGATCTCCAATGGGAGGTTTAACGCATTCACAATTTTATGGTTTACTGTAAAAGAATCGTTTCAGTGGTCATAATAATAATGTTTAGAAAGCTACTGAGAAAGATTAAGCAGTGGCGGCGCTACGGGGGTGCATGGGGGGGGGGCAATTGCCCCCCCGCTTGCCCCCCCAGTCGTAGTACACTGTTCTAAATTAATGTATATCGATTGCATTTTTTTTGCATTTTGCAACAAACTGTACATATTTGTGTTATTTTACTAAGTGTTTATCCCTTCATAAACAAAACGGTAATCCCTACAGTTGCCATTTTTCAGTTAAAACATGACGAAATAACTGTAGTATGGTGAAATTTTGATGATTTTTGAAATGAAATTTTAATGATTTTTGTCTGGCGCCGCCACTGAGATTAAGGCTGTGTGTTCACCAAAAACCAAATACAAAATATGCTTAAAACAGTAGTTATAAAGAGTATGATCATTAATCACAGTCTTTTGAAAAGACAAAAAAAAGTTGATGTATTTTTCCGCTATTGCTACTGTTTTGAACGATTTTTGGTGCAAAGGTTTTGCAAAAAGTATACTATTTGGATGGCTGATATTTTTATTGTAGCTTCCACTTATCTTTGACTAAAGAATGAGGTATTTTGAAATGTGTATCTTCAATACCTTACATTTTACAGTGTTTTACATTTTCCGGTACTTTTGTGGTATTTGTACCATCAAAAGAAAAAAATGAAGATCATAAGATACGAAAGCTATACATTTAAAAATACTACCTCATTCTAGTCAAAGATGAGTGTAAGCTATAATAAAAAAATCAGCCATCCAAATGGTATACTAGTACCAAAAATCGTTCAAAAAAGTAGCAATAGAGGAAAAATGCATCAACCAAAAAAATATATTTTGATCTTTTCAAAAGACTGATTAATCATCATACTCTATAACTACTGTTTTATGCATTTTTTGGATTTGTGTTTTTGGTGAACACACAGCCCTGCGATCAGTCCGCGTGAGAATAACGACAGATGCACACAAATTTACACCACCGTCAGTCACGTAGTTCGTTAAATAGTTATTAATCAAATGACAATGGTTAGCCTCTTCATATGTAAATTAGTCTAAAAAGAATTAGGTCTCAAGTTACAAGTTGTATTATTCTTACACCTGTTATGTCTGAAATGGTCAATAATACTCGACATTTCTTGGGTCTTCAGTACTGGTTTCGTACCCGTAACGTGAGTTTTCAGCTGTGATGTCTTATCTGTGAATTATAGCTGTAGTTAACTGTGGACATGTCCAGAGGCGACGTGATTAAACGCGGTGGAGACTTAAACAACTATCCCATTTGATATGTGTTGGCTTTGGTGAAACCTGTTGGTTTTACTGGAGATGTATACTTTATATTTGAATAAAGATTTAAGTAGTAGTTAATCACTTTATTTGTTTACAGTGTACTTACTTGTTTTAGGTACTTAGTTTTTTTTTGTTAAGTTTATATTAGTAAAGTCACTAGACGTAAAGAAATAGCAAAGATTCGGAGGTAATGTTTGGTTTTAATTGTGAGACGTGACATACGTACAAACGGACGGAACACGGACGAACATAAAAGTGATGCAATATACCGGAGTAGGGTGTCTTCAAATTTTCCATTACAAAATTCCCTGACTTTTCCAGGTTTTTCAGATGGAAAATCATATTTTTCTAGGCTGCAAATTTGGATTTCCCACACATTATAAATAATGGAGGAAAAATTGTTTATAAATTCAATTTCGATTTCGGCGGGAATTATAAACACCAGACAAGGCAGAATAATAATTTTAAGAATTGTTTTTTTTTCATTGAGAATTTCTATTTTCAGCAACAAAAAAGGTATTGAAATTACTAAAATATTGATTTTTTTTACATTTCTAGTAAAATTCCAGAAAAAAACAAAATTCCCTGACTTTTCCAGGTTTTCCAGTCTTGTAGACACCCTGTGGAGAATTTGATTTTCTCCGGTTGTTTCGTGTGAGTTGCTGAGGTAGTAACGTTGACTCTCAACGGTAGTAACAACAATCATGAAGTGGCATGTTGAAAATCGTGACATACTTGGCACAGTAATGTTAATTTTGATACACAATCGTAATGAAATTATTGTATTGTGTGTTGTTGTCATTTTAAATATAACAGTCTAAATTTAACAACAACACAGAGGTAAAGGGTCGAGATCCGCAATGATGAATGAAGTCGTCATGAATCCGTAGTTGTGGACAAGCCCGCGTTTTTGGCAAGAAGACCGATGTTCAATGCTTGTGATGTCCGTTTCCGGGTAAATTTTGAGTATTCTGCTAGATCAATGTCTTGAACTAGGGCGCGGAATAGAGGTTTTGAGATTTATGAAAAGATTCGAAGAAACGGATGTCCATTTGGGCCAGTTATTCACCCACATTAGCGATGCGGCTGGACCAGAGTAATCTTGGTGGGGGTTTCGCATGCAGTATAATATACATCCCCTTGAAGCACCAGTGCCTGGAGCTCGCACGCTGAGCGCCTGCAAGACTTCCAACGCAACCCGCCCTACTCGCATGTAAAAAGAGTTGCATACACGGCGGTCCCTCATCACAACATGCAAATAATCCCGCGTTTATAAAGTTGTTTAAACTCCCGATAGATAGCGCTGCGATCGCCACCGACGGCGAAACCGACGCGGCCGGTACAGGAAGTTCCCAGTCTCGCCGCTATGTAGCAGTTAGATCGAATTTCGACGTCAAAAACTTTTCCCCACCGAATAATAAAACTCGAAATCAACGGATATGATGCAGATGACTTCTAGGGAAAATACACAAGCGCCGTTTAAACTAATTACGATCCATTACATACCATGCGCATGAACATTAATGTGTCGTACTTAACAAGATATTTATTCTGAGTAAAGTATTAAACACTTTTTTTATATGATCTATTTCATATACCGTGACTCGATTCGACGCAATTATTGTGACCTTATCGACATGTTATTACAGTGTAATTGTTTTATATTGCAAGTACTTTTACAATCACGCAACCGTTTATTAGGATAATTTCATCAATTATACTATTTTTAAGAAACATGCGAAAAATAGATCAAATGCTAAAGCCAGAAAGTCAGTGACATGAAATTCCCAAGTTCTTAAAATAAGCAAAATAAAAGGCTTACGCACAAAATCTCATCTGTAATTTATTTCATTTCAATGTGTACGTAAAGATTGCATTAACTGATATTGTACATGTTACTAAAAGATTGTCGTGACAAAAAACAGAGACGACAAGAAAAAACGACAATCAATCAAATGTAACTATCATATTATAATATGTCATAACTCATAAGTAACGTGAACGTCTTTTAGGATCTCATTTTTGTAATCTCCATTTCTTTTTATATTGTTATTCCTTTGATCAATCATCCACTTACTAATACCAGTTATTTTCTTTTTACTACAACATAATGTTTTTGAAATGTTATACGAACTCTTACATACGATAGGCCTATTTTATAAATTATAAATTCTCTTTACTGTGTAAACTTATCTCGTGTCTATATATTTTGTAAATGTAATTTAATTTGGTGTACATTCAGTTGTCTATTATACTGCGCTTGTGGGTCTCCGGACCTGTTGTCAATAAAGAATAAAAAAATACGATTTGTATACAATTAATTTGTTGTGAAATGTGATAACGAATTATATATTTAATCCTATATTTAATCCTATATTTATAAACAAAAAAGTATTACAATTTGAATTCTACCGTGGATTCATACCACATATTTTTTATTTTTCATTCTAACTCATTACTTTTTAGTGCCCATTATAATTCACATTCATTTCATTTCTGTAATTAATATTTCGCTGGTAGTAAAATTATGCCCTCCCATGACTTACGTAGATTTATTACGAAATCAACACCACGTTGTCATGTGTACATTACCAAGGCCAACTACAAATAATTAGTATCATTACAAAGATTAATGTTTGAATTAATATCGCAGAACTAATTTTAAACACGTTTCGAAGTTATCTGAGGACAGACAGGTTGGCGTGACAAGAGGTGGACGACACTAAGCAAGTCACAACCGTGGAGGTACGTGACCTAGGCTAACGTGCGAGTTGGAGCCGAAAACAAAAACAAATCAGCTTTTCGTAATGATGACCGCTATAAGGCTCGCATCCACATCGGACGGCGTAACTCTTTTCAGGTGTCTAACGATAAGTTAGTAGGGTGAAATCTCGAGAAAGAAATCAAGTCAGCATTGCTGGTGGCGGGATTCAAGCTCGTGACCTAAGAAATCATTATACAGACTACGCATGAGATATCTATGACTGTGTATACCTGCTACAAAACAATTGGGCCATACTCATGGTATAAGTCGAGATACGAAAATGTTACAAAATGCTAATTTTCAAAAAAAGTTTTTTCATACCTATTTAGAACTAGCTTTCAGTCATTGTATATAACGTCAATAATGTAGCATATATATGAATTGAAACCTTTGTTAAATTAAGCATTGAACATTAGATAAAAACCTAATTTCTCAAAATATTTAAATGGTAAAAAAAAACGTATCTCAAAGGTATACTGTGTGACATATCGACACATCATTTTGTTGTTGTTGTGTGGTGGTGATGTTGTGTGGTGGTTGGTGGTTGGGGGGAAAGGTATAGCATGGCGGTTATTTTTATGGTGTTGCTTATTTGGACTGCATGGTGATCAATTATATTTATGAAGGATTGTTTCCTTTGAATGTCATCCACTATAATATACAATCCGAGCAAACAACCCCAATATACCAATTAAAGTATAACAAGAATTTTAAATTATAAAATAAACAACAAGAAACATGAAATTTTCTCTTGTCATATAATAAAAATTCAAAACATTTGGAACAGAAACGTTTTTCAAATACGAATTACGTCTAAACGAACGCCTTGTTTTTCTTGTTTCATTTCGTTTTCCCTTCAGATTACCAGGAAATCCGCCCCCCCCCCGCCCCCTCACGCTTCATTCCACGTCGCACATCTTGACAAATCGATTTTTTAAGAGAAGTTGATTCCCTATGTCCTCGCCACATGACGGCATCTACTTTTACAGCTTAGATTGATCCGAGTCGAGATTTCCAAGGGGCTCTGGAACACCGCCTTCTAGACGAGAAACTCGCGCAATCTCTCACTGCCTTCTTAAAACCTCTTTGCCCTCCACTGCCTCCTAGAATGACAGTGTCTGTCATCCAATCCCCCACAGCCTTCTAATTCTTCATTAGCCCTTCACTGCCATCTAGAATATCATATCAGCACAATCTCCCACTGCCTTCTAATCTAAGCTTGCTTCGCTATCACTGCCTTCTAAAATCTATTTGCCGTCCACTGCCTTCTAGAATGTGTATGTCATCCAATCCCCCACAGCCTTCTACTTC
This sequence comes from Sweltsa coloradensis, assembly GCA_024449915.1. Classification (NCBI taxonomy): domain Eukaryota; kingdom Metazoa; phylum Arthropoda; class Insecta; order Plecoptera; family Chloroperlidae; genus Sweltsa; species Sweltsa coloradensis. Next base: position 167,437 of record JAMZAV010000143.1, on the reverse strand, counting down.
TTCATTAGCCCTTCACTGCCATCTAGGTCCTAGAATGTCATCTTAGTATAATATCCCACTGCCTTCTAAGCTAGCTTTGCTCTTCACTGCCATCTTAAATCTATTTTCCGTTCACTGCCTCCTAGAATGTTTTTGTCATCTAATAACCCACTGCCTTCTAAGCGACATTAGTCCTTCACTGCCACCTAGAAAATCATCTCTGTACAATTTCCCAATGCCAGCTTTGCTCTTCACTGCTATATTTAAAAATTGTCCTTCACTGCCGACTAGAATGTTCCTGTCAGTTTATCAACTACCGCCTTCTAAACTTACTTCACTACCATCTTAAATCTATTTGCCCTTTACTGCCTTCTAATGTTTCTGTCAACCAATCTCCCACTGCCATCTAAGCGATATTAGCCATAGTGAAATAAAATTACGTATAACACATTATACTTTGTAATATTGGTGCATGCCAATGTATAATATCTAGTTATACACGTTAGATGTTGTTTTGAATCACACATGTTTACTTTGGTACCAGCTACTCATGTCAGTTGACTCTCAAACATCGACATATTGTCATAAGCTGGTGGAGGAACTTGAAGTACTGGTTACACCGTCTCTCAGAAGACCGTCTGTTGCTCTCGACGTAAGGAGTCACAATAATCAAAGTCAGGATCTAGGAATGTAATTGCTATCCTTCAGTGTACGGTATAATTGATTATTGTTGTTGTTTAGTCCTACTTCTTGTTCTTCCGCATACCATTTATAATTAATAACTTTTCTAGTAATAAACAAAATCAACACTAAAAAAATAACCATGTATGACAGATACCCAAATAATATAGTATGTGTTGCATTGTAATTTTACTGACTTCTTCGTATACAACTTAAATAGTTATTATATTCGCTCATTTTCACCATCGTGACATTCTTCGAGGGATTCTAATGGACTTCACAACCACCAAAACAATTAAGTTGATAATCAGGTAAAAAATATAAACTCAAAGCTTTTGGTTAATGGTGATTACAAGTCATTTGGCATTGTAATATTGGACCAAAATATAATAAAAATTAAATAAATACGAAGAATGGCCACAATCGTGTCAGGCCTATGTCTACAAACTACACTCTACAGCGATGGAGCGAGAGTATGAAGATACCCAATATTAGTAGTAGTGTGTTGCATTGTATTTTATGACTTCGTTGTTACAACTACAATAGTTATATTCGCTCATTTTGCCCCACCATCCATGCTTTCTCAGGGTACAATGGCTTTACAACTACAAAAAAATAGAGTTGACAACCATTCTAAAAAATATAATCACAGTTTTTGGTTAAGTGATTATACAAGTCATTTGGCATTGTACTATCGACCAATATAGTAAAATTAAATAATACGAGAATGGCCACATTCGTGTCAGCTTTGTCTACAAAGCTACACTCTACAAGCGATGGACGAGACGATGTATGATGTAGGTGAACGTTGCCTGACCTGAGTCTGAGCTACAGCTTTGATGCTGTTACTGAACGTGCACTCACACCATACTTCAGCTGTGTCCTCGTCTTGCATGTACCGTCCACTCCTGCTTTCTGCAGCGGCAGTGTATTAACTGTATTAGTTGTTAAACTAGAGATTTTGGCATACGCTTACCTATAGAGAGGAATAACATTGTTTTTGAGGTAATATATTTAAATACAAATCATTGAACTATTCACTGCTAATAAAAACGAGTTTTAACAGTGAATGGTCCCATGATTTATATTTACATACTCTTACTTGTCTGAAGATTTTTGCCACAGGTTGAACGTAGAACCATTAGATACACAGTATGGTAGAACTATAGACGGACTTCAATTACATTTTATTCTGAACACTTATTTTTCCACTAGACGTAGTCTTACCTATACATGCTGTGAAAGCCCTGATGTTTTGATTTCTGGTACTGACTTTTTCTCATGTATTAATTTTATTTTATAAACCAAATTTTATAAATTTATTTCGAACATTTTGTGAGCATCAGCAGTAATTGCACCTATTTTTAATAGTTTCATTATTTGTAACAAAGTAAACTGCTTCAGCACCCTGATTTTACAATTTTCTTTATACTTTTCTTCATTGCGAAACATTTATTATAAGCACTGAAGTCCACTAACATTTCTAAAAGTACTCTCATACAATTGATGGTAAAATCTTCTGCAGCTAACAGTTGTGTAATGTACTGAATTATGTATACCCACAATAATTTTATTTCTTTGACACAATAAGCACAAATATATATACGTGAATAAAGTTATTTTTAATCTATATTGTCTTATGTATTAACTTTCCAGTCTTTTACTTTGAGAGGCAAAATCAAGTATGCCAAAACTGCCAATGAAGTTATTTGACTTCATATGGCATAAGTCATAACGTAATGTACATGTTATAGGTCTAGTATTTTGAGTTTAGAATGATTTCTATTTAAGCAAGTATTAATATCTCATGTAGTTTATTCAACAACTCCTCTTCACATTTTACTTCAGTGGGTGTGATTCTCTGTAAACTATAGTCGTAAAGGCTAAATTACCTAATGGATTACGGTATCGGCGTTAATTACCATCAATATAATATAATTTATTTTTCTTACTTGCGTTAAATGATAAAGCAGAAATTAAAGTAAATCTTTGTCCTCAAAACTCCGAAATATATGTTGATTGGATTATTCATATCACAATTCACAAGCTAAAACAGCATAAAACTTGTCATTTCTGCTACATATATCTCCAAAGAATTTTTTTAATGTTTGTAACTTATTTCCAACAAATAATTTTAAATATGATACATTAGCAACTAATTATTCATGAAATATTACGAGCTGGATTTCATCTAAAAACTCTAGTTCGCATAATACGTTCCTTCATCTTAAATCCATGTTGGTGTTATTTATTTCCATAATCTAAAATCAATTTGTAACATAATGTGGTGAAATATCAGGTAAATCAACATAATGGTAAAACTAACCGGAAAACATAAATAACCAAACACCCTCAGGACTCGTTTATGTTTGTAAAGTTGTCCTTAATCTCACCAGTGAAACGTGGGTTCATCATATCTTGAACCCACTATACTTGAACCTACTGTAGCAGATGGTAGATCGGTGAATAAAACAACCAGCAAGACACAAACTATTGAAAATTACACACAATGCGATGGACTATGGGCACACTGACCAGCTTGACCCCCCCCCCCCTCACGAAATGTGAGGTGTGCCACGTCTTGGTACTTTAACACTCCACTCAACACGAGGGCCACGCCGACGTATTATAGATGGGATGGTCGACAACCAGACCGAATTGAAATTATTGAATATAATAGATCATTAAGGCAATTGATAAAATAATATGTCTTGCATTGTTCTGTGATAAAAAACAACACCCAAAGCTCATTGAAAAAGAACACCTATTATCATATGTAATCTGTGAACTTGCTACTGCAAACGAAATTACACGCGGCATTCATTTTTATTGTAGAAAATTTGAAAATTTGGAATTATTGTTCACAGTTTCCTTTATTCAAAAAAAGTACATTTCGTTAACGAATTCCATAAAAAAAACAGTTATCTAATTAGTTATAGTAACGTCATTTACGTGGTGTTTTAGTTGAAAGCAGTAACCAAATTATCAAGCAATTTTGATTGGCTACGTCATGAGTATTGAAAATTGTAAAATTGAATATAAAATTTAAAAATAAACCAATATAATAAACTAAATGAGCGGATATTGAAAAAATTGAAATGATTTTGTACATGAAAGAGGAGTAATTTTTTTTTTTTGATAACAACATGAAATACATTTTGAGGAATGTATGCCATCATGTAACAATATCCTAACGGATCAGGTTGTGAAGGTTGTTGTAGTTATTTAATTATTATTTTACTTGTTGTTACTCTGGGACGGAAAAAGAAGAACTTTTGTGTTTCTACTGTGTTAGAATAGAAATTAAACCTGTTGATAATATAAATACATGTAGCGTATATGAAAACCTAATTAAAATGTATAAAAATCAAATCATTGTGAGGCAATAAAACCAGGTTTGAAATGAAATATCACTTTTCTGATTCTCCCAAGCTAGACTTCATGAAAACGTGAAACACACGTTTTGGAACGGTTAAAAACTAATCAATATAAACAAAACACATTTCTCCCACGCCCAAAATTACAGGAGTCTAACAACTTCCGTTCCTTCAGTTCCGTTGAATAATAACCAATAAGAAGAAAGCACGAAGATGTTGACTTGTGATTGGTCTAGCAGTCGTCACGGCCCGGTAGGTCTAATTGTTCTGCCTGCCATCTCAACGCCTGGTGGCAATTACCTACCGGCTAATGCATGTAATGTTGCATTACATGGCCATAGGGGACCCGAGCTAGATAGAAGAAAAAATGGTTTAAAGGGTTAATAACGTCAGAAAGAAAATTTTGACCACCACGCACCACACAAGTTGTATACTAAACTAAAATGACCCATTAAAAAAACTATATTTTATAATTATGTTTTTACACGTTTAAAAAAAAGTTTTTTGATATTATAATTTGTGGAAATTTGCGTTTTGGCAAAATTCTTTATTTTCGTTGTCGGTCTAAGTGCTAGGCATTATATTTTGTGCTTGTTTGTTGGTACTTAACTACTGTATCATTACATACAATATTTAAAGAAATGTGCCTATACAGCACAACGTAATGCTAATAGTGCCAATGAACCGTATTCTCTCTCTCTCTCTCTCTCTCTCTCTCTTCCCTCTCATGTTCGTCCTCTCTCAAGATTAATCTGTTACCTTCAAAAAATAATTAGTAACTTGTTCAAAATATCACGTTATTAATTAGCTATTAATTGAATGCTATAAATTTCAACGTGTTCCTACGTTTAATTGCGAAACAGACAGGAATTGGGCTTGAAATAATTGCTTCATTCCCCATGCATATTAGTTGAGTGAAATGACCTTAAGGGGCAAGTCACACCTCACGTTTAATGTATTTTAAATGGTCCGTTAAATTATGGTTCTTTTTCATAATCAAAATGTGCAATTAAGGGGAGAAATACGCCCAAGTACACCACAAAAATTAGAATAAAAAATATTTCGAAGAACTTTATACATCTACTATTTTTTATATTTTCTTGATGTTGATCTCGTAGGACGTTTCTGCTGTTATTTTACCGATAGAGGTGCACAGAACACGCAATACTCTAAATTTGGTAGGTATTCCGTCTAACCCAGCCACCGGCAATCCTAGTTTATGGCCTTTTGAGGTTTACCTCATTCAAAAGGTGAGTACTGAGGTGGAGATAGTAGCTTACAACATTGCTTTAACCCTTCCTGGTCCCCTACCTAGAATAGGGCTGTGCAAGTTCGTAAGTATGCACATCAGAGGTCTTTAGTTTGAGGTTGTTAACTGTTTCTTTAATATTTACTAAAAAATATTTTTTAAATTTACTTATTTTTATTTATTTTTATTATTATTTTTTTTTTTTTAAATCAACCAGCGCACTAATAAAGGAAGAAGTACTTAATTCATGACTTTCTAAAAATGTCGAACAACTAAACTAAACTCAACATAATATATGTGTTCTTTTTACGTATTCGATGTCTCCAAATTTTTTCGAGCAACACATTATATTTATGTTCTAATGCTGGGCTGACCGAAATCGTGCTTATATTTCCCCTATTACTAATATTTAGTATTATTTCGTTCTTCGCTGCATATCAAATCATCTTAAATACAAGAACACCTGTTTACACTGAAGCGCAGACATCTATTAAACCTTCCCTTGTGCTGTAGGACGTCGAAGATAGATAGCAGGCATACATCAATATCATCACATCATTTAACACGATGTAGCTAATAAATTCTGAATTTTAAACAATCTGTTTCCACTTACCCTATATTTATCACTTGAAAATATATGTTTCGTAAGGAAAACCATTCTTATAGTAGCTATTATGTGAAAAGATAGGACCCTGTATTCGTGTAGAGTTTTAATCATATACGCTAATTTCAATGAGATAAGAGAAACACGAACATATTTTAAGGAAGTTGAATAATAGACGAAAATTATGGAAGGTTTCTTAAATTGTGTTAAAATATGTGTTTGTACTTAATTATATAAACAAAATATTACAAAGGCAGGGTAGAGAAAATCTCACGTTACGTATACGCAACATCACGTTCATCCGTACTTTTAGGTATAATATAAAAAAGCTTTTTGAACCGGAAAGTTATAAAGTTTAGACAAAATCTCGAAAAACAGATTATCAAGGTCACAGACGCACTAACAATTTCGTCGTCATATCAGTAGGCCTCTGCTTGAAGATGATCCGGTACGTGTGGCAATCTTTAGTGTGTTTGTGACCGTGATCGCATCTGTTTAACGTGTGTTTCATGCATGATATTGGTGACATGACATTTGCAAATACACGCATATCTTGTTAGGGTCGAGCAAGAATTATATATGCTTAAGATAACAGGCAGATAACGCTTACTCTAATGTCATTTGGAAAATTGACTCCTCTGGAAAATTTGAAAAAAATGTTTTTCAAGACATTCCTTAAAACCGGTCCACCAAGTCAAAAGCTCCAGCTAAATTTAGTTATCACCAACTTTTATCTGGAATTTAATCGGCATCGTGAACTATTCTGTTTTTCTTAACTGAAAGTAGTTCTTTAATTTCATCCATGATGTAAATTAACACTTTATGGAATCATCCCGAAAATTTAAATATTGCTTAGAGGTGTGTACCATAATTACACCTAGCGAGTTCCCGATAAATAAAATTGAGAACAGCATTGTTAATAGTGTAATCCTACCCACTTATATCAGTTCTTGTACGTGATTGTTTGTTACACTACGATAGGTCGTTCCTCTTCAATCAGTTCCTCTTCTTTTTCTTCAGTTCTTATAGTTAGTCACCTGGCAGTGAAGTACTTGCTTTTTCTTCAGTTCTTATATATTTAATCAGCTGGCCTGGCAGTGAAGTACTTGCACCTAATCGAGATGATTGGATGGTAAAACCAGCAAGGTAAAAACAAAGATCAATAATAAATTACGGTAGTACATGATGTGCAGTCGTGATGTTCGTTTCAAGATACCCTGCCAACCCAAAGGGTGAAACTCAACCCTTGCTGCACGAAGGAAGATGCCCCACCATCAATTATCTCGTCAAGGGGTGAGATGTAAGAAACAACCCTTGCACCCTTGCTACTTTCAAAACCTCAAGTGATCACCCGAGAACTATTGTTCTTATTCGTAGGAAGTGTAGTACGTGTGAGGGTAGTTTTCTGGAATAATCAAAGGATATATTTTATAAAACTCGATCCCACACAATTCCGAGTTTAAAATTTCCCTTGATAAACGTGTACTTGTGTGTGGTGTTAATTTACTGACATATTTAGTGTTTTAATTTTTTTGTTTTTTATTTATTTTTTAATCTTCGTTTAATATTTTTACCATGTATGCATATGTTTATTTTATTTTAACTCGAGTGGCATTCCTATAAAATATTGTGTACATAAAGGCTTATTGATAATAACAATTCGTATTTTGGACTGAGGCAAACCTTGAAAGCAAACATAATCTAAGATTGTTGTTACGCATGAGATTTATCTACATTGCGCTGGTCAAAAACCATGTTTTTAATGTTGAATGTTTAGAAATAAAAGTAGAATATCTACCATTATATTCTGTAGGGATGTCAAGGCCTTGCTCACTCGTGAATTACGAAAATATTGTTTTGGTTTGTCCAAAAATCTAAAAATATGCCTGTATAATCCCCACAAAATAAATAAAGATCTAAGATAGCACAGCCAAGAATAATCTTGTGCATTTTTACAACCCCTATTGTAAACGCACCGTTCATTTACGTTGTATAAGGTTTATAAAAGTATTTAAAATAAAAAATCCCGTCCACTATGATAAATGGTTAACGCTGATAAGGTGTAGTGACAGGGTCGAGTGATAAGGGCTCCTCCGTTTGGCGCCGAAATAAATCCGGCCAATCACCTTCTCGCGTGTAAACGCTGTCTTGGGGCACTTTCCAAAGACGACTTATAGCACCCCCCCCCCCCCCTCCCCCACAAACCCCGTTCTTGTTAGCGACATGGAGGGCTGATTTACATATTCCAAGTCGCAACTGTAGAGCTTATACATACCCCATTCAGAAAACTAGATGCCAAAAAAATCGCGCAATTTCGTCACTTTTCTAATCTTTGCCACGTTTATTATGGGGTCGTGTCGTTTCGGCGTCACAGTCGGGAGCTATCTCGACGTTTCGTAGGGCGACTGGTCATCGGTCATTGTGGTGGTTTTTATTTTCATAATGTTAAGAGATTTAAAATCAAAACATACACGTTTTATTGTAAAACTTTGTTTTTTAGTTCATGAACTTTGATAATCAGGTGTTTTAATCATTTCTTAAGTTCAGAGAAAAGTAGGGAAACATTGTTTTGAAATTAAAATCTATGCCCTTGTTTGTATTTGACTGTACAAACACAATTTAAAACAAATATTTATTTATAAATTGGCTGGAAAGTACACTTTATTTCTGAATCCGTTTTAGAACTGATGATATCATTAGGAATAAAATCACTTAGACCCACAGCAAGACTCTCTTTCATCTATTATTAAACAATTTACTACCCATTTTTACAACCATTTGAGTACTATTCGATGCTTGTTGTTTTGTGCTTATCAAATTAGACAATTGCTGTTTAAAAATATAAATAAAACCCGAAAATTATACCAGTGACGTAACAAGAAATCGGTGAATTCAACGCTGTTATACTAGTGAATGATCCCCGCCCAAATATTTGTATTATCAATAATATAATATATATACATATCCAAAATGGTATCAATCAACCAAATTGTCGAAAAATGTTAGATCATACCACATATTCACAAACCAAAATTCATATTTATATACTTACAGGGCTACATTCAATGATTTTTTTATAATAACAAATAAATATTGTTTTAACCCGGCACCTCCACCAAAAACGGTCATAAGTATTACCTACTTTTCTAAGAATTTTGTTGCACGTCTTACAATGAATGCAGCATGCAGCTGCAAAACATTCCATTATTTCATTCACACAATTCATCACTTATTACTTTTTATCATTATCATCTTAGCAAACTGCTATCCAAGTTCATCTCTTTCATCCAATTACCCCAACCATAATTGCATTCTTTATCATTTTTGTCACTGACGTTCTTACAATATGTATTGTATTGTTTTGTGTCATTTAGTTTATAACATTAACAATAGAGTGCAATAAATAAAAACAAAAATATGCAATGTATTGTAGAATATTGCAATAATAAAACAAAACTTTGAATAAATTATGACCATTATTATTGATTGGATTTCGTTCTTGTCTTGGGTGTAATCGCCTCTAGGTTCATCGCGAAGACAATCCCCTGAATTACCCTGTCGGTGGCATGATAAGGAGATGTCAACACAATAGTGACAAGGGTTAGTCGCCGCGTGACGCCTGTCAATAGGCTGGCATGCAAATGAAGGGACGCCTAGCCTGGCGGGCGACCAGGCGACGCGCCGCGGGGACGAAGGAAATTATTACGACAAGATTTAATCAAATTTCACGCACCATGGTGCATGGGTTTACTTCACTTGGTGCGACTACCGGGATTGAAAGTGTATTTGTATTTGTATGAGGAAGGTAAGATATTTATAAGCGTGTGCAAGAACCAGGCAAGTATAGTACTAATTCGTAGGACTATACACTTCTCAAAAACACTTGGTACAATATTTAAATGACTTATTAGCCATTTTCATCAGGTTATTGATAAGCATGACAACATTATTACAATCTATAATTACTCTTACAATTGATTTACACTTGTGTGTTTTTACACTGTTTTACTTAGAAGGTAGTGTTTGTTTCAAATTTTATTAGAACATTTGTACATTTCACATTACAATAACACAATTTAAAGTGTATGTGTCCCTTTAGATAATACAAACAAAAGTTTACTTCAGTTTTTAACGTTGGGATGCTAATTACTGTCAATTAACCTGTTAAGATGGCTGATTAGCCATTGAAATATTAAACCAAGCGTTTTTATTTTGTAAGTTGTGTATAGTCCTAGAATACCAATTATTATGCTAATGTTACCTACTCTAAAAAGGTTTCATCACTAGGGCAAAAATGATTTTCCTGGAAATATTGCAGCTTAAAATTTAACCGTTTTGAATTAATTTCAAAATTGTTTAATTTGGATGAGCGTAGCGAGCGAAGCGAAGATTCCATTTCACTACACTGGAGAAAAAAATCCGGAATGTTTTTCTTTCTTTTTTTCTGTTTGTATTATTGTGTGTTTGTTAACACGATTCCGGCTAAACCGATACTCCAATTGTGATGAAATTTTATGGAGGCCTTCGAAATCTCTGAACTTAGAACTGCCACGTTTTTGAGCGCAATCGAAAATTTTTTTCTCATAAAAATCGCAATTTTACGAATTTTTTCAATTTTTAAAACATTTCTTCGACTTATAACACCGACATGTTTTATCCCATTGTAATGATTTTTTCACAGAACCATAATTTTATGCATTAATATATTCGTGTTAAATTTTAGCGTAATCTAATAATTATTTCTTATAAAAATCGCAATTTTACGCTTTTTTTCTTTTTTTAAAATTACTATTAATAAAAAAATTAAAAAAATTTTAATTTTTAATTTTATTTTATTTAATTTTAAAAAAATCTTCGACTTAGTAATAATTTTCTCACAGAACAACAGAAAATCCGCATAACACAATGGCAGCTCAATGCACCAATATTACGCTCATCCAACAACGCGGCGGGACTTAAGCGTTTTCCTAGTTTAATGTTAATAGAGACGTATAGTCTATTTACAATACATTTGTCAAAAGAGTATCAACAAGAATAGTAATGACTGCAATAATACAAAATATGATAAGAAAAAATAACAAATTATTATTGACTCGACTAGCCATATGTACTGCGGAAATATAACCAGGGATCGTATTAAGAAATTAATCATATAAAATAAATTAACTGATGATAGAAAAATACATGTTTCGTAAAAACAAATATAAATACATTAATGATGAACGCGTTATGACGATGTAAAATGTTGTACTGTGCCGTATTATTCATGGATATATAATAACAAAGCCAACTAATTAAGTTCTCTCAATGTTTAAGTAACACTCAAAAACTTTTTACCTAGATGAAACCTCTTGCCAGATAAGTGCTGTGAGCTATAATTATTATTTTCTTATAATGAGATGTGCTCGTTCGGAAAAAATACATAACAAAATGTAAAATGTTTTAAACATTAAAAACAACTAGCTACTCGACGGTTTCAATTATCTTAGAAATATTTTAAAGACGCAACATGCATAAAAATATGCTGTTTTGAGTTTTGAGTGAAGAGTTAACAATATAATGTACACGATTAATTTATGTTATTATTATTTAAGTAAAGGGCATTATATTTTGTTCGAAAATTAATATAGAAACTTGCAATTTTCATATAAAATTATTACGTGCTTGTTTCGCTGGTAAAAAGTACTTACATAATAATTCTATTTTGGCAAACACTAAACCTAAGCTGAAAACCTTAATGTTTTAATTTATAAATGTAAACCTTGCCTATTTAATAAGTAGAGAACAATAATAAATATAAAATAATTATTTGAAAATTAGTAATTATTTTCAAATAGGCAGACAAATTTAAATTAAAACGTATCGCAAATTAATGAGTAATAACTCGCAATTGTGAAGATGAAATACCACAATGAAATACATCAATAGATAGGCGGTTGTTTCCATTGTACTTATAACTAACCCCCTAACCTAGTTAATTAGCATAGTAATATCTCCACGTCCAACTAAGAATAAGAAGAAGGGTTGGGGAACGCGCGAAGAGACTAATTCAAGCGGACGCATTAGTAGCAGTTTCGTATTCAACAAGTTTTACAACGCCGAACTCGGTCGAACTAAAAAACAGAGGGAGGGAGGACTTCGCACAGTTAATTACCCAGATGGAACGATGGCGTCATTCTTGATGAACTTGACATTGGTGTCACGTGTGTACAGGGATGCGCAAAAGAAATGAAACACTGTTTGGGTTGGGACGCGTGTATGTTCATTGTTTTGTTAGATAAATTGTTAGGGGATGAATTTAACTATAATAATGTATTAAAATATGTAGGAAAAGTATAAATTTGCGAAAATATTAAAATACTTCTTGTTTACAATGGAACGACTTGTAATAATGTATCAATAGCTGGAGGTGATTTTCGTTTGATTCTGAATATTAATTGATTATTTGATATAAATACATTTATTGGCGTTTGTTGACTCTATTTCATTATCTCCTTTTAAAACCTTATGTTCTGAGTTTCCTCCTGCATTTATTTTAAAATTATGTCATATAAGTTGAATCAAGATAAACTTAAACTTATTCTTTTCAAATTATATTAGTATTGGGGGCGCTGAATAACGCCGAATCGATCGTGTGTAGTGTACGTACCACGCTACTCTTTAGTAAGAAAATTGTAAGTACACTACACACGATCGATTCGGCGTTATTCAGGCGTCCCTTAGTATTTAGTACAAAATAAAGCCGTGTGTTTACTGCTGAAGAATAGCCCTTGAGGCTTTCATCCCAAATTTCCCTCCCAACCTGAAATCAAGTGGTCATGTCCGAAGAGAATTAAGTTCATTTTATTTTTTGTATTTGTTATTTATAACGAACTACAAGTACGAATAAGTTATGGTATAGAAAAGGATAGCCCAGTCACATGCCAAAAGTAGTTTTGGAAGTCCGTCAGAGAAATAAATTTAATTAAATGTGGATATATATAAGGAATGAAATGATGTGATATAGCAAAAAGCCAAGATAATAATTTTCAAATAAAAATTATTTGAGAAATAGCACGAGACGAAAAAATGTATTTGCAAATAAAAAGAAGTAAAATGTTTGAAAATGTGTAAGACTTAGGATAGAGGTGGATGGATAGAGACCAATAATATTCTGAAATCAATTATCGATGAGATAAGAGGATAGTTTCAGAACGAAACGTAAAGTGTTATTTCATTTATGTCTGGACAGTAGCTCTGAGATTCTCGGTCAAAATTGTGTTAAACATATTGTAAAATGTACTGCTTACGGTTGTATACTGCAGTTGTTGACAGTGCTAAATCATCGGTAGAATGTACGAAAAAAATTAACAGCAGTGCAGCAAGTTGTATACATGTAACAGATGCTTTTAAAACTGGGGAAATAGAAATTAACAGCATTAAATTTAAAAGTTAAACTAGGCTGATACTGATAGTGCTGTGTTAAGGTCCATAGCACGCAACGTTGTGTGTGTATAAGAAACACACTTCATCAAATTAGGAAATTTCTATTTTCAGGTGAGAAAAAGGTAACAATTTAAGCGTTTATGACGGTCATATAAGCCGCTGCAGATAAGCACTCGACCCCTTTAAATATAGAATAATATTACTGATCTTGAATTTGAATAAAAATCTACGCTTTCCTGCAGGGGTTCTATATCAACTTACCTCTAACTTGTACCAGAATCATGATGAATAGTTTGATGTTATTTTGGAAACGAACCTGAATGTGGCTCACATCATACCACAACAAGTGTTCAATCAGTGTCAATTTATTATTTATTTTTAGAAAATTAAGAAAACACAAATTCTGGATATGTATTCAAACTCAATGCTAAAAGTCCCAATTTCCGTTTTTAAATTTAAATTCAACATAAAAAAATGAGCTAAAATAAACAACTTAAATTTTAAAATATATGCAAGCTTTATTTTAATCTTAGGACGGTTGAAGTTTAGTTGCAAGTAGTTACTTTACTTGCTTCCAATTTCCAAATATTCAGTATTTCTTGAACGATCATTTTGGTTGTTTGTTTAACCAGACCTATAGAAATCCCCCCCCCCCCCCCTCCCCGTTACACACAAACAAAAGATTATTATTATAATCACCGTGATACACATAAGAATAGTTTGCACTAAGGCACGCGCCACTCGTAAACATGAACGCCCTTCGAAGTACAGTTCTTGTTTGGAACGCCATCACCATAACACAACAATCCTCCATCACAGCCTTCATAAAACTTTACTGCAACCAACTGTACTAACCATAAGGCCTGAATGGAATGAGATGCATTATCCCCAACCTCTAAAAAGAAGACAAAATGCACGCATGACAGCTCAAAACGGCCACCGAGTATTCAAATTTAATGGAGCTTTGCATATGAGTTCGAAATTCTTTTCTTCTCTTTTGGTGTTTTTTGTATTAGTCCTTTGACATCACTTCCCCCAAGTTTTTTTTCGACTTTCATTAGGTTGGCATTGTGAAGGTTCTATATATCTCTGGGATGCATGCATAGAAAGAATCTTCTGTGCCTTCCCTCCCAATGTGCGGTGTGTGCACCGTAGGTAAAATAAATACAGGATGTTGGGAGAGAAAGGGTTGAGATGAGTGTAAGGAAGAACAGCAGGTTTGTTAGGAGGGTGACGGGGTCTAAGAATAACCCTTTAACCACTGACCCACAGACACGATCACGAAATAAATTGAAGTTTTGTTTTATTTTGGGGATATTTTTTAAAATTTAAACACCATATTGTTGAACGTTTGTTATGATTTTTTTCTGGATTATGAAAATAAAAGTGTAGGGCTATAGCAATTCTACTTGTCACTTGTGGGGTAATCCCTGTTGTTGGTGATTAATAAATAAAAAATTAAAAAAAGATTGAGTATGAAAAAAATATTAAATTTGTATTGGTAAAAAAGAGGTTTAAAAAATTAGTAAAATCTTAAATAAAACCAAATTAAAGTGAATAAATATTAGTAAAATAAACATTGATATAAATTTAATTCCGGAAAGAAATGTTTTTTTTTATCAATCGGCAAAAAATCAAATAATCGGCTTTACAATTTAATTTCAAAGATATTAAGTAAAAAGAAAATCGATGAACATAAGTAAAATCGAATTGAAGTAGAAAATAGCAGTATATTTAAATGAAATTATCATTTGTTTCCTAGTGTTATCTAGATATCGGTGACATAGACAAAAAGGTGATATAACTGTACGAGATGCGTTAGAAAATAGTTTACCGAAATATTTGAAGAAACCTTGAATAATTTGTCTCCGTATAACTAAGAAACAAAACATTGTAGATCCACACAATTAAACGTGTAAACGTTCAACAAATTGACAGCATGTGTCTTCTTCTGTATTTATTCTCCAGTGAAGTGAAGACTAAAGGTTGCTGGAATTTTCAAGCATCCTATGTAAGAGTCTCCTTGTATTTCTGTTTGTGCATACATCTACATAATGTGGCATGGTTTGCGGTAGACGCTGGAAAGAGAAGAGCTGTATGGTAAACTAGCAAAGAGGGAGACACAGAGAGGAAATGAGAGACAGGAGAGGGGAGGGGGGGGGACTCAGAGTTGACGATTTCGTATTTTTTATTACCAAACCCTTCCCTTAATTTGCATGTGTGTTGTTGCATAGGTACTAGGTAGGTAGTCTGCTGTACGATTGAATGGAGTTTTTAATGTGACCGGTG
The DNA here is from genome assembly GCA_024449915.1 of Sweltsa coloradensis. Taxonomy (NCBI): domain Eukaryota; kingdom Metazoa; phylum Arthropoda; class Insecta; order Plecoptera; family Chloroperlidae; genus Sweltsa; species Sweltsa coloradensis. Next base: position 151,833 of record JAMZAV010000143.1, on the reverse strand, counting down.
ACAGAAGCTGTTTTGCATACGATGCACAACGTCGTTCTATAGACTTGAGGACAAAACTGTACACAACGTCAAATCCAGCCATTCTTCTGGAGATGTATTCATCTAAGCTTACACCCAGACTCTGCTCGAAACGTTTTCAGCATGTCACGTAGCGGGGCGGAGAATAATTGTAAACCAAACATTGATTTCTCTACGGTTAATGATTTCATCAGGTTTATTTCACCCGAAAAATAAATAAAAACATTTTTTTGAAAATGGTCATACTTGGGGAAGGAACTTTTTAAAAGAACGAGTTCCATTTTCCGTAACTTTTTAGGGAACTTGATCCCCTTTATTGTTGAGGAACTTTTAAGTGATCAAGTCCATATTTAAAGGAACTTTTTAAAAAGTTCCTTAAAATGTTCCAGTTACTATTAAATAGTCAATTTTGTACTTAGCACCACTTTTTAGTATTCGTTAGCAAACAACCTTGCCATAACATATCATTTATAATTTTCATATCATATGTATCATCATGATTCATGATTCATAACTCATGACCCTACCGCTCACCGTGCTCTTTGACAGCTGAACGCATGCTTGCACCGTGCTATTTGACAGCTGTACGCATGCTTGCAATTTGCACGTCAAAATAAAAGGGAACTTTTTAAAGGAACTTAAGTTTCTTTTTATGAGGAACTTGAACTTTTTAGAGGTAAGTGTGTAAAAAGAAACTTGAACTTTTTGAAAGTTCTTTTTTTAATAAATGAACTGAATCTTTTAAAAGTATGTAGTAAGTATGTAGTAAGTAAGTATGAAGATGGTAAATGATGACATTTTTTTTACTTTTGCATTGAATCTTTTAAAAGTTCCTTTTCAAAAGGAACCGTATGAAGATGGTAAATGATGAAAAATTTGACTTTTGCAATACAACGAGAGAAGATAAATGTGTGAAAAGGGTAATTGAATTTCGTCGAGTGAAACGTCGAACTAACATATTAAGTAAGTGTTAATCCGCGGCGCGGCGAAATTTTCGTTTCATTCCTTTATTAATACCTGGGCTAAATGATTTTAAAATCTTAAAATGTTTTACATTTGATATTGAAGATGAGCAAATTATAAAAAAGTCATAAACAAGGTACACAATATGCAAAAGGTAAATTGATTTTTAAGCTGTTTCATTACCATTTATTTACAAAAGATGTGTTTGTCACTGTAGTTATGACTGGAATGCAATAAATATAAGAAGGCGTATTAAATATGTATTTGTTGAACATCGGGCAAAGGTGACCACTGGGATAAAGAGTGACAATCGCAGAAGTCCAGCTTATCAGGGACATTCATGGCAATTTGTTTGGCAAATAATTTAGCTATTAAAGTAGTTTTAGTGCATACGTTCTGATAAAACTTTCATTGTTACATTGTTTGCGTTCGTGAATCGTAATCAATATACGTCTCAAACAGTACATTGACTTCAATCATACCATCTAACCCCATCCACTAAAAAGTTACTGAGATGTAAAACAGTACATATTATTTTAAAATTATAGAACACTTTATTTAGGAAAACGTCAATGTATTACGGTCAAATAGTACATAAATGGTAACGTAAAATCAGAACAAATGATGAAAATAAAATTTTGCATCAAATATAATTAATTTAATACCAAAACTAAACCAAATATGACATGCCGTTGCAGATACACGTTTAACTCCCAATATGTTCATCTAATGTTTAGCCCGAACAAACATCAATGAAAATAACTTACAATGCAATCACGTTGTTATTCTTTATAGCCCAGGATAAAAAATTTATGCCTACTATATACGCGTTATTAAAATGAAGAATGAATACTGCTTTTTTTAAAACATTTAACATAACAAAAAGTAAATCTAAAATGATAATTGAAAGAACAGTGACAATTATTGATTTTCCAAGTGTGGATAGAACGCGACGACTAAAATTAAAATCTAACCCTTAAAATCAGCGATCCCTGCTATAAATGAGTATTTAAAATTCAACAGACATCTAGACAAACTGATTGAACGTGTACTCACATCTCACAACAATAAATTGTGTTTGTAAATTGAAGGTAAATATGTGAAAATATAAACCGACGCCGCCGATGCAACCGTCGTCTCCTTGTTACCGCCATGTTGGATTCTGCGCGTGGCGTCCTTTTAGGGGAGGGAATCAAGCGCTTCGGATGAGTGTGGGAGGGATGTTGAAGGGGGTGGAAAAAATAAAGATGGAGTTGAAAGCAAACAGGAAGAAGCAAGAGAAAGAAACGCAACCAAACGAAACGACTTTTCTGTTTCCTTTCCTTCTTTCTTTTCAACTTCTTTTCTCGTTCCCTTTTCCCCCCGCATCCCCCTCTTCGTCTATACTGCTTCTGCGTCCTGGTTTCCCTTGCATTTCTTTGTCGCACTCACGTACAATTCACCATACATACATATACGTGGAGGCATGAGCGTTTTTCTCTGCACAATGGTTCGAAGAAAGCTAACCCGAGATGGTAGCGACGACGCCTAGATGCCTAGTACGCACACGCGTTGGGCGTCGCGACGCCGCAAGCTTGAGGCACAACAAACGGCACTTTTATTCCTCCTCCAACCTTCCTCAAGACACCTTGGCCGAGCTCATCAGGTAGGGGCCGGCCTCCTCCTTATACCACCTCACCCTACACCACTCACACTCTTTTGTTTCACCTTACACTTAATCTTAACACAAACACAATTTTAAAACATTCTTTTACAAAAATAAATTCATAATTTAAAAAAATATTTAAAATAATTTATTGTTTACAGAAATTCTTTCAATAACCAATTATTTAGACAGCCGTTGAAATCAAAATTATTTCCTCAAACCACTCAAAAGAATTGTTTGTATTTTTATTCAATCTTGACATAAAATCGTTTCGTTCACACATCGTTATTCACCTTGGACCCTCATTATCGCCTCAGAATGTCCACCTCGCCTTATAACTTATTCACTCCACGCAAACACATCACCTATTCTTAGCTAAACCTTACACATTCCAATTCACAAATACCATTATCCTCAATAACACACTCTACTCTGACATTTCAACTAGGCAACAACTATAAATTATTCACTCGCTACACTCAGCCACACGTGCATAGCTTACTTAACACTGACATCACCGCCTTTAAAATATCCTCACACTTATTTCTCCTCAAGTCGAGGAAGGCTGTGAAGAAGACACCTGAGCCGAAGATAATTGGCCGCCGAAACGTCGAGAACTACGAGAAAGCAGCCGAAACGTCCGAGAAGAATTTTTAATGGTGAGTTAATTTCCACATTATAAATCACGTTTTAATAATTAGAAAATATTTATTTTGAATGTAATCTGAATACATAACGAACTTGTATTTGAGTCTAAAAAAAATCAAATATAAATTAAAGTTTAAAATTTAAAAAAAAACGTTTCATTCAGATTGTTTAAAAAAAAATGGTTTTCTGTCTATGTGAAGTTCAGTACGAAAATGTAAATTTCTTTAAATAAGTGATTAAAATGCACAAAGTGTATGCTAATCAAAGTAATTAATTATTATTTTTTAATTAAGATCAAAGTGATTAGCCTAATTAGGCATGTTGATTGTTATTACTCAAATGTTCGCTGCAAAGCGCGTAGTTATGGTAGGTCGCGATCGGCCGGCTAGTGGAATAATGACGTAACGCGGCAATGAAGAAGAGCCAAAGGGGTAGAGGGCGGGGGTGGGGGGGGGGCGATGAGAGCGGGAGGGGGGCGAGGGGAGGGTGTTCAACTTTTCTTAACGACTTTTCACTAGCACCAATCAGCGGCACGCCGTAGTTGGAGTCACGTTGTTTTAAAGCGGCAATCGTACTCATTAGTCCAGTGCATGGCAGCTGCTGCGTTACTGCACATACGACGTGTACACACATGCTCACTCACGCACTCTCACTCACGCACGCACACGCATATGGCGAATGAAAATTAACGGCGTGCAGAACGTCAACGTTAATCAATGTTATTCGTTAATTATAATAACGACGATTTAAACGAAGAAAAAAAAACTAGAATTTAGCATCGACGTTATAAATTATATTTTTTTACAAGTGCTCCACTTTCGCTTCGCACGATACATGGTCAGTTCCTCAATTTAAAATTACTTTTGAAATATTAATGAACCCAATGGATTATACCCGAAAATTCATGACATTTAATGAGGCATCGCGCAGTTAAGTGTGCAAAAAGTATTCAATTTAAATAAACATTTTGCACTTTTAATTATTATTTAAGTCTTGCTTAGTACATCGCGCATTAATTAACTATCAAGTGTTTTAATTCGAGTGTGATCTCATAAGATAAAAATAATTTTTAAACATTTAATAAGGTAAGATTAATACTCTTCAAGCTTTACGAGCAAGATTGCAAAATAAATTTCGAATTTATATACTTCAAAATATTTATTAATTACATTTTTATGAGGAAAAAAAGCTCTCGAAATTCGCTAATGAAAATTAATGCTCCACAAAGATAATTCTTCCATCAGGGTTGAGTAGGAATAAGGTTTATAAACTCTGTGTGCGTCCCGCGTCAGGGCGTCGGTGGCGTCGCAAAATGCCGGCAATGCGCGTCCCTATCGCCGGCGTAGATCGGCCGACGGCACCCCCTCACGTGACTCGGCTAATGGCCGACGAGCACGAGCTCAGCCTGTGATGGATGGACTGACGACGGACGGCGAATGAATCAATCCTTCAAGCTTGATATAATACAAGGAGAAGGACAAGTGTGTTGTTGCTTGGGTACATGGTTAACCATCCGTAGCGCATTGGATTATAATGCTGATCGATTTGGTTCATTCAACATTTTTTTTAAAGTTTCATTACCTGTTTGAAGCAATTTACAACGTTTTGATATAGAACGGTGACTAAGTCTCTTTATAACTATGAATACTAAATGTTATGTAATTTTTTTATAACGAATTAATACTTAATATATCCCTTTTTACTCTTTAATTATAATATAACAAATTGCGATAACGTGAATTGTTTATTTTTATTTTTATGCGTCACTGCAAATTGAAACATACTTTTTATAGATTAAATACTCCTTCGTTTATGGACTTACAAAATTATATTAATTTTTATTAATCGGTATATAAATTAAGTTGGGATGTCACATAACCCGCATTGAAGAACAATTAATCAGCAAAACGAGGAGAAAAACTGTATATACATCAAGTTTATCATGACAATTACGAACATTTGGGCAGAATGGGTATTAATTCGACGCAAAACAAAACGAAAAATCAAATTATATCAATTATTATTTTTGGTGTATTCACTCAAAATATGTATAATAAACATAATTGAAAATACAGATATCTACCAAGCAAGAGCAATAGAGATAGCACAATAACTTTGGAGAACCAAATATAGAAGCCAAGAGAAAGAGAAAGAGAAAGAGAAAGAGAAAAAGAAAGAGAAAGAGAAAGAGAAAGAGAAAGAGAAAGAGAAAGAGAAAGAGAAAGAGAAAGAGAAAGAGAAAATAAAAACAAGAAATTAAATACCCATATTATAATTCCTTGCACAACATTGACGAATAATGTTGTTACATTTTTATAAATACAAGTAACTCGATCGTAAAATGTGCAGTAGTAACAATGTACGGCTGCCGTCTGTCCAAGGCAACCTTACATGCAGCATTTAGTGAGAAATCATTATTTTAAGCAGCATTATACAAATACATGAAATCGGATGATGAAGTAATAAGCGATATACATTGAAGATTGATTTCAGAGATTAATATAATAGCAGATGTAATGCCAAACAAACTTAGGCCTCCATTGAGTAAAGAAACACAGCTATATTGGTCGTCGCAAATTATTTTAAAAGGTAGGCCTACTTTAAAACGTCACACCATCTCAGTATCACATTAAACGTCAGGATGACTTTCACGACTAGATTACATAAACTCGCTAGCATATATACTATGATAACAACTGAAGAATAATTACCGAACCGATATTCCTAGTGTATAAGTTCGAGTGGAAACTTGCTATGATAACTATAATTTTACATTCAGGCGACTTACAGATATTGAGCGTGAGTACGGTAGGTAGGGAATGGGAAAGACTCAGTCCTAGAAGTTACTTTTGACTTGGTAAAACCTTGACAACAACCTTCAGTCAGGTTTGCCGGTGGTGGGTTTCGTACCGGCGACCTCCGGGATTAGTCTCACGTATAAAGCATGAGCTACTTCTATCGCTAACGAACCACAAGTGTTTACTGTATGAAGACATCAAGACTGATGCAGTTGCAGACAATACTAACCACCATTCCCTCGTCAGGTAAGTATGGCCTACGCATACATTCATTCATAGTGAGAAATTCATTAGATTCGTATATTGCATTTGCACGCTTTCCTGTTAAAATACAAAAATACAAAAAAAAATCGCTGAAAAAAAAACTTTTTATACATTGTTGAAATAAGGCTTAATGCCATCCATTCCAACCAAAACATGCCAAGGAAACTATTATTTTTTCTGGTCATTAATCAATCAATATCAATATGTCGTTTGATTTAGAGTTTTGTGCTCTTTCCCGTCAACAATGTGTTTTTAAATAAAATTTTCTTCAAGGCAATAGCTGAAAAAAATTCGTTGTCCTATTTCAACAACACATATTTTAAGTTGGTCCTAATAAATATATATTGTTGACAAGAAAGAGAATGCAATTCTAATTGGAATGAGATATTGTTCACATGTACACCTATATAGATTATTTAATTAATAAACATAACATATTATATTCCGTGGCATGTTTTGGGGTGAGGAACAGGGTGACACTAAGCCTTAAGAAACTGAACACCAGTTGTGTAGAATATAAACTACAATCGCACGCTATTTAAAGCAGCGACTCCGCACATCGAAGGTGCATAAATTAAATCTATTTTGTTATTTGTACTGTGGATGTCACTACGGAAGGAAATGCATATACAACTATTATTTGATATATTTCCTCACTAGAGAGGTACATGAACTAAAACTTATAACAATTCACGGTATTATTCTGTCATTGGTTCTAGACGGCGCGGTACATAAACTGTAAAAAGCTATTAGAGGTGTTACCATTGCATAAAATTATGTGCTTTAGTGACGGGTAGCCGCAAAGAAGTGAGCATATTACATTTGATACACCTTACCGTAATTACTTTTTTTTTTAAGTACCACACTTAATCTACCTCCTAACCTTCGGCCAACTATCGGCAACTCCTAACCTTCTGGCCCTTCTCGGATTACCAGAGGTAGGTTTATAAGTTTTCGCTATCCCCGAAACTGGTGAATCAGCGGCGCAAACAATTCGAAATTTTTGTTGAAAGTAGTGTATCCCCCCCTCCTTCCCCTGATCATCTGGGACATTTTGGCACTAAAACTTGTGATCGACTTGCAGTTTACAATAGAATGTATAGTCACAAGATGCATAGGCAAGTATACTGCCCTACTAAAGAAGAAGGCCTTCACTACACTTGTTTTTAGTTAGCACTGTTATTCATCAAATATGATCCCAACAATATGAAAAACAGTGAACTCAAAAAAAAGAAGAAAAAGTGTAGTTAAGGCCTTTTTGTTTAGTAGGGCAGTAAACAGGTGGCGAAAATCTTGTATCTTACTAAAATATCTGCCAATCACATTCATTATAATTAACAATGCCTGATTAACGTTGCTGGTTGTGACCGACTTATAAACTATTAAGGTTGCCCAGGGCGCAATGACAAAAAGGTGTTCAGTTAACGAGTAAGAACATATGCACGCACACTATTTATTACAGAACACATGGAACCGGAAATTTCTATACAAACGATTTACAGACAAAAAATGTTGAAGGACCTCTATCTAATTAAAGGTATACGACACCATGTTCTCAAGAATGTGGTCACTTGATGCGTAAACTACATATTAGAGTGGGACAATCGTGAGAGAATCAGAGGCGCACATACAAATTAGACGTGGACATAATGATACTATACACAGAATGACTCCAATTGGAGATAAATTACCGGCATTTATTTAATTTCAAATGAATAACACCCTTCACTTTGAGTATACTGTTTAGAAGAGAAAATAATTAGAATTTAATTTAAAATGAACCTACCACGAAATTAAAATTAATAATTAGTTTAATTACAAAACGACACTCAAAGAACCCGACAGTGTTAATAATCACAAATGTTAAGGGGATTAGTGTTATTGTATACACGCACGTTTAAAAAAACTCTTACCACATCATTTTAAAACCACTTTGCCAAAGGAAACAATTATTAAGTAAATTATCAAAAGTTATATACCCTAATGGGGTAACTTTAACTATTTTGATTCGTCGAAACTGTAAAAATGATAAGCACATAGGTGTTGTTAAAATATACCCCCCCCCCCCTACCACACGCATAAGAACACGCAAAAAAAACTATTTCCGCAGAATTAATTTAGACCAAGATTGCACTTGGCTAAATGAAACAAATTAAGTAAGTAACAAATAACAACAATGGTGTAAATTGTGCTATTTGGATTCGTCGAAATTGTCAAAAATTTTAGCACATGTATGTGTTTTTAATAAACATACGCCCCCTTCCCACACGCACACGTACACGCAAGTTTGAAAAAACCATTTCTGCAAAAAAATAAGTAAAAAAATAATAATAATATAGGTGTAAATATAACCATTTGGATTCGTCGAAATTTTCATAATTACAAGCACATTATATGTTATAAATAAACATACTCCCCCTCCCACACGCACACGTACACGCAAGTTTGAAAAAACTATTCCCGCCAAAAATTGCGTAAATAAATAATAATAATAATAATAATAATTTCGGTGTAAATATAACCACTTGAATGCGTCGAAACTGTCTAAATGACCAGCGTTATAATATACAAGAGTTATAAATAAATATCCCCCCCCACCTCCACCTCCACCCCCTTCCACACGCAGACGTACACGCACACGTAAAAACACTAGGACACACTAGGACGATGTTCTTCCTCGGTGATTCAAGTCAAGAGTGAGATGATCCAGCATACGACCATTTATAAGGTAGACAAGTAGGCCAGGGCTCACAGGGTTACTCCTCATTATAATCAACAGAACGGGATGCGTTAGGGGTGGTTAGGGGTAGGTTTCAGGGTGGGGGTAGGTAGGTAAGCAACTCATATACATAAAAAAAAATACTTCCGTGGAGATACGGCGTCCAACAACCTACTGTCTACACACGGAAATGGAACAGGCCACTTTCTACCCTTAATAAAACCCACCCTTATTTAGATTTTAAATTCTAAAAAAGTGGTCTTCAAGGTTGGCTGCAACTTGGTATACACACATGCAAAACTCTATTGATCTGATCGTACATAAATTACATTAGGACACTTAGTCTTTTTCAAGGTGTATGTATAGAGAGTATAGACGACCCTTTCAGCTTTTAAAATCCATAAAAAAATTATATATGATATAAACCACGCTCTGGTGGAAAAGAAAAATGTGTTGTATTATTAAACACACAAAAGGACTCTTTGCGTGTAAGGATATTGAGATTTTTTAAACTAGGGATGAGTCGTATACTACCCCTAACCGACCACGCCTGCATTAGAAAAAGGGTTAGGTAAAAAATACTCGTGTTCGTTAAGGAATATAAAAAATTGTTTAGCTAGTCGGTTTTTATATGCATATCGGAAGTTAGGCACCCTCCATATGTTAGGTAGTAGGTAGATAGAAGGTTGGCGTGTATCTTCCTCCTAATACAATGTGCACCCAGATATTCTATATGAGGCGATGTGGTTGCCGATGAAAGGATGGGGGTTCCGGCCGACATTAATAAATATCAAGCCATATATTAGAGGAGTCGGATGGGTTGAGAAAAGCAAAAGGTAGTTTGTGATATTGATATCGTCTGGCGACGAGGCTTCGGGGTGGTGGTGTTTGCTTGGAGCAGGCAGACAAACAAGACGGTGGTGTACACCGCTACCCCGCAAGTGTAGGCTTGTGAGTGTGAGTGCAACGCTTTTCAGACGGGAAAGAGGTCTTTGTGCTGTTCTATATAAGCTTCAGCCTTCAGGTGTTCTCAAAACGTGATTCATACAATCATAAGAGATGCAGCTATGATATTAAACATTTTTAAATGTTTTTTAAGAACCTAGAATTTAAAATAATAATTGCCCATAATTTACAGAATTGGCAGCTATAGGGCTTCGACATGAACTGCTGGCTTTAGTTTATATTATTTAAACTTGGTAAAAACATTTACAACTTTATTATTATGACATGTGTTTTTCCCGTATTAGGTTGCATTTAATAACATAACAATCATACGGCTAAGTGCATGCAGACTACACACATACAGCCAGATAGGCCAGATAAGTACAGCCATAAAAATAAGATTCGGGTTTTATACTTATTTAAAAATGTTAAAATCGTTAAAATTAAAATAGCATGTTCCATCTAGAATGTCTAACATTATTTTGGTTGGTATAAGCTCTTCATTTATGTTTCCTGACAACCTATGATATCAGTCGACTGTGGAAAATTATTTTTGACCAAAAGTGTATCCCTTGTCCCTTAATGGTGTTGTTATCTTTTTTAAGAGATTAACCTCATTATAACAAAACTGAATTATTTACATTATGTTTCTAAAAGATATTAGAGTTAATTCATATAAATTAACTATTAGGTGTTGGGAGTCTAAGTGAGGTGTCATTCAAGCTTAAGGTGCAACATAAGACAGGTGACGAATATAGATTAGGTAATAGTTACAAAATGTGAATGGAAACTTCGCTCGCTCATTTTCAGGTAACGTTGTGCACTTTCAGAGCTAAGGGTTGACGCTGAAATAAAACTTTCAGAGTCAAGTATTGATAGATAATACAATTGTAAAATATCCAGAAAATTCAAAAGTAAACAATATTTTGTTAAACAATGTTACACATTACACACTCATTAGTTTAATTTATTTGAAATTTCGAAAAATAAATTGTTGACAGTCAACACAGTTTGGGCTAAACGTAAAAAAAAGTAATAACAATTCGACGGCCGGAAATGTCACGATAACAAATTATAACTCTATTTATATAAAGCATTTATTTTTGCAAGGCTGTACCATTATGAATGTATTTTAAAACAATTCCACCTGTATATAAGACACTATTTTACTCCCATATATCTAGAGAAATAATGTCAAAATAAAAATAAAATAACATTACACCGCGATATGTAGAAAATATTGACTGCACCCATATATTGCTTGGAAGTTTAAAATATTCTAAATATTGTGCAGTGTTTCTAATGGCATCGATATTGTCCGGAATCAATACACGATTCACCGTTCTCCCTTCTTAGTTCGATAATCAAAGCACTTAGGCGGGAAGAACACATCACTTGGATAAGCAAAGCCCTTGTTTGAATAGCACGCACGCGCGTCACGTACTGCACCGAATCTATTGTCAGTCCTCAATCCGTCCTTTTGTCATTCAAGCATGTCCTTCAGGAGACAGTTGTCCTTTTTTTATTATTTATTTGTAAACCCTTACTTTTTCCAATTCATTGTGTAAACATAACAAAAACTACCCTTTATAATAAAATTTCCTTGTAAGTTTGCATTCTATATGTGATTACACAGTTATCGCTTGACTAAAAGGGTTATTTCCCTATAAATCAAAGTGTGAATGGAAATCGGGTTCCAAACGCCTTTTATTCGATGCGAAATTTCGCGTGATGCTACATTGCCCATTTACAACAGCCCTCGAGCAAACACCACATACATCTTGTATTCAAAATGCTAGTGACACTTTGAATAAAATACACTTTTTGCATACCATTATTGAAATTAATGTTGCTTAAGTTAATTTCACGCGTAATAAGGTTTGAATTTTGAAATATTAAAAAGTTGCCACGGCTCAAAAACGTGCTCGTTCAAAATATGAATACATTTCATAATCACATCATCACACCATAGAGATACAATTATTATGTTTGATTTATTTCCATATATTGTTAATTTAAAACATTTCAATGAATGCATAGAAATGTTTATATATTTTTATATTTGCATATATTTAAAATTTAGCCGGTTTCGAATAAGTTTTCTCCACTAAGTTTTTACCCTTGTATACGTCCATACATCACTGTCCATTTAACGTATTATTTTAATGCACTAATCCACGCCCAAATTATCCAAAAATATATAAAATGCACACACTCTGTCTAACAAATAACAGATTATAAGCTTCTCAAAAACATTAAGGAATTTGTTACGAAATGGTTTGTAAAATCAAAACAACCTAACAATACATACGAGAACGAACGCTGAGTGACTAACAAATAAATAAATATAATATCGTGCACAATTTTAAGTTCAAAAAGTTTCGATTTAAATAATATTTTGTTAAATGTTCTCGCTTTTCAATTTAACACTTTCCTCCTTCCCGAAACTCTTTCACTGAATAAACTTAATCCACATTTACAAAGTAAACAGTAAAAACTTTCTTAACAAGTTAAAAAGAAGACCGGAAAGGGAAGGGGGGAAGGGATGAAACCCCCTCAGATGAATGAATGAATGAGTAAAGAAAAGCCAGACGGAGACAGAGAAGTTGTAAGAAACTGTTGGGGGGGGGGGGGGGGGGGTTTACTCATTCTGAGTGTTAACGAACTTTCCAGCGAAGGCAACGCAAGCGCCCGGCCGACAGAAGTAGTAAAATGTGGTACGTGGGGGGGGGGGGGGGGGGTTTGAACGGGCCGGGGCACGTAGTAAAGGGCATAGCCTGGCCTACTCAGACACTTAATGAATGTAGAAGATGAAGGGAGAGAGAGAGAGAGGGAGCTTGCTCTCGCTAACCTACATTTTAACAGAGTGTGCGCTGTGTGGGTTACGAAGGGAATGAAAATACTACGTCTTTCAACTGACATAAAAACAGAGTTAAATTAGATCACGCAATAATTGTACGAATTGTAAATATCAGCGTAAACTTACAAAACCTTTAAAAAAATAAAAAATAGACGAGTTAAAAACTAAGCCCTATATTAATTATTATTGTTTGCGTTTAAAAACGAATGTAAAAGTTAACATACTGTTGATGACAAAAACCTTTTTTTATATAAGTTAAGCTAATAAGTAAAATGACAAATATTAAATAATAACAATAATATTTAATGTATAATTTAATATAGTATTCTGTATTTTAAATACTAATTTTTTTTGCTATCTAAATAGCTTCTTTAAGTTAACATAAATTAATTAAATTATTTAGTAGGCCTAGGCCTATAACAACTAAAATTAAAATAAACTCATCATTGATGAATATACTTTAGTTAAAAATTAACCTAGAAACGTAGACAAAATTAAAGGAAATACAAAACTAACGAAACTGCCATATCGCAATTTCTAACTTATAATTCTAATCGCTTTTGTTGTAATATATACAAATTATTATTTAAATGTGAGGTAACAAGTAAAAAGTTTGATAGAAATTAGTATTTCAAGATGCAAGTTTGTAAGTAATTAAATTTTCAATTTATATGTAGATATTTAAATAAAAATGTAATGACTATGTTAATTTAAGTATGTTTAAATATAAACAACTACTGTGTGCGTCTACGTGATAGATGCCATTCTACGCACACATAAACGAATCCATACAAACGAAACATCCATTACGATTTAGTAAATCTCTTAAAAAGAAGGCTTCAATAGCTACTTTTGTGAATGGGATTTACAGGCGTTGAGGTTTAAATGGGCCTATAATTTCTTTTCTAAACGTCGGATAAAAAAATCTTCGGTTGACATTGATCAATGTACGTGTAGGTCTACACCACTTATAGTATCAGCCTGGCCCAGGGTAGGTACATAGGTGTGAGGTTGTGCGGTAGCCAGGGGTGGGTAGAACAGGGAGGAGATACCTATTCTAACCACCGACTATAAAGAATAGACAGCATAATGGAATGTATTTATTTTATAATGTGGTTTTAAGAAGTGTAACTTTACATAATAAGTTAGACACTTTGTGACTGGGACCTCATGGCCCTTTTCTAACTTTCTATAAAGTTGTGGATCTTACTGTCATGTAATGTACAACTTCAGAAATAAATACTAATATTAATAAGTTGATGGTGATTTAACTAGTAAAGAAAATAAATAATATAATGGAATGCACACACATAACTACAAAACTGAATAATATAGCGAAAAGCAGAATGAGACTGAATTATATCACAATCAAATATTAAAGTGAATAATGGAAACAATGTTCTGATTAATGAGCGTTTCAATAGTAAAGTAATTTACAAAAAACTAAATGAATTTGTACAGTGCGCAGCCCGCTAGTAGAGGAAATTATAGCTTACAATTTGACTAAAAGAGACAATACAAATTTGTAGTATATTTCGACTAACTTATGTGGCAATTCCTATTGGCAAACACTTCAAGCATAACCGAAATAATTTCAATTCTACAATCCATTTAAATAAAAATAAAATAAGTTAGTATTTATTTTCGTATTGATTATTCAGTATATTGAAACCCACATTAGTAAAGATGATTAAAATGGAATTGATATTTAAAACATTTTAATTTTAATGTTGATATCCCTCAAGTTATGGCCAACACAATCAAAATATTGTATCATATTAATCGTATAAAATTTTGAGTCTGTGTAATGTAATGTTAATGAAATCCAACCGTTTTTAACAATCGATCAAATGCAACATGCCTGCCTCGTTTTTTTAAATGAAATAAAAATATCAGAATCAATTAAGTATGTACAATTAATACACCAGCAATGTTTATTACCTTATCGATTGAGCCAAGTATTGCAGATAACCAAGAAGCCCGCATGCAATTAACATGATTCTCTTTTGAAAGCAGCTATCACCTGGGATCGTATTTGATACCCCTGAAGTAGATGGTTGGTTGCATTTAAGGGACAGAATCAAATAGTTGAGCCTACCGTTTAAGGGCTCTTTACAATTCGAGGGCAAAAGCAAATACGAGATACAATCCACCCTTCATCAGGATTTCAAGGAGGAAACTTTGATTTTTGATTCGGTAAAATCAAGTATTGCATTTGTTTACTTCGAGTTTGGAATGGATTACATGATATGAAGTTGTTTATAATAATATAATCAAGATATAATCAAGGTTAATAAGGTAAATAAAACGCTAAAGTTTATAAGTAGAGCGCAGTAGAGCTAAGGGTGTCATGGAATTTGTGCAATGCTAGATAACGATAGAGATAGCTAACACGTTATAAAGGACCTCGATCTCGGGAGTCAATTTTCAATATAACTGACAGTTTCCAAGGACTACTAAGACACAAGCGAATGCTGGCTTCCGGGTCCTATAATAATATAATACATCCCCTTTCATCACAACTTTATTCACACCTCACACTTAAGTAGGACAATGGTAGAAACGCTTGTTTGAAGGAGTGTTCAAATACTTTATGCTTTTCAAATCGTAATGTTTTACACGTAGTTTATGCGATTGTTGGAATTATTGATTTTGATACACAAAAATCAAATTTATATTTCAAAATCCGAATGTTGAATATCAAAATTATAAATATGCAGGAAATTTCAGAAAATACCTGAAACTGAAGAAACGTTTACACGGGCATCGCAAAGATTAGGGAGTGTTTTGTGCTTTGAGATAAACTTGTTTGTATAACCATTTATGATAACAAAAATAAAGTAAGCAAAAGCGAAACACTTATGAATATTATATTATAATGATAATCAAATGTTTTGAAAATGTGTTGTCTTTCCACTAAAGCTTGATAAGAAGCAATGAATGGTGTAAACACATTATACACATTACAACAGGTGCTCATACTCATATTATAATCTTATGAAATGAGAACTTTCGTTTAATTTTATTTTTGTTTTGTGTAAGGGTTTTATTGGTGGGAATAATGATCAAATATACAAGAAATTATTCGATTATGGATATTGGATTCAATGGGTAATTCATTTGAATTTTGAACACAATAAAATTATTGGCAATGGCAATATGTTAGTAATTTCAGTATATTATATCATAATATGGACTTATCGTACTATATAACTACCAACCACACACCTAGAAACCCGATACACACCAAGAGATAGCGTGATGTAGGCCTACATCTAAGGATTCACGCCTAACCAACCCCTTATCCCCATGACAACTCATCATTATTGTAGTCATTATCTCCTGATTGCGCATCGAGCGATCGTGTTTCAATATGTTCCTCGCCATTCTAATACCCTGGTAGCCCAGCCAGTTTGACGAAACTTGATCTAAGGGCGGGCGCTCTCTAATGATCCGAGTTTCCTCCACGCGAAGAAGATACAAGAATACAAGATAATCAATATAAGACCCAAGGCTCACACTCACACTCACACACGCACACATCACATATGATTTGCTTGCTAGATGTCGGCCATTATTGGCGACGTTGGGAGATGTGGTTGCCTAGGAAACAACCCCCTACACCCACCCACTCACAAACCACCCCTCTTGGGGGATGAAAGTCGACTCACAGATCACAACGGGGTGGAGAAATTCATACAACATTCGAAGTTCAAGTGAAAAGTTACATTTTTTAAATAAATATCAGTACGCGAAGGAATTCTTTTTTGTCAATACAGAAGCAGGGTGTGGTTTGTATGCTTTACTTGAAGTTGTATAACTCACTTCAAGACTCGTTTTTATTTTCCAATAGTTTGTTGCCCGTTGAATACTTATTTTAGTTCGATGCAAGTTTTCAAGAAATGTTACATGCATAGCATGGTTTAAAAAGTGATTTTATCGATTGAAATTCACTTTGAAACCCTGAGGCAAAGTTTATGAAATTATATTTTTAAAGGTTTTAGGAAAAACAATATTAAAACAACAACAATTTACATGTTTCATACCACTTAGCGATAACCTTTTGATACCATTTGAGAACGGGAATTCTGTTACTCCCGTATTCTTAAATCACCATTCCTAATATCGTCAAAACAAAACTTTAAAGCAGTTGTACCTCGCTGATTTTGCAGTATTTGATTTAGAGAGAGTATTTATACACCCCTTAGTTTTACACTAAATACAATTTGACAATTATAAGATTAACTTAGAATGTTGATGCACATTACAATTCAATTCCCCTTTCTTAATATCACTTACGAAGAGAAAAATCATTATTTACGTTTAGATATACGACCCGTAATTTTACCCTTAATTACAATTTGCCAGTTATGAGACTAACTAAAGTTTTGATACACATTACAATAACTCAACTTAATTCACCATTCTTAACATCACTTAAAAAAAAAACTCAAAACAATAAAGCAGTCGTGCCCCGCTGTGTTTACAGATATGATTTAGATAATTGGTTTAAACGCCATTTAACTTAATACAATTTGCCAGTTATGAGACTAACTTAAAGTTTTGATACACAAAACAATTAACTGAACTCAATTCACTCTTCTTAATATCACTTACGACGAGAAAAAATCAAAACATTAAACTATAACTATTTCCCACTGACTGATTTTACAGTTAGAATTTGACAAAGTTTAAAATTCATTTGGACTATACTAAGTATGTTTTTTTAAAGTATGTTAACAAAACAAGGTCATTCGACATTACAATATCAAACATGCATAACTGAGTAGTCCAAAATGAATTTAGACTTTACAATTTGACAGTTACCAGATTAGTTACCAGATTTTTTCATTTCATTTTAGAATTCGAAAAAAATCGTAAAAATTGCGTTTTTTATGAGAAAAAAATTCCCGATTGCGCTCAAAAACGTGGCAGTTCTAAGTTCAGAGATTTCGAAGGCCTCCATAAAATTTCATCACAATCGGAGTATCGGTTTAGCCGGAATCGTGTTAACAGACACACAAAAATACAAAAAGAAAGAAAAGAAAAAAAAAAAACATTCCGGATTTTTTTTCCAGAGTAAAAAAAAAAAAAAAAAAAGTGTGGCTCGTTGGTCTTGTGGTTAGCGTATCTGCTTCCAATGCAGAAGGTCCAGGGTTCGATTTCCGCTAAAGTCAGAAGTTTTTTAACATCTGATTTGGACTTAAGTCCATCAGTTCTTGTCTTAGGAGTTTGTAAACGGTGACTTTGGAGCCGTCCTAGCAACGAAGCACATAATAAATTTCAGAGTTGTTCTGAATCGGCCTTGTTGATTCTGGCGTTGATTCGCGGGTGTTCGCACTGTCCATACCACTGATTGCTATATTTCCTATAAAAAATATCGATCTTTGGTTGGTTATCGCTCACTCGTCGATTGCGTCAGGGCCTGCAGGTTGGCTTGGTCGCTTTGATTTAAGTCCCCCACTGAAAATCAGTTATATAACTGAGTGGGTAGACTCTAAATAAAATTTATTTATTTATTTATTAACTTATAGTTTTGATTCACATTACAAACAAACCAAAACACAGTACCAACTTGAGGAACGCGTTACTACCAACGTGAGTGACCCTCTCCACGAAACATCTCGACGTGCAAGTCAAGACCCGACCTAGATGTACGATGTTAATGAATGAAGCCACCCCAGCAAGACAGTTGAGCGTTGCGCATGGTCGGGGTACCTCGTAGCCTCGTCTAGTCTGCATATAACCCTTCCTTGTTTGCGCGGAATTGTTATGCTAAACTCCGCAACGAGTCATCCCTTACCTTCCCCAAAGATTCACGCATGTACCTATATGCATAATTTACATACGAAACTCTCTTATCTCCCTCTCTCTCTCACTCTTTAACTAAGCGTATGCAAGCAACCCTCGATTGCTTTGCTTTACCCTTGCTTGCCCTGGTTGCGAATTGAATAGGCCTACGCTAGTCGCTCGGCCGTTCCCATAACCCTTTACCTTTGCGTGCACCCTACGACCCGATAGACACCCAAGATCTTTCAATAGATCTTGATCACTGGACCAGAACGGATGCTAAGTATGTGCATTCTTAGAGATGAATCGAATCACTTTTGAACAGGTACCTGAATTCTGTTTTTCATAATAATAATAAGATGCAAATTATCGGAAGGTTGTTTGTAACGGGCTGCCGTGGAGATATACAAATCGGCTGCAGAGAGGAAAGCTTGCTTTGGATTGGAACTTTTTTTTTAATCTCATAGTTTTGTTTTTCCACTAGGGTTTAGTTTACATCAACAACACAGATAAGGTTCTAGTCCCGGTAGAAGTAGTCCCATTCTCCATGTATACTCCTATCCTAACAGACATCCCAATCAACTTCAACACTTTTACACCTCTTTAATTGTGATTTGTCTATTCATACTTTTCCTGTGCATTACTTTCATAATGTTAATAATACAACGAGTCCACTTTATTTTTCATACAGTCTTCAAGTTAATTTTGTTTGACTCAAAACGATCTTTGTAAACCATTTGTTTTTAGGAGAAATACTTTTCTCAGAATCACATAACAGAGATGATGTTTTTTATTGAAAACTAAACATCATATAAGAGGAAATAATAGTTTAAAAAAAGCAAGATACAAGAAATAAACAGTCACAAACCAAATTCAATTCCATTCGTGAATAATTTACACGATATTCCTGGAATCTCTACACGACTTTATAATAATACGCAAAGTAAATAAGACAGTTCGCGTTATGTCGATACAAATTATACGTGGTAGAAAACACTATTTACGAATGATAAAACGCGAAACCTTTTATGTTTAAATGCAAAAAGAAAACATTTACGTTAGATGAAAATCGAAATGAAAATATATTTATTAGCTACATTTTCCTCTTGGGATATTTATTTTAGTTTTAAGGGCGCGACTAGCGGCCTTATAAGTTTGCAGCAAGTTTATAGATGTATGTATCCGTGTACATTTAGAGCGCGTCAAGACCTACGCTTTTATTAAGATAGAAGATGTAAATGCAACTTTATTATGTTTAGGCTACATTTTCAATATATGGGAGGATATGCCAATCCCATTGGTGTATTGTATTCGCTACCCAATCGTCACGATTCGCCTTTATTTACACACTAAACCAAATGATTAATTTATCTTATGGTAAATAAAACGATTAACACGTCTTTATTGTAAGTGCGATACTTGCAACATAATAGCTGTACTGAAACATGATTGCATCTCCACTATATAGTGTGCAATGTTGTATTGTAAACAACTTTTATAGTCATAATAAAAGAACAACAACAGTCGATAAATTGCATACCACCGTGCAAGGAATTGCTCGCTATAAATTAATGATTTACGATAGGTGCGGTTCGGTTCGGATTTAGCTCTACTTGGTCAGTTTAAACAGAGAGTAAAACTAAAAAGCGTATTTTATGGCGATTTGGAGACGTATAACTGTCGGGGAGTTTGGAGGGGCGATCGTTAAAACGGGGAGATAATGGCCTGTTAGTGTTGCTGTTGTTGGTTTACGGGCGAATAAACACCCAAATATTGAGCACGGCCAATTTTACATTCGAGCTCCTACACACATTTCAGATATGATTGACGTTTAAGAGGTGAAGTCAGTTTTTAAACTCGTCGTAAATTTTGTGAGTCATAAAGTCAATTTCACTGATTATTCCGCATTTACAAACACACAAATTATTTAAATTCTTTAATTTTAAATACAATTTTTGAAATAGTCACTATTGTGTAGATATCATAGTCACTAGATGTTGAAATAGTCACTATTGTAGATATCACTATCACTTGAGTTGAAATAGTCCTAGTGTTGACGCATTTCAGTCAACTAGATGTTGAAATGCACTGTAATACACTAGTACTGATTTGAATAGTCACTTGGTAGTATACTAGTAACTAGATGTTGAATAGTCCTATGGTAGTGTCACTAGTATCGATGTTGAAATAGTCACATGTGTAGATGATATAGTCACTAGATTTTGAAATAGTCACTTTTAGTAGATGTCACTAGTCACTAGATGTGTTAAATAGTCACTATGTGTAGATTCACTAGTCAACTAGATGTTGAAATAGTCACTATGTGTAGATGTCACTAGTCACTAGATGTTGAAATAGTCACTAGATGAAACTAATAACAAAATTAAATAATGAACATAAAAAAAACGCTTCTTAATTTTCGTTGTTGATGTACGAAACAGATATGGTGACTTTTCTCTTCTGCAAATTGCAAAATAAATAATTATCACTAGCAAATCCTTTGAAGTGTATTACATAATTGAATGTCATTCTCTGTGTTGAGACAACATCATTGGATGCAGAGGCCAATTAAAGGTGTATTGTTGTAAACACTTTGCAGTAACGCCAATTAAAAAAACTCTTTTTTGATGAAGAAATGAGGAATAACAATTATAGATACTTTAACTGTCCTTCTGCCGTTATCCCAAACATAATGTAAATACCAATATTTTCCTTTAACTTTTGACATGCCTTTTTCAATCTGAGCCAAACCGTATACATTTTAATGGAATCGTCATATTTACCGTAATACACTCTTTATAAGCAAAAAAGAAATTCCATCAAAACCAGATATTTATTTTCGTTGTTTGAAATCATTTCTGATGTAAAGTTGTACTCTTGTGATGGGTGGCAGATGACAGCTATTTGGCTTAGAGCATCAAGTAGAAATAATGCAGAACGCCGTGTACAAATTGCGTCTGACGGGTGTATGGCAGATGTTATCGACTGCTATATACCCCAGTAATCCTCCTAGTCCTAATAACACGCGTTCACCCAGAAATCACGGGAGTTTAACGTGGTGGAAGATGAAAGCGAGATTCGTCTTATATAAATCTAAAACCGGCCCATTATTAACACCACTTAACATTTTCGAACAGGAGTTTACTTAATGTTATGTCAGATACATAGACGGGAAATTTATATTTAGTAATATTTTATACAAATTGAAGACTCGTAGATTTTGAGGTTGTAAAAGTATCAAGTGCAGAAGTGATTTTAGGAGATTGGGAACATTATTTTATACACGGAGGCTTGTTCGTGGTTTAGACGGTTCGATGGAGATAAAACGGGGCTGGTGGTTTACGTGTTATTAGTGGCATAAGCTTCGGTAAACAAATTGAAATAATTCTGAAAGCTTGAAAATACTTGGATTTGATTCCGACAACCATTAAATGCGTGCAATTCAAGAAAAACAAACTTACTATTACCCTTAAAACTTATTGTGTGATAAAAGCTCTTTTTATAATATCACACATCAATAAAATTAAGTAACAACTATAACCATTATCATTTTAGTTACATAATCCATGTCGAAAACTAAAACAGCGCATGCAACTTTTTGGGAAATAATAATTCGACTAATTTTTTTATGTAAAAAATGTGAACGCACATTCCAAATTAAAATGCAAGTAGTTTAGGTATTTATTTGAAGAAGTGTAACTTTTTAAAAAGGTTTTAGTTTGGATTTCAGCAATGTCAATAGATTCAACGTAATTGTAAAGAATGGCTTTCTCCATTTGATACAGATTCACATCTTCCCCCATTAGTATATTAAAAAAATATAGCAATATAACATGATACTACCATAAAGAGGAAATCAAAGTCAATGCGCATAATAATATAATAAGCCACAATATGAGCTACGTGAGTGTGAAGCCAGTAGCAGAGTGCGCCCCACACATCACGATCCTCCCTCCAAGTCTAACGAAGTCCCTAGGTGTCTTGAAACAATAAAAGAATGTCTGATGTGGTTATGAGGGTTGGGTTAGCACCCCGGTACGAGGTGCTAGAGCAGTCGAATTACCTCGGCGCTGGGGTTGCCGATGAGTACTGACTGACAATTACCTTGGTCGAGGAGCGAGGAGCAAGAAGCAAGGTGTGAGGTGGAGAGAAGGAGAAATGAAGCTATAAAAGCAATAGGGAGACGTTTGAGCCACATACTTGAATATTATTATAAGATGGGTGGAACCAATGGGAGAGATGGATATGGCCAAGTGCTAAAATACGTTGCTAGTTCAATTACGACCACGGGTTAAAGTTTTTACGTGAGGTCATTGCACGATCAAAGGAGAACACTTTGATTGAGTGGGTGGGTGGATATTAGAGGCAAATAAAATAAAAACAGTTTAGAGATTCCATCCATTTCACGTAAGAATTGAAAATTTGTGTAATGAAAAACTAAGGGATTTATTGTAATCCTCGACTAGAAGGACACAAAGTTTGAATGAACAGAATGTCGAAGAAAAATTAAAAACAAATATTATGCAGCAATTAAAGTATCCGTTGGTGGAGGTGCCGGGTTGATATAAATACCACTTTTGAAGGAGGCTAGCTCTGCCACCATTCCCAAAAGTCACCCAAAACATACTGTATCATCTAAGTTGAAGGGCAATGTCAGCAAAGACGCATCAAATACATTTGTAGTACAAACAATAAAAACAATACCAACAAACGTTAGATTCATAATTCCAAAGATACTTTACAGAATAATCGTTTTATATGAATTCCTGACTGTGTCTAAAAATATACGAAATACTAAAATACACAGAGCATTGAGCACAAAGTTGTGCACAAATGGATTTTGTGTGGCTCGTTGGTCTTATAGTTAGAGTCCCTGCTTCCAGTGCAGAAGGTCCAGGGTTAGATTCCCGCTAACACAAGGTTTTTTATCTTCTGATTGAATTAATTCCATCAGTCTTGTTAAGGAATTTGTAAACGGTGACTTTGGAGCCGTCCTAGCAACAAGGCACATAATAAATTTAAACTTGGACTGAATCGGCCTTGTTAATTCTGGCGTTGATCCGCGGGTGTTCGCACTGTCCATACCACTGATTGCTATATTTCATATTAAAAATATCGATCTTTGGTTGGTTATCGCTCACTCTTCGATTGCGTCGGGGACTACAGGGTTGGCTTGGTCGCTTTGGTTCATTGTCCCCCACTGAAAATCGTTTATATGAGAGTGGGTAGACTCTAAATACGAATTTATTTTATTTTTATTTATTTACTTAATCAAAAACTAAACAGATATGATGTGTTGAAATAAGCCCGAGTGAGGAATGATAATGTGGCCTTGTTAACAAAAACTGCAAATTGAAATACAAAACAAAGTAAGCAAATAATACGGCGAAACACGCAGAAGCCAACCCTACGAAGTTAATGTACTTCACTGCATGCGTTCTCTGACTTTTAAACTTTAAGTTAAAGTTCGTGTGTATTTCACGTTCGTAGACAAATGATGCGGGCCCTAAGTGAGACCCACCTATACCATGAGCCCCAATACCAAAACAAAAATTCGCATATGAAAAAACAATAGGGGAATGAAAAAATAACGAGCCGATATAAACTCGAAAAAATGCCGAGTTCGCCCGAAGAGATTATAAAACCCAAAGCGTACCGATATATATACGAAGAGGAATTTTCATATCTAGGAAAAATAACCGACCGGGCTGAGTATTTCAGTGCCTAAATTCTTGAGCGAATGTTTTGCATTCGATAGACGACCTTAGCTAGGAGCATCAAAACATAAGGGCTTCGCAAGGTGGGGCATCGTATCGTAAAGGAAAGAAAAGTGCCATTTTTATTAGGGTCGTATTCTTTTGCTTGGATGACGTCGTAGACATAAAGAACATATTTGTAAAATTGGAGAGTTGGAGAGTGCCTAAAGTTATAACAGAACAACTACAGTACCTATAGTACAAGATCGGGTATTGACGGGAGTACCCGAAAATGGGAGATCAGTTTACAGTTTAAAAAAATTAACTTTTTGGGGTCCCCCTAACTCAATGGGGCCACCAAACCATTCAGTATAATCCAATAATTGTTAAAGGTCAATGTCAACAAAAATGCATTTCAATCACATGTCACGTTCGGTTTTTACCGAGAGGACTGAGGCGTGATACACTTTGACGAACTGACAGACAGAAAAGTGATGTATATAGTGGAGCTTCGCCCCCTAAAATATAATTGATTTGAGACTGAAGACCTACAAAACCAACTTTAGATAATGACAGTAATAAGTAAATCGTAAACATACCAACTCTTCAAAACGTATTTAAGTAAATGCAATGTACCAACCTTGCAATAGTTTAAAGTCAATAGGAATTCTACGAAATTAGAAGTCAGAGAATCCTAGCGACCTTCGACCAATCGGAATGCTAACAATTCGACAAAAATAAAATTTATTAAAAAAAATAATAATAAAATGTACCAAATTTCCAGAATTTTTCGACGAAACTCTAACCTCCAGAAGAGATGGACGAAATAATATGTGTCATCAATTTCCATCCCACCAGGAATAATTTGTTTCCTCGCGACTCATTTTTATTGATGTCCCTTATTTTTAGCTCATATGTCAACCTGTGACATGTTTGTTGGGGGTGGAAAAAACCTGTACCGAAATAGCTATGTAAATGTCCGCTTAGAAATCGATTATAAGAGATGGGGACTGTGACATTATCTTTTGTTTTCTTTTTGATAATATGTCAAGCATTATTTTTCATATGTTTATCATAACTTTATTGGTAGAAATTCGCCGAAACGAGAGAAAATGAAAGATTTCGAAAACATTACATATAAACATATCGTATTTAATTCTCGTACTGGATTCAAAATACATTTTTACGTGTAAGTAGGATCAAAACCTTAATATAATCATTTTCTGAAACAACCGTGAATTGTACAACAAATACAAAATATACGTCAATTTTATATTACCACAATAAATAAATATTGTGTCAACCATTATTAAAACAGACTTTCATATAACAATTCGTACAATATTGTATTATCCTCGATCGTAAATTATACTCTGTTAAAAAATATCTTATATAAACTTAACATTAAAGTGATTAAATTTTAAGAGAAGGCTAGGTTTATATCATTATTTTGTTAGACTGTTTACTGCACCCAAATAATGAAATAATGATACAGATTTAAAACAATATTTCGATTACTTATCAATAGGAAATCTGCCATTGGTGTATTGACTACTGATTTTCAATTCCAATATTTAAGTCATTGGACAGCCCAACAAATTAATTATTTTAACCACATATCTTCTGAATGTCATTAGTCTAATTATTAAAGATGAAATAAACAAAACATTAATTGATTGAATGAACGTGAACTGTACCTTCAATATATAAGACGTTATGAATCATTCCCTACAATGCACACACACACTCCAACACGCTAACACAAGATCACCAACCTAAAACACTACAAAAAGAACGAAATGGAAAAAGAAAAACCTTATTTCTAGTAAGCCAATTACAAAAATGATGAAAAACGTAAAACATGTCGTCATGACACCGGCTGACGTTTCGACGCACCACGAATGCGAGGGAAAATGGAAAATAGATCGTAAACCTATATGACCTGGCTCTAACGGCCGTTTCTAGAGAGAGAAAAACACAAAACTTGAGCTCCTTAGAGGAGAAATAGCCTCTTTCCCTTTCAGAGTTCATTATAAATAATTGTTGTGTATATATGTATGCCTGTTATATTGCAAGTGGTCCCAATGTAAAGGATTTCTCGACTGCTAAGGCGGTCCTTTAGTTCACTTAACAATGTCAAGCACGAACCCAAGACCCGAAAGATCCCCCCCCCCACACTTATATCTCTTCAGTTCGTATATTGAAATATTTTTGTGGCTTTCACTTCAGGGGACCCACAAGTTTGGTTAATTAAACTTGTAAGAAAAACAACTTTTGAAGAGGGATGTTATTATACTGTTAGGAAATGTATTTATTTAAGTATGGCATATAATAAGATGGTCTGTTTTGATGTGTGTATAATATATGAAGGTAAGAACGAATATAATATGTTGTTTACAAGATCAGGTATACGATAATACCCAAAATATGTCGCGAAGTTTGAAAAAGCCTCCATTTTGGTGGAGGTGCCGGGTCTATAAAATCACAATTTTAGGTGGTTTTAATCTAGGGTCATCAATAAAAGTCTGTATCATCCTGATTGATGTCAATAATATTATTTTACACTAATAGGCTAGAGGAAGATTGGCAGAAAGGCAGTATGCCCCAAACAAGGTGTCTGCCAGCCTCTAACACAAACTGTGATACTAACAAGAACTTATTAACATGTATAACATTTATGTCAATAAAAACACATGTACACAATATGGAGCAAAGATTGCCAAACAGCCTCCATATAAGTGGAGGTGCCGGGTCTATAAAATCACATTTTTAGATGGTCCTAGCCTAGGCCCATCATTAGATATTATGTATCATCCTGATTGATGTCAACGTAATAACACATGTAAATCGGAGGTATGTAAGTATGTCGATAAGTCACTCCTACCTCCTGCTTATCCTTTAACCGCTAAGTAACCATCGAAAAGACAAGATCATTAAGATATGGTATTCTTAAATTGTATTATCTCTTCCAACAGCTTTTAAGATTTACTTTTTTCACCGCATCATAACTCAACAGATTATGATATAATTTTATTTTAATCTAGAATAGTTATCAATCCGATATTTGGCGTAAGAACATGATAATGTTATACAGATTTATAACGCTTACAACTTATCATTCATAGATTTTATTCAGCTATAATGAAAATAAAGTTAAAACTAAAAGGAATTTAAGATATTGATTTTTTTCATTTATCAAGCCACAACTTGGACAGCCTTATTTTCCCTCTCTCTCCCTCTTCCCGCAGATTATACCCCCTCCCCCCCCCCGCTCTCCGAGCCTCTTCGAAGCTAGATGTGACAATTTCACAGTCCGCCAAGCGAGCGTATTATTTTATTAGTTACCACACCTTGGGGGCATAACGAAGACGAGACTAAAAGAATTCTTCAATAACCAGAAGAGTGGAGACGAAAATATTATATAATTTAACCCCGAAATGTCAACATTAGTATCCGAGACACGTCCATGTAAAATCTTATTATTAATCTTCGAGGTTTTCCCGTATGAACGTCTACGTTTATCTCGAGTCGAAGTGGGAAGGGGGGGGGGGGGGGGGGGGGTTACAAGGCGAATAGTTACGAGTTGTAAAGCAAATAAGACGCGATGTCGATCGAATTCAATATGGAAAGTTACGCAGTGAGAGCTATCGAGAGGTACGAGGACTTAGTAAGTTAGTAAGTTTTTAGAGAGTTAGTAAGTTTGTTACTAGAGTTTAAGGGCTCACAACCCTAGGGTTACTAGCGGCCGAATGTAAAAAAGTTAATAATAAGAATATAAAATTAAAGTAGCTTAAAATCCTTATAACATAGATGGAAACCATATACCAGGTTATTACTTATATTCAAAGTAAAATAACAAAATATTGTCTATTTTAATATTATCTATTGGTATTGCGCTTGATTACCATCGATTTAAGGTAACGACAAGATATGTTTACGGGCTTCATTCCTAGCTTAGATATTCTCGGTGAAAATAAAAATTGGCTAAATATAGTTACAAATAAAACACACCATTTGTGTGCGGATTGAATGTAATAAGCATAGAAACTTAATTTTTGTATCATTGAAGATGTGTACATTTTAATGAACAATAAACCACTTAAAAATACATCAATGTTCTATTGGGTGTTATGGCTTACCAGTAATTTGAATGAAAAACATAAGTCCATTACAAAATATGATGTTTCATGCGATATTAGAGTACCTCTCAAAAGATGTTTCATAGATTGTGTTTAAGCTAAATCGAATGTAGTTTTCCATGCAGTAAAAGGTCTCTATCCCAGCACAAATTTACGAAACAGAAGTAAGAGCAAATTTAGCCAAAGGGATTGTTATCGAAAAAAGCACTCTGCTATTTTGTGTTCCGCTGTCGTTTTATTTTCCACAGGTAAGCTTCCTTGAGTACAAAGCATATATGGGATATTCCACATGTCCCTTATGTATGATTGGAATCGACCCTTCCAACGACGCATGCGCGCAAGCGTCGCGACGCCTCGATTTCCGACGTCCTCGCCCTCGGTTTGACGTCATCCCCCCAACCCCCCCCCCTTTCAAATATCCCACATCACATACGAGGCAAGAGAACATAAACCTATACACATACACGGTGGCACCATCAACACTCTATTCCACTGGGCATGCCTGCATATATAACTCGTGTTGGAAGAGTTTCATTATTTAAAACTGGAAGGTGTCCATGTGTGTTGTGTCATTTGTCTACATCGATGCTATGGCAAGAAGCCCATGTGTAAATTTCAACTCATTCATGTTAGTTCAATATATTTACCGTACCTTTAGTTTGCGTCATTTCACTTCCAGGGCGTAAAAAAAGTAAACACAATTTTTAACTTAATTTAATTGATTTGGGACAATAGCCTTAAGACCAAATTTATTTGCTTTATTCAACTATATTTTGATTAAGTGTAATGAATAATGAAAAAATGTATATTGATGCAATTGATGTAAATACAGACTGCATAATATAAATACATTTTTTATATTATTTTTGTACAAGAGTACAAAACATTAAATACCACTCCAAAGTTAATATTACGCGAACTACTAAGTAGACTGAAGTCACATTAATACTTGGTATTTCCATTCTTATTGTCAAAACAAAATAAATATATAAGCAACGGTGATTATTATTATTTAAACCATTGTATTGTGACTAGTAGTTGGCATGGGTATAACATTTAAACGCAATCAACAAGCCTAACGAAATATTCCTAAACGACACTTATAAGGGGAACGCCCGATAGCTAACGTGGTTCAGGCAGGGTTTAAAACTAAACTCAGTGTAAACTCTGCTCATCCTTGAGGTACGATGTCATCTTACCTTGTGTTCAGAGCTCGATGCGTAGGAGATGCAGAAATATTGTGAGTCTTACCTGGAAGAAAGAAAATGTTGCGTCATTTTTAACATATTATACAGATGAGATAAAGTTCTTTGAGTTATTTTGTCGTTTTGAATTTACAAATTACAACACATCCTGCATTAAACAAGATATACATATCATATTCATATCCCAGCATGAGCTCTTTCATTTGCATTAAATATTTATTGTACTGTTTTCTATGCTTTAATTTAATATACATTTATTCAAATTGTAGTTTAAAATCAATTACTATCAAATTACAATAGTTCACAGATTACATACAATATCATATGTGAATTTTGATCATGGCAGCGTACAACCACGACACCAAATAAGTTATTGTAATCGAAATTCAGTGAGCTTGTACATATACTTACATAAACAATCAGGTGTACAAATTCTTGTAAGTATTATGCAAAACATGTTTTCCTTTTTATTTCAAGTCATGATAGCTCTAAATTATTACGGTAAATGTCTGTATTACTCTATAGTATACCGTGCATACGATCAATCTTAACTTTTTTTTAAATATGAAAAAGAGAAATACTTGCAAACAAGTTAAAACAGCTAACATTATTGCTCAATCGTGGAACCTAATTGAATACATACTAAGTGTACGAAGAGGGCAATAAATCAGAAACGTCCGATGTATAAATCATGTTGTGGAAGTAGTTCCTAGTTTGCTAGAAATGAGTTATCGCTACTAATTTCTGTTGTTTATCACGCGAAGCAGTCTGCGAGAGTAGTGCTCGAAACTATTCCCTCGGACTGATTTATTACTACTTGAAATCGAGCACGAAGTTGTTCTTTACTGTCTGTTTGTCGGAATGCGTTCTTCGCTGGGTATAGAACGATATTGTTCACGGATTTTGACTCGTTTTTTTATGGAAAGTATTGAGGTAAAAATATTAAAACACATGTTTATCTATTCTCTGGCTATACTCTATTATACAAAGATGGATTTTTATAGTAATATTGCATAGTTCTGACATGACAATCAAAACTTGTTTACGGCCTTCAAGAACGCTATCATAATATTTACTATACATACGAACCTCATGCACGACAGCACAAGGAAAACTATGTTTATTGAAATATGAAACAAGTTAGTATAAACTATGAATCGGACTATAATTCAAAATAATATTCTAAAAACTGCGCCACCCGGGCAATTAAAATATAGCTAAGCACAATTTAGGACTAACTTATACACCACTAAAATGAAAACACTGATAATTATTTAATGACTAATCAGTCATCTTCAACAGGTTTAATGACAGTTGTGGGCAGGTTATTAACCTTATGAAGATGGCTGATTTAGTCACTGAAATGTTGTTGACAGTGTTTTAATACTTTCTATAGTGCAAGGGTTTCATCATTATAATAAAATATGTTGTGTTGTTGTTTACTTGGTTTAAAGGATATAATTTATAGTTTGACATTAATTAATACATTTCGATTCTTTTAAAAACACGCGCATTTGAACATGTGTATTATTGGTATTAATTCATCAGTGATTCCATAACAAAGTGTTAATTTTTTCAAGATTCAAAATTTTATATAAGATCGTTGGTTTGATTGGTTTTAATATTTCTCATTGCATTTAATCCTAATCTGTAATCGAAGCAGCGTATCGCAAAGTAACTGTCATTTATAAAGTCTCGACAAAAACAGGAACACGATCACACATTTAAAACGTCAAGAAATTTTCATGTACGACATTAAATTTACACCACTTTCCAAAGAACTCATCTCCAACCTTCAAAGTTCGAATATTCCATCCCATCAACCTTGAAAATAAACTCCCAAGGTCATGAACTCTAATCCAAGTTCGTCTCTTCTATTCTGATTAAAATTTATCGCCCAGCTGTGTTCCACTAACTTTCCCTCCCGCGCTCTCTCTCTCTCTCTCTCTCTCTGCGCATTTCATTAACCCTGTTGTTCTAAGGGATGAAACCGCCCGCCAGCCAGCCTCGCGTACTACGATGAAGATAGTTTTAACCATAGCTCATTATTTAACCCTGGCCGAGAAACACAGATACGAGAGTAGGGGTGGGGAAGGGGTAGGTACCCCCCCCCCCCTCCTGCACCCCTATATCTCATACGCTCCCGGAATTTAATTATTACGCCATCAAGTAACGTCGGCGAGTAACGACACACCCCAAGCTTCTACTAAAGAGGCGCATCTCTTTAACACGCAAAGGATGGATGGAGTGTTTAAAATGTTTTTACTCGAGCACGGATTATTTTAAAACAATTCACGATTTTCTAAGGTGCTTAAATAAGACTAAAAAAACAACACAAACAATTAATAAAATAACGATACTATATAATTTAACATTAACAATGAGTATAAGAAAAGAATTACAAACTAATTGAAAAATACGTCATTTAATTAATAAATGAGGAAGTAATTAAAATATTAACACAATTATAATTTTGCGTGTATTTGTTTAATAAATGTATATTCTGTATACGTTTGTGTATATTGCTACTTGCTGGCGTTCTGTGTCAATCAATGTGTGGAATGTGGAAATCAAATGAAAATAAAGAAATAAATATTTTATTGCAAGTACGATACTTACTTTAGTTATGCAAACAGGTTAATCGCAATTGATTGTTAGGCCAATAAGTATTATGTGACCTTGTCATGAAAGAAATAACAGAAACGTACATGAATGTTACATTGAAAAAATATCTACATCATAGAGGAACACATTATTTTAGAGAAAAGTGATCTGAGAACATTGTCTTAACCTAATTGACAAAATAACACAAATAAGTTTAATTAAGAGTCCTTTGGCTTAGGTCAGGGTTCACTGGTTACCATGCAAAAAGTAAGCACAAGCAAAGTGTCGTTACGAAAAACTGACAACAACTGGAGTGCAGTAAAACGTTATCATTTATATTTTACAGCAAGAGAATATTGATATTAAATAAAGACTGATGCTTACATTTGTAACGTGTCATAGTTAAAAGGTTTCCTATTATCCTCACACTTTAATCTTAAGATTTAACACAGAGTACACCCTGCCTGATAACACTTCCAAATACTTCGGGGGGGGAGCTGGTTCTGAGTCCACATATGCACTGGGAGGGGGGGGGGGTACGTGAGGGTAGGGGATAACCCCCACCCCCACCCCCACATGCCACTCCTAGCTGCGACAACGAATGACTTTTGCTAGCTGCGTCAACCATATTTTGCAGTTTTTTTGAAACGAATGAACGACGACGACGAAAGGAAAAATATGACGGAAAAAGAAAATTGGTCCAATCCTAGAGAGCGCAATATTTCAATCTCCTTCCATCCAAAGCTACTATATATGATTCCTATAGGCAATGGGTGGACAACTTGTGAGTCAATATAGTCTGTTCAACTTAACTTGGTGGATGCCACCAGGCAGGCAGGCAAATATAGACTAAATGACGTATGATAAGAAGTAAACTGAAATTATTTAAAATCGATTTTTATTTTCTCTGTGTAATAGGCCCTACTATATAAAGCACAAAACATAAATGTGACATAAATATTTAAAAATGATAGTTTGATAAGAAAAGAACATTCTAAAGTCATATTATAGCATTAGTAGCATTCATCGTTACGTGGTAAGTTTATATAATGTGCAAAAGCTAATGCCAATAGGTTAGGGATATAAAAATAGAGTTCCGTATAGAATGCAAAAGTTTTATTTTCTGCATTTATATTTATTCCGTATACGGTTTGCAAGATTTGAATTGAATTGTATAATCAGATAAAATCAAATATATGTGCAATATATTTGAAGAACGATACAAAATTTATACATATAAATTATTTTTGAGTCAATTGGAGAAATACGTGAAAGCATCTGCTTCTGACCAAGATGTATCTATAAACAAACCAAATGCAACCAAAACGTAAAGATAAATTTTTGATCTTGGTGTCGATTTGAAGTCATGAACAACGTCCGAATAGTCACAAGAACGATAAAAAAACAAGATAAGAAAGTGCAAAATGGTTTTAAATCTGAATATAGAACATGAAGACGAACTATGATAATCTTGGAACAAATGTTCAAGTATTCGAAAGTAGACCTAGATCTAGACCAAGAACTATAATAAGAACGAGAATAATATTTATCATTTAGATACGCCCTGATCATTTATGGCAAAAAACATTTCCAAACGATAAATCTAAAAAATAAACAATCAAAGGATAAGGGTATGTGAAATTGATTTCCCTCTGCATGGGAGCCATTGGGCTGGAATCGACAACGTCAGCAAGAGCTCGCAAGTTTCACATCAGTGACAGACAAGGTAGAGAAATTCAATTGAAAACTGTCGAGTGGCGCCGGAATGTGATGTGCAATGCAATTCGGCCGAGCTATAGGGGTGGGTGGGTGGGTAGGATGGGATGAGACGCGCATGATGTTAGAGCACTGGTTCTATCTTGTAGATATAAGGTCTCTATCTTGAAAACGGTGGAGTTGTTGCATGGGGAATTACACTATAGTTCAGAAGGAATAGTATTCACAAAGTTTAGATTCAGAATACAAAGTTTAATTTAATCACGTTTAATTTAATTTAAATTTTAGTTTAGAATTGTTGTTTAGAACAACTTAGAATACATTTTACTACTCAATAATTTGGGTTATTATCTATGTCAACTGACTTCAATGTGCTATCAAAGTGAGAAAATTAAAACAGCGTAATGGAGTATCAATTTGTTGAATGAACATTTGAGATATAGATTAGACGTAAAGATACTGTACGAATGAGGTATCCTTATAGAATTGCGTTCATGTAGAAAATATAGAGAATATTCTGTACATTATGTTATTAATTAATAAAAAATTATTTGAGCTTTTCCATATATGACTAAATGCCAAGCACCAAGCAGTTTTCAAGACATCCTAAAATATATAAATACACATTCGTTTAAGATGAAATAATTTTAAAGATAAACGCAAAAAAATCGTTTAGCAGACATCATTTCAATAATTACTTCAATATTATCGTCGCGATACGTATTACGCATACAAATGGTAAAGCAGCTTAACAACAATAATTCCTTAATTTAGATACAATATTGTAAATCGAGATCGAAATTTATTTTTGGATGCTGTTGTGAAAAAACCTTGTCCGGGGATTGCTTGAACTTTCCACTAGGCTCCTCTTCAAAGAACACACTGTGATATCCAAAAAACATGATATTATCGAAATATCCTTCACATTGCCCTTTCACGAAGAATCATCCAAACAATCAGCATGACATATTCGCGATCGTCTATCGCAGCAGATTGTCACTAATACAATACCGCCCTGGCTTGCAAGTATTGACGACTCGTTCTAGCTACGCTCTGGTCTAGTTCGTATATTCTCGAACCCTACACTTTGTTCCCGGATCAAGTCTATACCTTTTTTCTACTTTCTCTCTTTTCATGAATTTAAATTCAATTTTCGTGTACCGTTCGTTCCAACATCGCAGCCCTTCCACATCACATTACCAATACATCATCTCTCTCCTTTCTCCTCACGTTCTTTGCATCTTCCACATATCCTCCTCCTCCATCTTCTACACCCTGTTCTCAAACCACCCTACCTTGCCGTGCATGCATGCTCGCTCACATATCTTATAAAGGAGGTTCAAGGTATGAAACACCCCTAGGTCTCACATATCACACATCATACTCATTCCATAACCAAACGTTTTAATGAAATCATACTTCTAGAAATGTTCAATGTTTAAGTATAACTTATTTTCATCCACTGTAAACTAGAACTAAAGCGCTCATATGAATAATAGATATTTGTTACCTGATAATATACTTTCATGCTTCATTTCATTATAATTTATCAAAATCAACTATATCAATACTTTTAAATTAGGCAAAACACTCATACAAGACGTTCCGATGGTGGCATTAAAAGGATCCATTTATTCTTAGGAAACACCTTTATGATCTAAACATGTATTTTTTAAATTGTATTATTATTACTCATTTCTTGTATTTGTATTTAAATTTTCTCTCTTTCATTCATTGTTGTTAATCAATGAATGTTATTTTTATTCTGTGTCCTTGTGGCAATTGTATAATATGTACAACAGTTTTGTTTTACCTGAAAAATAAAAGTTCTCTTTCTTATTTCATCTTGCAACATTCATCGATCATCTCATGCATTTATAATAGATTAATTAAATATTATTTTATAAACGTTATCGATGGGACAGTATCACTACTATGGATGGGCCACAAAGACCTGCTTTCCTGTACCATTCTGTAATTTTGTCATGTGTACTTATTACAGAAAACAATAATAAAAAATAAATACAAATTTAAGTACCGGTAATTAAAAACAAAAATGAGAAGGATGTGATATATTTAGGCGTAGACCTATCACCATTGTGAACCATATATTTACACAATTGAATTTTGTATAGTATAGTTAACTGTGCTTTGTGCGAAATAAAATCCCCTTGTTCTTAATAAAGTCAAGGTCACACATAAGACAGAATGGCAACTTGAATCACAATTAATAGACACCCTAGATAACATAAACTACATGCCAAATTGATTCCTATTTTGACTATCATTGAATTTGCATTACTATTATCCGGTCATCAACCCTAAAGAAAATTCAATCTTGCAACAATCCCATTTTATAAAGGGTGCATTCTCAATTAAAACCTTTTGAAATATTTCTCCCCGAATCGTTTCCAAGCCCGATCACATTTCCATGGCTATACATATACGATAGAGAAAAACGCAATTTTTCATCCATATATAAGAATAAGATATGATACATAACTGACACATTTTGATCAGAATTTACTCGCTATCGGTGTCTTGAAAGATGGGATAATTCCGAAGAAATATCGCGAGAAAAGGTATAGGGGGGGTTTATATATGAGGAAGAAAAAGAATGTCGTACGTATATGCCCGCTGACGCCTATAGGGAAGATAGAGGAGGAGTAAGATGATATCGAACTTCCATCTATTTCATTTCTTTTATGGAGAGCGAGAGAGAGGAGAGACGATCCCAGCATGTGTGTAAGAGAGAGATAAAGATATGTGTTAGGATACAAAATGAAATTCTCCACCCTCCACGCGTTTCGAAGGAAAATTGAAGTCCGTAGGGGGAATAGAAGGAGAGAGAGAAAGAGAGAGAGGGCACCCTGACGGCTCAGAGCAAATTTATAATAGTCTCAAAGAAGAACAGAAATAAAATAGTGAACGAACAATACTGAAATGTAGTTTAATTCCTGTCTCTAAACCTTAGTACATATCCTCTTGGGTCATACATTTATTTACAGAATAAGAGATAGGGAGGAACATAAGTTAACCTATAATTTCGTCATATGATGTTTTCAATTTGGCCATAGATTGTTTTCTTAACATTACGTGTCATACCCTAGGTTGTTGACATTATTAAATATGCATGAGAAATTACATGTTAGTTTATTTTTCTTTCTTGTCAAGTTGTTTGCAAGCAGACAGACGTAAATAAGAAAGAGTGAATAATACGCAGGGAAAATTGTGAGTTTATTCAATTGGAAGAGATGGGATGAAGTTAGCAACGAAGCAGGTATAGTGTGCGTGTGCGTGTGTAGACAGTAAGTAGGGACGTGTTGCCGTGTGCGTGTGCGTGTTCGTGGCGTGTGCGTGTGCGTGTGCGTGTGCGTGTGTAGACAGTAAGGAGGGACGGGTTGCCGTGTGATTGCGGTTCGTTGATAGTCTTGAGGCGTTTATCCCAGTTTATATTATGGTGTAAAATTAAATGACGGTTGTAAAAATCTAATACGGAAATGAATGCAATGCATATTAGGGGGAGTTTATAGAAGCATTTAAATATGAAACTTGTTGAACAATAACTTTTTAGATATTGATTGTATGGAAATGATCGGCTGATTTTAAGTTTTTGGGGAATAAATCAATGTTTTGTAATAATTAATAAATCGTTTATATGTTAATTAACACAACACTTCTCGACAATGTATTGAATTTAAAACAACCCCATAAAAGTAAAAAGTTAAAATAACAATAACGTGTGTCATTTACCATTTTTGCGATGGGAAATGTTAAATTGTGAATTGTGATAAAATTTGGAACTGTTGACATGATACATAAAAATAATGTAGTATATTCCGATAAAAACTACGATTTGATTATAGTATGAATGTGAATGTGAATATGAATGCGTGACCCATCACACGAGAAGTAACAAGTGGTTGATCTACTTTAGGATAAATAATTAAAACACGTGTTTTAACGAATTATCTTCGATTCTTTTGATGATAATTGGTTGCATAAATTATCACTCCTCTCCCCTAAGGTTTGGTTTGTCAACAGTTTGGTTACACCACCACGAACTCTGCAAGATCGAAGAGAGGGGAAGTTTTGGAGGGGGGGGGGGGTAATTACGAAAATACAAAATGATCAAAAGGATAAAATGAAAATAAATTTTAATGTACAGTTCTGAGGTTGAGTGGGTAAACCTTGAATACGAATTTAGTAACTTTATTTGTATTTTTACTACAAAAACGTACGACTCTACGAGAGAATTACCTTCGGAAACTCCTATCCTGACGCAGGTTTCTTATCTCCTTTAATTAACAATTAAATAAGTATATTATGCTGAAATTCTGTGCGTTTTAAAGCATCAAAATAACCAACTTTGTATCTACTAAAATCCTCTTTTAGCCAGATGGTAATTTGCCATTGCGATAAAACAGTTATTCTATATTCTCCATTGAAACGTTAAAGTGCACTTTCACACTTTTTTTTTAAAAAGGGGGAGGTTATCCCCCCCTCCCCCTGCCCTTGGATACGCCACTGCTACAAACTGTCTCAAAATCCGATACTAACAATTGGGGTGGACAGGCAACGTTCATGTAGTTCGGGTAACTTAACAACGTAAGCAACGTTTATAACAACGCTCTCTATGTTTCCCGTGGATGTAACGAACTTGAGGGTTATTTGTGTAATTCTACCTGTTAGCAGCAGATGGCTAAAACCAGGCTAGACCCAAGTGTTTAGTGGTTTAGGAAAAACGTTCAGACCCAACACCTTTTCTAATTGGAAGTTGATGACACACAGAAATAATAATTTGATATGGATGTTGAACTATTCTATTATGACGTCTATATTTATGTACTTGTCTAATCGAGTCAATGCATGGATGACATCCCGATAGGGGTGGCTCAAGGATACGGCCAACTTTGCATATTTAATACATTTGAAAGAAAAAACTAAAATATAATTTTTTTTACCTAGATTATGTTAGTTTGATATTAGCAGGTAAACGACTTTACGAGTTGAGTTAAACAATGGGGGAAAGGGTGTCTGTCGGCGGGTTACGGGGAGGGGGGGGGTGATTGTTGGTTATGAGGCCGCCGATACGTGCTTTCCAACATGTAAAAGTATGCGTGTGCATACGTAAACCTAGTTATTTATTTAGAGTATAATTAGTCTGTATCTATACTGTGCTCACTAGTTCTGTAGTTTAAGACTGTTTGCCAAGCTCTGGCCAACTTTTTTTACAATGTTAAATGGCCATTTAAAAAACGCTGGATCGTCAAATCCAGCTAATTTCACATACAGAACGCACCGCTTTTTTACCTTTAGTTTACATCCAAATAATTTGCATTTTTGGGAGGCTGTTCACAAAGGATTAGCGCGTGTCTCTATCAAAGCCGATTTTGAAATTTCAAATAATTGTATCTTACACAAAATTGAGAAATTACTACAAATTAACTGTTTGGTGTCATATTTACTGTCAGTTAATAAGAAAAGTGAGCAGTATTTAGAAAATGTGCCTTGATACCAACTATAACACATTCTAACTTAACATTTTGGTGCAAACCACAACCCGATAGGACAAATGATAGAGCTTCCAAGTGATCCTGACTTGTCCGCTGCGTTCTGCGTCAAAGCCTGGTTTTCTCGAGCTTAGCCAAAGTCCAATATGTGCTAGAGTTAGGCAATGAAAATGAGAAATTAAAAACCAACATTAGGCCCTACTTTTTAAATCGAAATAATATTTTATTGAAAATCAGGGCATTTTCAATAGATAGCATTTGAGCTTCTTACGGGAAAACTTGTATTCCTTTCCTTGGACGATGTTAATGCTTATCCCTTTCTCCTTACTTGATATTCGGAAAAAAAATAGATAATTGGAGTTCATCCGTATATTTCAAGAAGACTCAAGCCTACGAACTGGACGTCTTGAAGTTCCCTGTCAATCCACTACCCAACATGTCATTTAATTCCCCAGCAGTTGTGTGGATTGATGTGGGGGGCAAAGAGGGGGTGGGGGGTGAAGTAGATTGCGGGGGTTCAACTCAAGTGATTATCGGGAGTGGATTAAGGGTAAGGGGTGGCTATTGTTGCCTCGTGACCGACAGCCATTTTGGAAGATCAGTCAACCCCCCTTTCGTCTATCGAGAAACGGACGACCGGACAATATCGATAGATCGAACTCGACGAATTATTATTATTGAGAGCCCCTAGGGCTAAACCACTCAAATAAATGACAAGAAGGGGACGGGGCAGCCAATCGCAAACGACATGTGACGTCACAGGCAAGACTACGCCCAGGAGTGGATTGATGTTCTATCTAGCGACTGACCTCTCGTGAAATATTTACTCGAAACACTGTAATCGATTGTAAGAGAGGGGGTGTGGACAAGGCGAAAAAATAGAGCTCAAAAACAAAGCTACACCGAAATATATCAAATTGGTTAGATGACAAAATAACAAAAAAGTTTTTTTCGCTTTGAACACTTGTTATAATATTTTTGTATGGGAGATTATAAGTTGAGATTGTACTGTATGACAAATTTTTGTTCAAATCCTAGAGTTGCATTTGCATTAACATACACATACGATACTATTAATAAACAATATTAAAAAGATTTAAGCCATGTTACATACTATGAGCTACGTCGGTCATAATCAATATGAAGTATTCCTGTGTCTTTAGATATGTCCACCCAAACGATTTTTACTTTTATCAAACTGTTTTATTAACTTTCTCGCTATAAAAACATGTATATATCATTTTTCAAAAGAGCATTAAGTTCTAAAAGTAAAAGTGACAAAATAATCTACAATATATTACAGTATACACATGCAACATAAGCTTCAAATTATAAACTTAAATATGTACGCAGAATCAAAAGTAAAAAATGAAGAATTAAGGAGATGAGTCTGTAATCTATAACAATGAGAAAAAAATCTCAATCCCTGATTTACAAATTGAACCTATTGCATGTATATTTCTATTCCTCACACCTCAAATAATTTGTATAATTCTGCTGATATATGATGACATGTTTTGTTCAATCTTTCAATATTCCAGCCCCACCTACATGTGCATAAGTAATGGTATGCAAGTGTACATAGGTAGATGACAAGTGTGTGTGTAACGTCCGTTGTTCCATGATTACCTGCCATAAACCACACGTCAAACATGGAGGGTTATACTTATAGTGAGGGAGGGGTGCAAACAAACTATAGCCTAGACTAGACTCCTCGTCGGCGCTTTTTCAAATGTCGTAAAACAAGGAAAACAAAACACTTTACTGATAAGATGGACGCCACATCCACCTAGCAATAACTTACATCGACCCACGAGAGCTGCACCTAAATCGTTTCTCCATAAAAAAAAACGAAAATATTTTTGATCAAATATTTTATATATATTCTAAAATGTATCCATTCACCGTCGTTCCAATCTCCTTGGAAGAAGAAAAAAACACACATAAGAACATATATATATGAGAAAACACGAAACAAGATTTTGATAAAGGCAGAAAGGACAAAGAGAGAATGCGATGTCAGTAGCATGTGTATAAGGGGGGTGGGGTTTGACTGATGTTCGCTATAGGAGGTTGAAAAAGCACCCAAAATAAGACACGGGGAGGGGAATATATATCCATCCGCCGAGCCCAATATTGTAAAATGCGAGGGGACTTGCCAATCTCACAAAACATAACAGAAAGAGATAAAGAATGGAATGATAGGAGTTTCTTTACTGCTGGGGATGAACGTGGTTAATATTATTAGAAATTGTTAACTCGATAACTGAGGAGGAAAGATGTGTATGGGGGGTACACATGTGTAAGCACATGGGTCTCTCAAGCGTGAAATTGAGATTCGATCGTTAAGGGTAGTGAAAATTAGGGATTTTCAGAGTTTTAGTAGGTGATGATGGTTCAATTCGTTTCCATTTTTTAAAATGGGGAGCATTAACAATTTCCAAAACGTGGTTTTTAATGTTATTATTAAATAGTTATATCCACTAAAAGGTTTCATTAACATTATGTTACCATTAACTTTTCTAGATAGAAAACGAGATTATTGATGTGTGTATATTGTTTTTCTTGAATTGCGTATAATCAAGAAAATTTAAAAAATCTTTCGTTCCTACGTCACGAGAGAAAAAAGAGCATGAATTTTGAAGTAGGAAATGTAACTCAACTCCCTCAAAATTAACTTTCTTATTTATATCCAGAAAATTGGGGTTCTACAAAAGATTTTAGAGTAAACTGTGCACGATGCGAATGTCTAAAGCGACATCACGACACAAAAAATTATGAAAATTTAAAAATAAATGTATCATAAACGATAACATATTTTAATGAACTCAACTTCAACTTCCCAACTGCATAGTGAAATCGATTGGACTAGATGCCACAGGGCATACACCATTTTAATACACACACTCATTCCATATCCACACACCCCTATAAGCAGTATAAGGATAGTATAAAATGAATTGTACTACTATTAATAGGATGTAGCATTGAAGTAAAGAGAGAAAAGTAGTAAAAAATATTACTATTAAATAAAATGTTAGA
Organism: Sweltsa coloradensis; assembly: GCA_024449915.1. NCBI lineage: Eukaryota > Metazoa > Arthropoda > Insecta > Plecoptera > Chloroperlidae > Sweltsa > Sweltsa coloradensis. The sequence goes on along the minus strand of JAMZAV010000143.1, from coordinate 109,268 downwards.
ACTTGATAGTAAACAGGTATACCTATCAAAATTCAAAATACAGTATAATATTCGTTTTAGCATAATATCAGTATCACACAAGTACCACTTTTCAACAATTGTGTAGCTTTTCCACGACAAAACTTAGCAATATGAATAATATCCATAACATATTCTATTTTGCGACTAAAACCTTCGGTGCCATATTCAACGGTGAATGTGAATTTCCAATTTTAACATTCCATACCAGCACGTATAAGTATTATAAAATGAAACTCGGTCTTATAACCTAACCCATACGAAAAAAAGCAATATATTGCAAATATGCTCCCACCCCACTGCTGGGTGGGTTTTCATGTATACCTTTGTGATCTCGATTCGATGCTTACGAGAGAGAGAGAGAGAGAGAGAGAGAGAGAGAGAGAGAGAACATAGCGTCTCCTGGGTTATGAGAACGACGGCATGGAGAAAGTACGAACTCAAAATCCTCCGCCCCTCTAAATGCCGTGCACCAGTCAACACACATAGTTTTTTGCATCAGCCCATCTGTTTTATTTTCCTTTTTATATCAGTAGAAAACAGTCAGGAATGGAAGGTTGTACGAAATGCATGCGAAATAAAAACCGGGTAAAAATTATGCAAAAAATACGTATTTTAGTGATGGAATAGAAAGTTTATATGAATACAACAACAAAAACGAAAACGACCAGTTTACGACATAATCTCGTAAAGGATATTCACATAGGCGATTAGTTATGTCAAATAAGAATGATGATCGCTAGAAATTCTGCCCAAGGACAACTTTATGCTCATATTAGGTGACTTAGTTCTACTAGATAGAGTGTGAAGAAAGATAAGATGTCTACGAGACAACATTTATTTGTTATTTTAACACAAAAATGTGTTATGTGTTGTAAGAAAAGTAGAATTAGTGAGTCTTGCAACCTAACAAACATGGTAGCATTACAGTAAACTAATTTGACACTTCATATTACTAAAAAATGCATTCGGAAAACTACGTACGCCTGTAACCATGGTTAAGATCCGACAACATTTCCAATAAGAGCCTATATTGCGCCCTTTACCTTTAACCCCGCTCATGTCCTAGCATTATTATACATTGACTATACAAATATTATAACAACACTCAATAGTTATTCAGTCAATAATGGCTATTTTTCAGAATTTTAGCAATCTGAATAAAGTCTGACACAATTTTTCTTCTAACTACCTAAATGATTTTTAACAGCTACTTTCAGTTACTCTATATGCTATTTGCAAAATAATTGCCTGACATTTTAGTAGCCTATTCATCGCACTGAACATTCTTACTTCCACTAACCTGACCTGAGATGTGATGCGACCACTATGTTCTAGTCTCACTTCCACTTCAATTATTTATAAATCTGTTTGTATTTATTTTCATATTTTAATACCTAACCCTCCAACATTTTAATGGTCGGTATTATACGATGAACGCTTCATCTTTATCACAGATATAAATAGCATACAGATTGGCTGGACTATATAGTGAGGCACGAATTCAATGGCTAAGAGATGCTTGTCGTAGCTTGTTATCTAATACGGAATATTGTTAGGCAAATGAGATGGCCAATCGTTATACAGAAAGCGGAGTTTAAGGGTACTCTGGGAGGATAATATGTAGGATTGAGAGCTTGTTAAGTGTACTGGCATTAGGAAACGATCATAAATACAACTCACTAATATAAAGGTTTGATTTCCAATACAAACTGTGCCCCACGTTGGGCGCCCATTTAGTGAATATCATATAATTCACTTTATTATTACCTTACGGCTAATACTTGAGTAAACCTGTGTTGACAACATTGATAAGCATTTGGTACATGATTTAAAATAATGGCATTCTTTTTTATAACATGGAGAAACGATTACCTATAAAATATGCACAATGTTACGAATTACGATACTAGATCGAATAAATAACGCAACATTATTGTTATTAGATAATTTGAAACAATTTAACTTAAATAAATACAAATATGTTACTAAAACTTGAAACAAAAAGTCCAAGTCGAACAAAAGAACATGAAATTAAACAATATTGTGCGGCATTAAAAAACAGTATTCAGTAAAAAGCAAATGGTATTATTTTTCACTATTTTTTTGCTATTATTTAATTGGTTTGCATATTCTGTAACAACTAGTCCCTTGTTTGTCATTAATTGTAAAGTTCAGCTTTATTAGACCATTGAGGATAGTAATCAGATGTTTATCTGAAATCCCGAAACAGTAAATTATTATGTGTGCATATCTACTTCGTAGATGTAAGTTTTCTGCAGGCGTCGGGAATAAAGTAGCTTACATAAATAAAAAGTGCGCAAGACTTAAAACGAGCAGTGATTCAATTTGTATCTGGTTTGTTAAGAGTTGAGACTATTAACAAAGCGTAGTCTTGAACATCAATCAGTCGTTTATTGTAAGTGATTTTGTTTGTGTTGGAAATTGTTAGTTCAATTTCTTGGTAAGGGAATCAGATGGGAGGGGGAGAGAGGGAGGGGGAGGGTGGAACGTAGGGGTTGATCTCACATTTGAAGCCGGGGGGTGAGGTATAAGAAATGGTGAATAACTCTCAAGATTCATTTTTCACAAATATATCACCCTCAGACAGGAGTTTGGTCACAAAAAATAGACTGATGGAAAATGGGAAGCAAGTTGAAACAAAAAAAAACAGAAAATGAAAACCATACGGAAAATATAATATTTCATGTCTTGGAAAAACATGTGAGGAATAATATGGGAGATATACCTTATGTTGTTTTACCATTGGCAATGTGTGGAAATAAAAGATGCTTAACATGTACTGTACATGTACATGTATTGTACTCAGTACTTGTAAAAATACAATAACATCTTGATGGAAGTTGATAGACAAACGTATTGTTTTTTTTAAAAAAAAACATTACATTATGAGATGTGTAAATACAGAAATTCACGAAGAATACAGAGCAAAATATATTGCACATAGAAATTAAAAATTAAGCTTACCCGCAAAAACAAATTCAATTTGGCGTAGTAGCGGAATATATTGAATAAGATGAGAGAATATAAAAAGAAAAATTAGTCAACCGAATAATTAAATCATGCGAAGGCCAACTCGAAATAAAAATTACCTTTTACCATTCTTGAACTTAAATCATCAATGATTGCTCATATTAGTTGTGTTATACATTGCCTAATTTCTCAAAAAAGATTCTGTAAACATGTAAAATCATTTTTCCAACTAAAACTCTAAACTAAAACTCTATAAACTTATCTTTCTCGATCTACCAACCACTTGGCTTATCTATCTATCATTTCTCCTCCTTGCAACAAACAACGAGTGTACTTCGACAAGCGTCACAACATTTCTATTGTGAGTGTACCACCTCACATGAACACACCCCCACCCTCACACACGATAGTTTTATCCCAAACAGCTCCCGTACGAAACACAGAACAGATAAGAAAATGCAAAGTTCCAGACGAAACCAACAGAAACACAATTTCTGTTAGAACAGATAACTATACTACAACAAATCATGCATAAACCCCCAAGGGTAATACTAACTTGTCAAAAATTTTACACAATTCCCATAAATAATCCAGGAGAAAGATCACCATACGTAGTTACGTTACGTTTAGGTGTATCCACGTGGGAATCGCGACTTACGTGATCTCGATTAGGAAACGTCGGGATGGGTGATATACGAGGCTTCCCGTAGAGCTAGGTGGTGTCCGTGGGAGATTGCGGAATCGAAAGAGCCGGACAAATGTTGTAGCTTCTAGTAGACAAGTAATAAGCGACTTCACAAGTTAAAGGACGGAATTGTGTTGTCGATTCGTTATAGACTTTAATTAGTTATTTAAAAAAAAACAATATGTGAAGAACGTGACAAAGGAAAATAAGTTTTAGGCATGAATAATACATAATCAAAGAGTTAAAACACTATTGGGGGAATGAACTCGGGTCTCCCAATTGGCCTCCGTTTTATATTTGTTAATTTCGGAATTGTATCACATGTTATCAGCTCCACCTATTATTACTTTTGTTCCAGAACAATACAATTCAGAAATAGGTTTTAGATTCAAAGAGTGTGTAGTATACATTCAAAAAGCAGAAATTGTAAACTTTCAGACCATGTTTGTATTATAATACATTTGAATGAAATAACAACATATCAACATTTGACAAGAATAGCAGCAAAAATCAGTACGTAGTGTCCATCATAGGTTAATTGTTTTTTGCGCATGTACGAACTGTGTGTTGGTTATTTTGTCTTATCGAAGTACAAAATACATCTTGAGTACATGTGTGACTCTTTTCTTTAAAATGTAAAATATTTAGAAACATTCCTTATTTAGTTCGGCAAAGACATTGAACAACCACCAAAAGCCTCCATCAAATCGCAAATCACAAGTACCAAATCTGATTTAAAACCCAAGAAAAAACGTCAGCACCAAAAAGTCAGCCCATAGACAGAAATAGAAATGAGAAGGCAGTTTCAAGAGCTTGGGGAGGTCCAATAGAATTTCCGCCTCCACGACGTCTTAGGCGAGCGGAACCAGGTGGGGGGAGGGGGGGGGGGCACACAATCCCTACACGTGTGAGACTGACGTAGTCGACCCACTCGAATCACGAAATCAATGGACAAGGAGGGAATATTGTAGGTGGGAGTGTACGTTGCTTTATTTATACACGAGCTATGACAAGAAATCGATAAATTGAATCACAATTATGTATTATTTTCCCGTGATAATGAAATACAAAGATAATCTGTTAACGCTATTAATTCAACAACAAAACGTTTCTTGATTTAAAATGAAATCAATTGATTTCAAATGAATCCATGTATTATTTTAAAATTATTAAACGCAGTACAATTAATAATTAGTGTTTAGTATTGGAGTGTCCAAAGACAGAAACTCGAAATGTTATTCGATAAGATATAGCTTAGACATTTACGATTGGATTGGATGACCAGAATAGAAAATAAGATAGTTAGTAATAACTTGTGTATGATAACGTGGTAGAAATAAGGATTGTTTATCAAAATTTAGAAAACGAATGTTTCAGAAAATTAATGTTGTTATTGCTTTTCCTTAACCTGACGTATTTTAGTGAATTATATAGTTTAAAATAAGATTGTTCATTTGACTTGCTTTAACACTTTCCAATCCATGGCATTACGAAAAAATTGCTTTAAAACTTTAAAAAAAGTTTACCACAACTGGCTTTATTCAACCAAATTCATTGTATTCATTGTTGAACGTGAATTTCTTCCCAGAGAAAGTCAAGTCCGTAACAGTTTATCAACCAACAATAGCAAACACCAGACTGTTCATTTCGAAAGAAAATTGGTCGTTGTGAGCGACATCAATTTATCACAGAAAGAAAAGAATGTTACAAAAAAAACGAACAATAGCTCCGGCTATCATCACGAAATTAACTTATAAAAGGCGTATAAGCCTTTGAATGGTAACTTTTATCGAGTTAGGAATGAGAATAATAGGACGTAAGAACTGCTTTGTACGGATCACACCTGGACAAAGACATTCAAAGACGATTTTATACACCGTTTGATGTCTGTTACAAATTGAGTGAGACATTTTAATTTGAGGCACTGACGCACGACATTGTAGAGTTTTAACAGCCTCATTCTTTCGGTTCGAAATGTGGTTAGGTTACTACGGGAACCGTTAGCCCGCTCCTTGAGGTTGACGGTATATCTCAGTACGAGAAAGCTGCGCGTTGATGATTTCTATTCTGTACAACAATAATTTAAAATAAAAAGTAAAAATTGAGTAGTAGAGAATGCTTAAGATTAAAAAATAAATACGAAACTGTCATGTCTTCCAAACCAAGTAAAAGAAAGCATTGATACAAGTGATGAAATGCCAAATAAATTGTATTAAATGTTTGATACACATGTTATAGTACAAAACGGGTACTGTTCAAAAATGTTTTTTTTTTAAATAAAAGACTATGTTTTATTTTACGAATTCTACGAACATTTCAAGTACAAGCTCAAGAATGAAACTACTTTTAATTGGTTTGGTGGAGGTGCCGGGCTAGAAACAAATTGTAATCTAATTAATTTTATGGAAATACTGGCTAGCGCCATTAATAGGCCTTCAACAATATTTTAAGGAGGAAAGGGGTACAGGTTACAAGATGATTAAACCAAGTGCATGTGATTAACAAGAGACTGTAACTTTAATTAATGTAATACAGAGGTAAAGAACCGAATGCAATCATAGATAGGTGTTATGAAAAACATGACAATCGTGAAGATTTAACAAACTATGTGTTAGCCATGGTTGTCTACGTCCGCTTAAATTCAAAATCCCCACTGAAAATCAGTAACTGTGTTAGACTAAAAAGGATTTATTTTTAAAATTTTGGTGGAGGTGCCGGTTCCGGCAAAACAAACAACTACAACGAAATAACGTTTTGCGTATGTAATGATGTAAAAATATACTTATATTCTAATGTGATAGCTATATTAAGAGGATATATGACATGCGTTTTAGGCAAATTCTTGATCACTCGGCTGACTAACATCACAGTTCTTTGAAACTTTGCACAGATGTCATGAAAGTGGAAATAGAGGGCTCTACTGTCTCACTTTTTCTAAAAATTATTTCTAAACACTTGTTTTTTACGTTGGGTGCTTCCTGGCCCAACGAATAGCTGTTTACCAACAGGCAGATATAAATATATTTTACTAACTATGCCCTCCGTCTTATTTCACGCATTAGAGTTTGAATCTAAAACGATTATATCAACCAATTATGAACGTTATTAACGAAACCCCGTGCGAGTGGAGTGGGTACGCGTGGCGAGGGTTGTCAACCGCTGTCACCTCTAACATTCTCTCTGGCATATCATCTATCTCTGAAAGCCTATTAATGTACGGATCATATACGCTGTCATGGGTCATAGGAGTCTGTTTTCTTCCAGGGGTAGGGGTGTCAAAACCAAGCTCACACCCTTACTATAGTCTGGTCTCGATTCGTGGGAGTTTCATGATTCGATATATAAACTGTACGAGTAATTGTAATAGTGACATAGTGTAAAACTGGACGAAGTTTGAAATCACGATTAAATACGAATCAAGACGAAAATATGCGTTCGTACTTTTCGAACTACGACTACATTTTTCACCGATCATGATTTTTTTTTGTACATGCTCAGAATGGTAATGTTTATTTCCAATTTTGGCCTCGTTTAGTCACTAACAAATTAGGTAAACTTGAGCAAAAATGAACGATTATTATTGACTTTGAAGACTCGCAGAAAAGAACTGGAATTATGTGAAAAGCGAGTCTACGAGAAATATGAATTGTTATCCATCATTGGATGTGTTAATTTTCCTGCATGTCGTTCGAAAAGTACGAAAGTACTGCACTCGATAAGAAGAGAGTCCGCAGTCAAGCCTCCTAACAAAACAAAACATTTAATTCTTCTTTCGTTTTGATTCGTATCGACGGAATTTGATTTGAATGCGCGATGTTTTGGAATACATGAATATGATAAGACGTCGTTATTTACTTATTAGGGAGAAGGACAGATATGATTATAATAATGTGTCTGGCAGTTAAGATCCAATTATATCCTTGTTTATGATACCTGTGCGTAATATAAAATGATCATCATCACACAAAATAATAAATCAAATTTAATATAAGGGGACAAATGTGAGGATCTCAGTATTGTTTAATTTAACAATAACATGCAGGTTGTCTAACGTGTAATAAAATACATTTATGTCAATATTTTTATAAATAAAATCACAATTCAAAATTCAAGAAAGTTAGGCCTATGTTGTTATACCTATGAAAAAAATGTGTTGATTATTTTGTGGTTGTAACAAAAAAAAATTATGATCCAAAAGAAAATTTAAACGTGTATAGAATAAATAACACATTTAAGGTACGTTTACAAAAATGACAGTGAAATTAATAAAGTACGGAGATTTTGATAACATTTTTTAGTTCTATATTTGTAACGTAAACCAGACCACATGCAATCACATCATTTTCTTAAAAAACGTCAACCCAAGGTAGCAAACTTCAAAACTACGTAATGTTTTGTAAGTCTTTTTGTAAAAAAATAAACGTTTAGTCACGTTTATAAACTAAAATTAATTGCTTAAAGTCAAAACTAGCATCTGTGCACGCAAAACTTTGGCTTACTCTGAATTTCCTCTCACACTCAAAATTCAATATATTTCGTCACGCTGATTAGATATATATTTTTTGACACATTATAGAAGTTCCTGTGACTATTTATTGTATAACATTTCATTTTAATATCGTATTTTTTATTTTGATTATTGCTACTTTAGTTATTTTTAGTTACACACACGTCTGCTCAGCAGTCCGGGTTAAGTAGAGGAACCTATGAATGTCAAGGTGACACCGTCCTTTCGGCTGGGACGTTAAGCCGTTGGTCCCCTTGGTACTTTTCTAAAGGAGTAGGCTACGTTCCGGTACCGTGTTTCCCCTCCTCCCTTCTATTCAAACTTCATCCTCATCATCACCACTCATCGCCTTGAATAGCCTTAATGCATTAATATGAGACGTTAAGCAATGCCAAAATCAAATCCAATCAAATCAACTTTGCATTTTAAATGATTTGGTTTATATATTATGAAAATATATTGTGTCTACGTGTAACTTGCCTAAGCAGGTACATCGCCTGCGGCTCGATCCGTGCACCCCTGGCATAGGGGATGTGTGAACTATCTGTGCCCGGGAAAGGGGTGGGTGGTTGGGTGGTTCTGTCTGAGGTTTTCATCGGACAAGATGGATGATTCTTTTCCTTCTCTTCGAAATGATTTATGATGATCTAAAGGCAGCCCTGGCTGCGATACATCGCTGCGCCTGGCAGATAGGCAGGCCGCACACCACTGACGCCACTAGAAGATATTGCTACGATTTCTCATTGGTGCCAATGTGAGGGATGTGCTCAAACTCAAACACCTTGACTAGTGGATCAAAGTATGTAAATCTGCTGGGATGCACGTGGTTCATTGTGTACACGTTACTGTACTCGCTACTTCGGCAAGGTACACCCTTTCAGAACAGGACATTTTGAAGACGTTTGTATCAAGAATAGAATGAAAATTATAAATACATATTGAAAATTAAGAACAATTCAAAAATATATTCAGCATGTTATGTCTTATGTGAATACCCCTTTCTGAACAATATATTTTGATGGAGTTTGTTCCAAGAATAAAATTAAGTTAAAATACGGATCGAATATATTTTTTGGTTATATAGGAACATTAAAAAAGAGAAATATATTTAATGTTATCGCTAAGAAAACATCGTTGTTCATGAAGTGAACACCCCTTTTCAGAACAAGAAATTTTGACGACATTGTATTAAGAATAAAATGAAAATCATTCCACATATTTTAATTTATTATACACAATTTTTCGAAAGCAATTCGTCTTTTGTTGCCACTCCTAGTGTTGTCCACATGCAGGGCCATTATGATATATTTTTAAAAATCTTCTCTGATAAAAGGAGGCACAAATTTTGTTTCGATTAAATGCAGAGTTAATTTGGCATGGGGTATATTGTAGCTTTGTATATGGGTGTACATTATTTACATTCTCAAAATGAAATCTTCACGTCAATTCCATATTTCACTCGCAAAACTATATTTCAAAATTCTACCTCTATTTCCTCTAGAAATCAACACAAAAAACACCATGTTACAATAAAATTCTCGTATTGAAAGCAAAGAAAACAAGAAAATATCAGTTAGTGATTTCTGCGCAGAATCACGAGTAGGAAAATCTGAGACGGGAGAGCAACAGAATAGAAAATACACATGCAAATGAACAAAAGGATCCCAATCAAACGACGCAAGAGAGAGGGTGGGAGAGAGGACAAAAGAGGGATAGCTCATTGGCCTCGTCAGGAGTTCGACGCAGTAACGGCTCTATTATCTAGTTGTCCCCATACAAGAGACGACAAATAAGGATTCTACAAGATGTACCCATCGTGCAATTTATCCAGACCACTTGGTTTTATCGAAAACATGATACAAGACGAGGACGATTTCAATTCTACCAACGCAACGGGAAAAGCGATAGAAGTCAAGATTTTTGTTTTATTTATTGTTGACATCATTGTTGCTTAGTTCAAAATTGTTAGTCAGGCGGACGGTTTATATAGGCCACCTTCTCTTAATAAACAAGATACTTATAAGTACTATTTTGCAATCTCATTGCATTTCTTAGGAATAAAAATTGCAAATTTTATATTTTTTGCGCGAAAAGTTGAATTAAAAACGGTTAAGCAAAATTCAAAAATCTGTTGGAAAACAAAAAAGTCCCCAGGAATACAACAAAAATGAAAATTGAAATGGAGGAATGTAGTGTAATTTCACGTAAAACCAAAATTGAATGGAAACGTTGATTTCTCTCAATATTATGTAATTTTAGTCGAGGCAATTTTACTTAGGTCAATTATCATTACTGACCACTAAATAATTAGTGTGGGACTACACAGTTTAGTCCCAGTATTCTGAGTTCGCTATTGGTTTTCGCCAAGAAGACAATGAATTAGTATCAGGCTAAATATTTTGCGATCGGACAAATTACGAGGCCTTTTCGTCAAGGTCTCAAACGACAAGCCAAGTCAACTCAATCTCGCCATTCAAATATTCTTATTAAAATCCTTCATTAGTCAATGTATCCACTGATTTCAATCAAGACCTTCCCCTAACAAGCCACACACATCAATAACTCCCAAACGAAGCACATAACATTTCTCCCGAAACAACCTACATTCATCTCACCGTAACATTCTCCGAAGAACAGAACTCGGAGTATTATTATTACTAATGGTTGGATTTCTACTTATTCTCAGTAAAAACCTCTCTTCAACGTTCCAAACATAACAATAAACTTCTCCTGCTTCCGCGTTGTGGATGTCTTTTATCAGGACGCCGGCTTTGTTGTGCTAGGAACCCGCGTGGGTCATACAAGCCAAACAAACACACATAGAAAGATGAACACAACGGATCTCGTTATTTTTCACAACAAAATAAAAAACAACAAAACATATAAAGGTATTTTCTATTTTCAGTTGCGCAAGAGGAAGACGGGCTGCGTGTGTTGTTATGCTGGATAATGATGGCGTTTGCCCATTATTGGGGACATAGATGCTTCTTCTAGAAGGGGACTTTCAAGAGAATAGTATCTTGGAAATGGAGGGATAGAGTAGAGATACAATTCCACTATATAATAATACATTTCGTCGTGGTGTATCATGAGGAATAATTGAGTATGAAAGTATTGAACCAATGTAAGAATGTAAACTTACACAAATTGTCGATGCAATTATATTGTTTGGTGACAGCATTTGGTCAGTGCTTGCAGTTATTTCGGTATAATTTCAAGATGCTCATTTCAAGTGCAAATCTGACTATCACGTCGTCTCATTACAAGAATTTTTCAAAATTGGTTTTTTTATGTTCAATGGTGAGAAAAAGATAGCCATGGCATTTAACACAAACCCATGTTTTTTTTTGTTTTTTTAAACTATTTTGTGATAAAAAAAAGTGCTTTAAGATAAGATTTATTGATTTATTCAATCACATCACAGTGTTGTAAGGTAATGTTTTAGGCGCAAAAGAAACCGAGAAGGACTCTACACTTCACTTGTTAAGGCTATTGTACTACCTCTGGCCGATAATTTGAAGGTCGAAGAAACATGTCTGAAAAGTTTTCTGAATGAAAGAAGGTATTTAAAATAACAAAAAAAAAAATTGTGAATTTTTTTGGGCGGGACATAACCTCACTTTTGGAAATTATATTTAGATTTTTGGACAAAGTGTAATATACAAGACTAGTTCAAAATTCAATTTGAGAATCGGTTTTCTGGACATAGTTTCTAAACACCTTTAGCTATAACTGGACTATAGCTTAAATAGTTTTCTGAAAATAACAGTTGATGTACGAATTTTTTGTGAACGGTACAAATACGAGTTTTTAGCGTTTGACAAAAAAATCGTATCCACTGTTATTTTCAGAAACTATTTTAGCTATAGTCAAGTTATAGCTAGGGGTGTTTTAGAAACTATATCAAGAAAACCACTTCTCAAAATTCAATTTGAATAGTCTTGTATATTACACTCTTTGTCCAAAAATCTAATATTAATTCCAAAAGTGAGTAATGTCCCGCCCAAAAAAATTCAAAACTTTTCTCTGTTAATTTTAAAGGCCTTCTTTCATTCAGCAAACTTTTCAGACATGTTCTTCGACTTTCAAATTATCGTCCAGAGGTGGTACAATAGCCTTAAGTGATAATTTAAGTCCAATTTCAACTATTATTAGAGATGCCTGAAAATAGCATTTTGTTAATTTACTTTATTTAGATATCTACTTATAATGGTTATATTTAGTTTTAAAAACTCATTAACAAAGAAATACATAAAGTATTGTTCGTTCTTTCAGTATAACAGCGTTTTCGAGAAGTCTTTTTTTACAAACTTTAACAAATATTCAAATGGAACTTTCGAGCACTTAAATTTAAATGAAATGAAAAATGAAGATTCAATTTAAAACCAAACTTTGATGCAAAACATGAGACTACTTTTTTTAATAAAAAATGAATAATATACACATATTGGTTAGGTAAAAAATATTGTTTAGTTGCGCTTAAAAAAAAAGAATGGGTTGATATATAGCATCTCTAACAAGAACCTCTACAGTATCGAATAATCATGAAAGAAAAATTAAAGTTTGTCTTTCTACGTTGAAGTTGACAGTTTTGAAGTACAGCAAAATTCTTCTTCTTCTTTTCCCCACTTACTCTGTAAAATCACCCGCTGCATGCCACATTGCACGCAACGAATCTCGAGGTAAGATTCCATTCTAGATCATGAGGCAAGGATTCGAATTCTCTTCGCGAAGCTTTACCAATTTCATCCAATCGTATCAAATCTCCATCACATATCCAAATTTCCGTTTTTTATGATTCATCGAAGGCAAGTATTGGTTCTTCCCCTATCCCTATATTGAGTGAGTGACAGACGCGGGACGTGTAAGGCAGGTTGGGTACAGGGTGTTCAATGTTGCGTACGATACTAGATCAACTAAGAGATTAGATTCGAAAACCTTCAAGGGATTGATTTTCATTGGGATGCAGCGTCTATATATTTATTCATTTCAAAAATACCACTTGAGGCAATTAATTATGAAGGGTGATATGAGCATGAAAACATATAAAACAAACATTATCATCATCAACAACATGTTATGAATTCATCTCTGTTATTTTCCTTTTTCAAGAGTATTTTCCTGTTTTTCTCATCCATGTCACAATTATTATTTATTTATTATTTATTTATTTATTATCATGCATATTACAACAGAGTACAAATACTCCACAAGTGCAAATCATAGCATAGCCTAATGGATAGAAAACATAAACTTATTGACATTAAAATATACAATATACATAAAATAATACATGTAACTCTTTAAAATATTTGAAATTATTTATTATGTAAACGTGTTATGGTACATAAATCAAAATATATATTATAAAAATATCTGCCCAAAACACTCTGATATTAGCGATAGTAGAGCAAGCCATCTTAAAACATTGATTGTATCTCACTTTCATTTACAATTAAATTTAACAAAAATAATCATAACACTGTTAGCGGAGTAGAATTTAATAGTAACGGTACAAAATATTATAACAACCATCGTTCAGAAATCAATGTTTTTTACTTCAGAAATTGAATACTACGACGTGCTGGAATGTAAGCATGCAGTTCGTCAAGAAAAAAGTTGTTGTAAGCTGATGATGGAGATCAATTAGCTAGCCGGAGGCGACAAGTAGGGAAACCTCTCTCATTTGCTTGGGGGGGGGGGGGGGGGCAAGTTACCGAGGTGCCATATTATACCAGAGTACGAGACGAAAATATATAGATGAGCAGAATGTCAAAAGATTAAATATGAAATTATTGTTAAACATTCTGATACGATGAATACGAATAGAGGTAAGTAAATGCAGGAGAAATGCAAGAATACAAAGGTTGTCATCATTTGCTCTTCCAAAATATCTTGATTCATATCATATCATATCATTCAAAACGTCAAGTAAGTGACGTGGAATAATTTCAATACAGACGGTAAAAAGCATGAATGAATAGGGAAATTATCACAAATTGGGTTTTCAACAAGATTTTCGAAACAGAAAACTAACAATACCAGGAACGTGTATATGTTTCAAAGTAGCGAAAGTATTGCAAGTTGAAATGTTGTATTCTTCGAACCGAAAAGAGCGAGCCAACCCTCAGACGAAAGATCCCGAAAGTGGCCACGGTTTGGCCCTGTCATCCCCAATGCTTCCAATTTGCGATCACTACTTCTAGTTCCCGAGTTCTTTATCTTTACATTGGTAGTAATCCCGTTGAAAATATCTCGGAGAGGGAATTCTCCTTCCAGACTACCAGCCCCGTGTATCCCTTCTTGTGATGGACCGAAAGGGGATTCTGCAGGAGATGTAAGTCACATGGGAAGAAGGAGAAGAGGGAAGAGAGACCAATCCCTCCCCCTCACCCCCCTAACCAATCAATACACATACACACATGACAAGGTTTGGTACTGTCACAACATCTACCCACAGACCCTGAGACGTTTCGAACTAGCATGCAAAGTTTACTCATTGTATAGATCTATTACCAGATAAACAATGTCCGTAATATCAACCATCAGCGTAATATCGTTAATACAATAATCGAAATTGATTTATGTTTAATTTTGAAAATTTACGACTTTTGATCACAAAATTAAAAAAAGATGTTACAAATTTTTTAAACAATATACACATCAATCATCATTTGAATTTCAAATTACTAAAATAAACGAAAACGTTACTTTGACGCTTCACAAATAATTTAGTTTAAGTTTATTCGGTTAGAGGGCGCGTATACTGTTAAGTCATAATGATCCACTCAAGCCTAGGGGATGTAAATAAGTTTAGCACCAATAAAAATATATATCATAATGATGATGAGAATTATTTAAGTCTATAAACGAGAAAAGGGTGTGTTTTGCTTTTGCAATATTATTACCACCAAAATTCTAATTGAGGTACCGTTGCTTAAAACAATATGTATAAACATTATACATGAATATGATACATAAATAATAAATGTAAGTGAAAACGGAAATGTTTGAAGTCATCTCTCTCGAATTCATATTTAATTTCTAAACATTTGACTGTGTGAAATTGTTGACAACGTGTTCGAAATATATTAAAAAGATATGTTTGAAGTCATGTCTCTAGAATTCACATTTAATTTTCAACATTTGAAAGTGTGAAATTATTGACAAAGTGTTCAAGACTTGCTTCTCATGGTTTCCCAGTAACAGATTAACCTACAAGGTTTACCTTTCTGCTTTGCGAAGATCTAAGATAGGGAATTATACGGCTCAAGGGGGTGACTATTTTCTGGGGGGTTGACGAGTTCCGGGGTGCGATGCGTCAAGGGGGGGTGTTCTTCTCGGGGACGAATAAGATATTATACACATGCATGTTGCTTACTGCTACGAGGGTGGAGAGCTGATGGGTGGGTGGGTGGGGAGGGTGAAGACTTCGATGATGCGTAGGCCTATACATCATATTACTTCGTTTTAACCCCCCCTCGCCCACCCACACCCCCACCCACTACTCACACGCGCGTGGCTCCGACACAATGGAATAAATAAAGTTGAATCCATAGCGTTTCTTTTCTGTACAAAATATAAACCATCTTCTCGGCGATATGTGGAAGGCAGACTTCAATCAATCAAATATATTATAACGTTCACGAACATGAAGGTTTCTGTGTTAACGTCGCTTTTTATCGCAAAATTATAGTAGTATAAAAGTAAGATGAAAGTGGAAGTGGTACATTGTGTGGTCTTCTAATCACTTGCAATTAACCTTGTCATGTTGAAGGCGTGATATACAAAAAATTAAAACAAATAATATTATTTTTCCGATTCAACCACTGAGAGTGTGGCATCATAAATAGATCATTATTTTTTAAATGTTCGTAAAACAAATATTGAAAACTTTCGTTGGTAACAATTATTTTCAATACAATACGCTAAAGCTAGATGAATAATGATCTTAGCACTCAAATCTAAAGTATGTTAAGATGTCCTTTTAATTTATGTTGTGCTGAATTTGTTTAAATATAATATATTTTCTATATTGAATTAATCTAATAATAACAACGGTTTCATTTTAAAACTGCTTTAAACTTATTCAAATGAACCACAGAAAAGCAGAGCACATATAACACAGAAAATCATCAAACACTATCTTTAGGTCCTATTTCGCTATCCTTTTCCAAAATTATTTAGTTGGAATGTTTTCATCAAATATATAAGTTAGCTTAAATATTTCTACCTTCTCAATGTTAGTGTTAAAATTAAAAGTGTACTCTCAAAGAAGCTTGCCATAAAATTTAACTGTTTCAAACTATATTTTTAGTCGAATACGCTTTACTAGAATAATACACAACCTGTTTCCCTGTAAAGGTTTGTTAACATCTTCCTCAGAAGTAGAATAATCATTGTTTCTCTTTCTTAAGAGTCGGCAGGTTCCCTGAATACCGATCTGTTTTGATGAGTGTATTTCACTTCGAGTCTTCCGACAGAACAGCTGTGATTGACATTAAAAGTCTTTTAATTTCATGGGACTTCTCGGTAGAGGGATGTGAACTGTCCGTATGTTTTGGTTGGAAAGTTCAGTTTTAGATATATTTTGTCTAGGTTGCTACTGGAGGTCGTTTCGTAAAGTCAAAATAATTATTTAGAAACGATATTTAACGCACTCTTTTTGAAACTTGTTCCATTCAGAAATGTTACTTTTGACAAAAATTAAGAAAGTAGACCCAAAATTTTAAATGTTGTAACACATAATTGTAACTTTATAAAATCAATGGCGTTTAAACCTTTCCTACAAAATATATATCACAAATATGGAGGTTAGCAAAGAAAATGATAATAATTTAAAAATGTGTTACCAACAAATGAAAATATCGATGTGACCAAATATTTAGATCAACATTTCATATTTGCAATCTTATAATAAAAAATGAAACACCAAATTGTTTTACATTTAAGTAATTGATATGATTTATTTATCAGAGAACAGTAATGGATATCACGAAACTTGACTTTATAACAATATTGGTAGTCTAGCTTGACTAGATGCATATTTTTTACTTGAAATTCATCTAGTCTACAAAATGGATATGCTTACCATGACAATATTACAATATATTCAAAGAAATTATTTTCTCAAATAGTGTCGTTTAAATATTGCAACAACTGCAACCTTCCCCGAGACAACGTATAGGTGGATCTCGTCTTTATGGGTGCAGGTTGCTCCATCTCCAGTAACTAAACAAGGTATTCGCTCTTCCGTACTCCCCTTTACATCACCGCTGTTCGTTTGCATTCGTCTTGTAGTTAAAGACAAGGTAGAATAAGAATGAGGGGAGGATGGAAATAGGGTGAGCTCAGTCTATAATGTTGGTACGTGCAAAATGGAACAGGGAAAAATAAATCAATCGCTAAAAAGTATTTACTAGTTCGGTTTGAATGGTGTTGGGTCAATTTAAATGTGTATGTATTGGAAATAATCATGAGTACGGGAGTACCCTAAATAAGGAGCGAAGCTTACCGTTGCTGTACTTCGTTTGTTAAAGCGTTTAGCTTACCTTGGCGGTGCCGAGTATATAGATGTTCACTCTTTCTGGGAAATAACCCCGCCCCTTGAACCTTGGGGCCAAAACACTATTTTTATTCTTCTTGACAATGTCAACAAAAAATTGCATGTCAATCGGGTCATAATATTTTAGGTACTTATCGTGCGCGAGACGTTACAGACGTACAGACGAAGGCATAGTTAAGTATTAATAAAGGGAAGCTTCGCTCCCTAGTGCAATAATAAATGGAGTTGAACGAATGATATCGTGTGAAAAATAAAACAAAACATTTTAAAACCACAAGTGAATGTGTATGATTTAATAATTATTATCAAATAATCCTAAACTGACATTTACTTTGGTAATTAAATATAAAATCCTGAAACGATTGAGGTTATCATTTGGAAACGGATCTCGTAATACATTGTAAGGTGAATGAATTGTGAGAAGCCTTCATATTTCCATTAAGGGTTGAAAACCACCGCCTCACTAACAAGGCACCGTCGTTCACGGGCTCCGACCGAGACAAACTCGATTGGCTTTAAATTTGTTTATTATCCAACTTGTTTCCACGCAGATTGTATAGATAACCACATTGATTGATCAATACATCTCAAAGTTGTTCAGTCAAGAAGAAAAGTGGTTTGATTTTGTCGAACATTAACGCAACCCATCTCCATAATTTCATCAGACAGACTAGGAGATTTCCACCCTCACTTCTTGGCGACGAGGAAAATGAATCAAATTATCCAGCGGAACATATTTCTTGTTCGATCAGGAGATAGAGCACGGCTTGTGATGAACGACGTCAATAAGAAACGGAAGGAAGGAGGCAAACTCTCGTGGATGTACAGGAGAACGAACACGGGAGAAAATGAATAACATCAATACGAAATTAACGGGGTCGAAGTTTTGAGATGAGAGGTTGGAAGATGGATGTAAGGAGTTGTGAGAAGTAATGTGTTGAACAAGTTAAAGAACAAACAATATGAAGCGAATCAAGAACAAGATTATATAGTGATTTGTTTACATTAAAACTAGAAACGAACAGGTTAGTAATGTGTTGAAGAAGTTAAAGAACAAACAATATGAAGCGAATCAAGAACAAGATTATATAGATTTACACCAGTTTGTACTGGTTTATCTAGTAGAACCTTTACTGTTTTTTACTGGTCTTATTAAACCACTGTCGTTACATGTCAACTCACCCATACAATCGTTCACCCCACGAATAATTACCGTATCAGAAGAAAGTTTTTATAATTGAGTTAAGAAATATGTTCACAGATTAGTGGGTCCATTTATTTATATATTAACATAGTTTGCAGTTTATTCAAAGATATCAACGTACGTCCCCCCACCCCCCGCAAAAATGCTGCAAATTACGCATATTAGATCTGTAGTCATTTTATCCACAGACCACAAAATAAAAAAATCCGTCTCAATTTCAAATCTAGTATTGGAAAGATAGAATCCATCACTAAATTGAAAAAAAAATCACGCGTTTAAAATCTTATTCCCTGTCTTTCTAACATCGACATCGAACGCGTGAGAATCCAACAAAAAGACATAACAAGCAATTACTCTCGACAGCAATAACAATTTTCAGCTCGGTCTCATTCGGCATCCAGACTTCGATTATGTTTCCCGTCTGGATCTGGATATCGGTAATGGTAATCGTTTAGACTTTGACTGCTCTCGTAACTGCTTACTGCTCACATCTCTTTTGTTTCCGCTTCCAAAAGCTTTCCCAATATCGGGGAACCTAGTTTTTCGATACTTTCGACATCGACAATAAATTTATTCGCCCACCATTCGACTTGAGTTTTCCGATTCGGTACATTCTAAGTCTTACCTGACTGATTTTCTCAACTGCCTCGTCTCATCGACTAGCAACTGTAAGTGATACCACAAAATACAAGTTATACGACCACCATCCTCACAGTTCCAATATACTCCCAATTCTCCTACTTAATTTACTCGGAAACTGGTAAACAGCATATTATATCCCGCCATCCTCTGGCATCAACATTTTTATATTTGTTAGAATATCGATATTTTTGTCAATCATTTAGAACACCTCAATGAGATATATTTTGCCATATGATTGGCCAAGGTCATACTTTTGAGTAGCACGGACGATTCGCAGTAAACCTTTGCGCAGTTTTAGGGTTTCATAAAGAGAATAGCATCTACACTTTTCGTCATCAAAAATGTTTAAAAAAGTTGTTCGAATACGAAGATTTTGAATTTGTTTAGGTCCCAATTTGTAATTTCTTGTCTCATTGACTACAGTTCAATTTTGATAAAATACAACAAATATAGCTTTTTGAGAAAAATTTTCATTTCTAATTAAATGATATCTAAATGTAGAAATTGGTATACATAATGCTGTATTTATTTGGTTACAAAGTTAATTAAAATAATGCCACGTTCTACTCAGCACACGTGTAGCCTACACGTAGACGCTGCTAGTGACTCCCTCGCGTCTCTCCAGCAGATGGATCAAACGTGATGCTTTGCCAAGCGTAGAATTTATCGGCACGTTTTCAAATTGATTCCCGTTTCGAACGTAAAACAGATAGGTGGCAGCGGAGGTGGGTGGGGAATCCCTTGGCCTTGCTAAACAGAGCGGAGAATCTCGCAGACGAATTGGATTCAAAGAACAAGAAAATAGACTCGCGATAGATGCAATTTCAACTGCAGTTATCTTTCTTCCGTTCTCTCTTCCGTTCTATCTTCTTTGGCAAGAGTTGAGACTTGTCTGGTCGATTGTTAACATTATTGTGTACGCTGTGTTCTATACGATGACCTTTTGTAGAGGTCGTGTGTTTTATTTGAATGTCCAGGGAAGATTCGTCGAAGTGTATTAATTGTATGTAATTGGATGAGCGTAGCGAGCGTAGCGAGCGAAGCGAAGATTCCATTTCACTACACTGGAGAAAAAAATCCGGAATGTTTTTTTTTTCTTTCTTTCTTTCTTTCTTTCTGTATTTTTGTCTGTTTGTCCGCACGATTCCGGCTAAACCGATACTCCGATTGAGATGAAATTTTATGGAGGCCTTCGAAATCTCTGAACTTAGAACTGCCACGTTTTGAGCGCAATCGGAAAATTATTTCCCATGAAAATCGCAATTTTACGATTTTTTTTCGATTTTTAAAAAATTCTTTGACTTATAACACCTACATGCTTTATCCGATTTTTAAGGTTTTTGCACAGAACCTTTATTTTATGAATTAAGATATTCTTGTGAAATTTGAGCGCAATTGAAAAAATATTTATCATAAAAATCGAAATTTTACGTTTTTTTTCTTTTTTTAAACAATTCTTAGACTTATAACACCTACATGCTTTATCCGATTGTAATGATTTTTTCGCAGAACCTTAATTTTATGAATTAATATGTTAGTGTTAAATTTGAGCGCAATCGAGAAATTATTTCTTATAAAAATCCCAATTTTTCGATTTTTTTCTTTTTTTAAAATTACGATTAATTAAAAAAATTTAAAATTTAAGTTTATTTTTTATTAAATTTAATTAAATTTAAAAAAATTTGAACTTAGTAATAATTTTTTCACAGAACAACAGAAAATCCGCATAACACATGGCAGCTCAATGCACCAATACGCTCATCCAACAACGCGGCGGGACTTAAGCGTTTTCCTAGTTGATTAAAAAATCTAACCTCTCTCCAGATCATTTTAATGATCAAGCACAAATATTAGGGCTAGGATGACATTCAGTAAGTGATATTACATGAAAATGTTGAAACAAACATTATAGTGACATATTTTTATTATTTGTGCCCAAAAATAGTTCAAAACTTCCAAAATGAATATAAATGTGTATCAAAAGACTCAGGTTACTATAATCTTTGGGTTTCTAGTGCCCAAAGCTATTATGGCTAAGTAATGAGCATTGGTAAGGTATAGCGCCAAAAATATTTAGGCATAACAATTTTTACGTTTTCACACACGTGCGCGACCCGGCACCTCCACCAAAATCATTAATAATACTCGCACACCCCTAGAGAAAGTGAATATTATATTCTTGGAAGTGGAAGAACTATTTCATTGTTCTTTACTATTAGTATATTTTATTAGAGGAATGTATTTTTTAAAGTAAAACATTATCCTTCCATGCACGGTACCAACGGTAGAAAATACCAGGACACTTTCTCCCCAAAATTGCAAACCGGTACAACTACGTCAAAACGGTACTCTAACTCTACCGGTGACCGGTATGTCTGGTCGCCTTATTTATCTGTTAATATTGAAAAGAATGAATTCAAATATATAAAATAAATAATTATAAAAATAAGTTTAAGCTGACGTGTTGTCACAACAGTTTTGCTTGCTTTGATCGATTTGTTAAGACATCACATTTTAGTGTGGGCATATTCATGCAAATTACGCACTTTTATTACTTATCAATGAAGATACTTTAATTTGATGAGCGAAGAGAAGACTTCAATTTCACCGACCCCCCAACAAATTTAGCTCGGGTGTTCTTTTTTTTCCCCTGTGTGTTTGTTCGCTCTCTACCGGGCAAACGGCATATGCGATCTGTAAGAAAATTGCAGGGGACCTTTGAAATCTCTGAACTTAGACTTGCTACGTTTTTGGGTACAACCGAAGAAATATTTCTCATGAATATCGTACTTTTACGATTTTTTTCGATTTTTAGTGCGATATTTTCGTGACATTTGGGCCGATTCTGACCAAACGAGTGGGGCTACACCGTTCATATTTCACATAGACATTAAGGTAATGGTGATGTATTGCTTTTTGAAAGAAAAAATTGAAAAAATTTGCCAGAATTCATAGTATAAAGGTTTTAATATGAGTTTTTTTAGGTTTATAATGACAATTTACAAGTAACAATATAAACTTGACAACAATCACCAACAATGCATTCAAAAGGCACTTGATAAGTAAATAGATCCCACGCAAACTAAAAACTTTCAAAAAAGCTCATCCATCAACGCGACGGGACTTTAGCGTTTTCCTAGTGGTAATTTAGACGCTATGATGTGTCCAAATAGTACAATTTTCCACGCTGGTCGGTAATGGACGGTTTTGTAACCGAAATGACATCACAGATGATAGACTGAAAAGGTGTGTCTATCTACAGCAATCTAAAGAAAATACATTGCAAATTTGCCTCAATAAAGAAACACTAGTTTCCGTTTGTAGATTAAATTATATACGTGTTCAAATATTTAAAAATGCATAATATATGACTAAAAGATTGCTGTTATACTGTTATACCATTGAGTATATAGCCATCCAAAGGTTATACTTTGTGAACAAATCCGTGAAACGATTTTTACGTTAAAAATATTCGAAAAAGTCCTGCAAATATTCAGGGTGAGTAACGTAATTTAAATTAGAGTAATAAGCAAAGAGAGCTCTAAAATAGCAAACAAACGGTAATCATATATAGAACAAATTTGCGACACCTATCAGAGGAATATTATAAAATGTATCAAAGCAAAAGCTTGTGCATGATGAAGGCTTGAAAATTGCGTCGATCTCCCAAAACGATGATACCTTCGATTGAGTCTACATGTCTCCGCGAGCTCCATAAACCGCTCTCAGATAAGTGCAGATCACTCCAGGCCTAATGCATCTCCGACGTGTCTCCAATGTGTTTCTTATCAGCTAACAGGGCGGCTATTTGCCTCCTTAACGCATTGAACTAACCGAGGCGGTGGGTAACTTTAGGGCTGGAATCAACGCCAGAAGCTCGCGGCAAATCTTGAAGGGCACGAAGATGCATTTGCCTAAATCGCTTATTCACGTCATTACTTATCAGTAAACACACTGTCACACATGTTATTAGTAGAGCATGGGGTTCTCTCGAAAATAAGAGGTCGAATAATCGAAAGGTAATGAAGGGGTAAGAGTAAACTACAACATTCACAATCAAGTAATTGACGCTAAGTGAGGTGGTTTATTTGTTTTAACACAAAAATTCAAATGGCATACAAATGGTACAAATATGGGATAAACAGTGGACTAATAAGCGACAATCCTGACTGAAGGTTTTCGACTGAAGGTTTTCAATCGTTAATGCGAATGCAAAAAGGAATTGAGATCTCTCAAACAACCCTCTAACATCCCTTCACCTGAAAAAGAGGCTTATATTGCACCCTAAAACAGGTTTCACACGATAAAACATATACACAATTATGTAAATATGCCTTATAAAAATTAATACAAATTAAGCACGTAATAAAAAATATTAATAACAAATAGCTTACATATTATAATAATCAATACATACATTTCTAAACTCTTAGTGGAGGGGTTTAGGAATTCATCAAGGGAATACAATGAATTCTCCATAAAATACGTTTTAACCAAATGCGCAATATTTTGTTTTTAGGTACATCATTATGGTTGATTTTAACAACTGCAATGTAAGAAAATCTAATTCCGAAGTGGGCTTCGGACTCTTAACTAAAAATTGGAAGTAAAGTAAGCCCACATGAGCAACGAGCAACCACAAAGATTGGAAAACACTCGAGTCAAAACACGTTATACAAAAACGACGAATTCGTTTGAAATACACAAAATATTACATTCACGTTCTTGGCAAGGTGTGCAATTTTCTTCGGTTCAAAAAGGAAGGGTAAAGTTGCAACATTCCCTTCTACCCCCCCCCTCCTACCACCCCCCTCGTCCTACGACTCTAGCGTTATCTTCAAACGACCCCTACTCTCAACAAATACATCAAAAGTCACATATGTGTGATTTACAAAGCCCGTTAGGTTGGCTTACTGGAAAAGTAATTTTCTGCACCGTTTGCTTAAACATAAAACATTTTCACAAAATACAAGAACATGATTAGATTTCAAGAAACTAAATCATAGAACTGTGACTCGAAATTCAGCAAAGGCAAAGGAATGGCCCCGAAATTTGAAGTACTTTGAAAACAATTTTCATAACTGAAAAAACGCATCGTGTCTACGTTCTCCAATAATAAATAAAAACATATATATATGAAAACCTAAGAAGTGCACACAAGCAGGCTCAGTCAAATATAACCATAGAGACTTCAATAAGTGAACAAGTGTAATCTATAGCTTGAACCGTATAATTGCATCTTTCGCACCTTTAAATGAATTAGTCCTTGAATGAGGTATTAGTTCTAATATTCCATATCCAAAGAAACGTAAAAAGAATATTTTAATTTTTAATATTCAGTCAGGTTGATATGTTAATCCAACACAAACACATAGGCATAAGTTCTGCGTTTCAGTAAGTAAAATTGAACCTTAAATGATCACATTTGATTACTGTGCCTTCTTACCACAGATAACAGTGATTATGTGTCAACAAAATAAAACTATTACTTATTTACTTATTTGCACTTACACCAAATTACGCAAAAATTCAATATGACTAGAATGGGCGCTACGTGAATCACTCAGAATCGCTAATTATAGCAAAGGCCACGTATGACCAACATATTGTTTGCATAACTCAAAATATCGAATATAAGCTGTATAATTATTAATTTTCTGATATAACTTTCGTCAAACATGTCGCATCAATAATTCTCACGTATTATATGATTGTGTGGTTTAATAGAAACTAGTGTAATTTGTACCATAAACAAGGTAATAATAAAAAAGTTAAATGAGGATAAAATACACTGGATTTGTTTATTTACTTCATACCAAAGAAGAGTCGGACAGGAACTGTCATTACAATACTGATGGTACAGTAATGCAATATTACTGGTAATCCCCAGCTAATTAACATGGTTGCTGTTGTTTCTGTACATTTTCGTAGGATGAAACATTTCATTATTTATGGACTTAGGACTGGGCGTTGCCCCTCCCACTCTGATCAGCTAATGGAAGTTTCTAATATGTGATGTAATATTTGGGCTGGTTTTGTTTCAGAAATGGTCGGGCCTCCCAACATCACGTAACTGTACGGCGCAAACATTGAGGAGACAAGGTAAGAAGACATCTCATTTAGATTTTCTTTGACGTTAGGGAGCAAAGCACCGCAATCACTTGTAGTCGTGCGTACGTCAATGTGTCAAGTCTCACGATTAAAACTGAACATGATCTACGATTAACATACGATTTATTCGTTGAAATTACCCTTTTGATGCCACTGTGGATCAGCGGGCGAAGTTTGACTAGCAGAAATGTGGAATTTCTATGTACTCGGCAATTCCACCTAAGGCTCCCTTTCTAAATCAGTTTTATAACTGAATAGGATAGACGTTGAATAAATACATAAATAATTAAAAATATAAACTAATATGAAAACAGTTAAGCAGGTGTTAATCATGGATATTTTCGAAACAATAATAATAGTAACAGAATAATCTGAACGTTTTGATTAGTTTCTATGAACACATACGAAACAAGATATTATCTGTAAACGTAAACAAATATATTATATTGAAATAAAATGTTTAGACTTTTACTTGTACTTTATAAAATTTTATAAAATAGAATCAGTACAAAACTTCGGGTACTTTCAGCATCTAATAATGTTTGCAATTTCCTTTTAAAAAATGTGTATTTTATTCAAATAAGTTTTTAAGAATTGTAAAAATCAAATTTATTACACCTACTAAATTCTGAAACATTAAAAGTTTAATGAACAGCTAAGATTAAAAATTAAAATATATTATCCCATTTATTGGCAATTTTCTTATTAGATGAGATTATTCGATTCCAATTGTCAGTTCCAAATGTCATAAAATGATCGAAAACTATTGAAATATCTATCGATATTGATAGTGGTACGAATCGTACCCACGGTCAGGAGTTTCGAGGTTTCCCAGGTCAATATTTACTAGCAACGTCAACCAGATGAGTTTGTTCCAAAGCTCAACACCGTCTGAAATGATTACAGCCCCTGCAGCAAGTGGCGAAGATTCAAGTCTATCTGAATTATAAACGAACCGCGGCGGCTCGGTCTTCTTTAAGACGATTAGAGAGCCGCTCAGAGGGTAAGAACTTTCTTTTAAAACTTAACAACGAGGTAGATAACTTTCTTTAAAGAGGAGCGCGGTGATATTTTCTTCTCGTCGTCGTAGTCGGCAACAACCCGTCATTTAGTAGGGTACCTACGAGCGTTTAGTGAAGGGACGTGTCGTCATAAGTTTTGATAACAAGAAAAATAATTCAATTTGCGTTAAAAACTGGTGAAATCAAATATGCGCATTGGTGAAAAGACAGATAGCAAAATTACAGATTTTCAAAGTTTCGCAAACATATTATATAAAGTCAAATTATGAAACCGATAGGTGCAAAAACTTTTAAATACTTTCAATGGGAAAACTCATACATTTAATGCACTTTTAAGGGAGAAAAGCTTCTATGTATGAGGCACTTTTCTGTTAGTGTGTCCCGTCCACCTTTGCGTGTGACACGTCTAACGATAAAACTTAACGTCATATCAAATTTTCCTATTGTTGTGGTTCGTGTGGTAGATAACGACTTGAGTTTTTTTGTTTGATATTGCCCTTCATCAAGGATGATATAGAATGTTTTGACGATCCTGGAAGGTGGGAAGCAGGGATAGCTTCACCGAGAGGGGGTATGTGTACATACCCGGCACCTCCACCAAGACAAAGTTAGCGCTGAAGGAATAAGTTGTAGAATAACGCTCCCTATTTTTGGTACTCCCGTACCCGTTTTGGTAAAAATGGGGAAATTAATTAGGACTTCTTAACATACGCAGCACTCATGTAGATATGACCCGAAACCAGTCGATACCAAAAAACAGATGACGCTGAAATGAGTATTGTCGAAACCATCACCCCACAATTATTATCTTATTTTTAAGCAATAATAATTAAAAATATATATTTATATAAAAAAGGTCGAATTTTTCGGCCATCTCCTAGAGACAATACAATCGAAATATACAAAACTTATTTGAACAACAATTTAATCCACAATTTATATCAACAAAATTTTTAAAATGTGTGTTAATATTCTCGAAGTCGAACACACTTATGTGCTATACTTGCCACCGGCTCCCGAGTTAACTGACTCGAGATAACTTCAAACTGATTCGCTAAAGCCGTAAGATCGAACGCTGTCCTTGCTGTTCACATGAATCATTTCTAAATTCCTGGGAAATTGTGCAGAAGTGCGTCAATGGAACGAAAGAGACATATCGCATCTCGTTGGAACCAATCGCAGAAAATTTAATCTTCACGAACTACGTATTGAAGTTTCTAGCATTCTATATTTCCTCCATATTATCTTCTTTCTTGGAAGAATATAGAACATATTGAAGTTTCTAGCATTGTATATATTTTCTCCATATTATTATCTTCTTTCTTGTATGAATATAGAACACATTGAACATACGTATCTCGGGAACTCACAAATAAGTAGATTTGAGAGGAAAGCACATACGATATTTGTAGGAGTGGCACTGTGCTAGCATACGTATGTGACTTTTTCAATCGTAATCGTTAATACTGGAAAAGTTTTCTTTTTCTTAGTCATCAAGGCAATAACGAAATTAAGTTCGCGTATTGTGAATATCTCTGAATCAGGAGGTACTGGATTCAAAAATACCCTACACCGACAATCCTGACTAAAGTTTCTCCAAGGTTTCTTCAGTAGTTAATACAAAATTCAAGGGTTTGCATCCTAATGAACAGATCTTAAGCATTCCTTTCACAACTATCCTAACTACAAAACACCTATTTATGCAATTGTCCCTAAAGATGGGCAGGGCAGAAATACAAAAATAGACGGCAATTAAACCAGCTAATATCAACCGTGATTTGGCGAGGTTTTCATTACAATTAGGTGCTCATTAAGTTTTTGGAAAATCATCATTTGCTACCATTTACTCACTAAACTTCCAATAAATGTAAATTTTAAATTATTTTGTTAATTACGAAAATAGTTTTAAAAAAATTGTAATATTAGAGCACACATAACTAATTAGACTTGTGTGGTATAATAAGCACTCCAATCTGTTATCTTGGTAATAAGTTAACTATGGTTACAGGGCTGTATCGTTCTCGTACAACAAATATTCTCTGGTATTCTATTAAAACGAACGAGGTTAAGCAAACACAATAACGAAATTTACATGAAACAAACATTAATGTCTCGCTCGTCTCGGGAGTAAATATAGACATCGATAGGAACGACCCTATTAGACATGTTTGAATATACTCATTAGACCTGATTTGAATAAATGAGAGTACGTTACATAAATACGAATCACGTTTGTGGCTGAGAAACGAAATTACATACTGTTAGTGTTATGTTGGATAATTGATAGGTATATGGTAATAGTTAGTTACATAGATGGGTAATTGATGGGTTCATAACCTCCAGTGAGTGTTTTACACGAGCAGAGTATTGAGTGGGGCTAATTCAATTTCTGGTGCATTGTGGAGAGGAGATTACCATTGTTTGTTTTTGCAAGAATTATCAATACAATCAAACCATTTTAACACTGAAAATAAGAATTTTCTGACACAATCTTCCGTTTTAGTAATAAATTAGAAATAAGACTTATTTACAATCATTATTTGATTAATTTACCAGATAGGATAAATACAAATTTACACTGTACATATTTAACATAACTACAATTAAAATGTATTATAATTATTTATTTTTATTTTCAAACTTTAGGCTTTTCTTATAGAAAAATTGAGATAATGACAGGTTTTGTGGGAGTAAAACTCCCCATTATTCACCACTTTATTGCCAGCCCGTCTAAGAGTGAAATGAACTCCGAATGACATGCGTTTCTTGTTGAGATATTCCTCCATCTAAGATGAGACGGAATGTTTTTGTGCACCTGGGGGAAGAAGGGGGGCAAGGTCGGCATTCCAGAAAGATCGAATATTTATATTGTAGGCACTTCCATCATTTGTGGAGGCAGCAACCAGCGTAGGGCACTAACGGTAAGCTTCGCTTCCTATTTGAGGTATTCTCGTAACCCTTCTTGCACTAGAGATAACAATTCTTAGCAACCTTCCACAGCATTATGTTAAACAGTTTCATAACGAAATCTCATATTTATAAAATAGTCCATATACATCTCAAGCACTCAAGGTTCAGACTCGAGTCTAGAGGATCTAAACCGTCTCATATCACAACATCTCAAACACATTCGCATGATTCAACAATTTCATTTTTTCAAATTTCAACTTTTCGACGTGGCTTGTTTGGTTTTATTCGTATACCTTGGTCTAACCGCGTCTATGCGGCCGGCATAATAAGAGGGAAATAATCCGCTCTCGGCGTTCACTGTTCGCTAGTCGGTAGGCTATGCATGCACGGTGGCTGGTGGTTTCATATGAGATCTACCTACCTAGCTCGAGATGTAAACTTAATACAGTCGGGTGAATAATTTCAAAATATCTCAAGGAATCAAGAGCTGGCACTCGGAGAGTTTTTGTCATAATGCATCTTTCTTATACTCGATGACTTGGGAAACTCGTGCAGGGGTGAGCAAACTTAGGGAAGGTTATTACCATATCTTGTTTGTAGGGGAAGTTGATTCAGTATATTCTGGGATTGGTGAACAATTTTCGTTTTGAAAACACATTATTGTTCCTCGATCATACAGTAATTACTCATGTAATTAACAATAATTTAGACTACATGACTTTGCACTTTGCCAGTGCTTCTTATCTTTTTATCTTACTTAGAGTCCCCCTGCTCCCACTGCAGAAGATCCCGGGTTCGAATCCCGATTCAGACATTTGATTTTTAACTTCTGAATCTGATATGAACATAAATCCATCAATTCTTTTGCTAGGAAATGTAAACGGTGAATTTGGGGCCATACTAAAAACAAAGAACGTAATAAATTCAGATTCTGAAGTTGTTCCTAATTGGCCTTGTTGATTCTGGTGTTGAACGCAGGTGGATCGTGTCCAACGAGTTGGGTCGGTGTTTTCTATTAAAATACCGGTCTCTGGCACTTTGATCACTCGTTGATACTCTGGAGGTAGGGGACTCAATAACCGAGCAAGTTTACCGTCAAAGGTTTAACTCATGGTTTTATTAAGTCGCGAATCCTATACTCATATCCTAAATTGTCCTCTAATATGACGTACGTCATGTATCAACTCATATTGTGTACAATATTGATTTATTTAAACAACATTAATTAATATTTTCGGGCGAGGGAGGAGGAGGGAACAAATTGAATTATTTGGCAAAAACTTATGTTTAGTGAGAAGACTCTAACCATTGTTAGGCTTTGACAGCTTCAATGTCACCGTTACATTATTGTAGATACAGTTGATGTATTTGTTCTTCATGTGACGTGCGTCGTGACCGGGAATCGAGCCAGGAACCTCCCGATTCCAAACACGAGTACAATCATATGATATTAGCTACTTCACACAGAAATCAAGTTCGTATTAAGAAAACAAACCAAAAAACGTATCACTTGTCATTCTGCTAAAAGCATTCTCTAAAAAGAGCAAACTAGAAGATCGCTACTACGCATCCATTGAGACGGTCCGTGATTTACGACCGCCATGCAGGTATTTCCGCCATTTTCATTTTGTATTCCCCTGTGTCTTCAAGATAGACGAGTTATGCATGGCAGGGAGACATATTGACATCGCCGAAGTAAGCTGACATGCATCACAAGTATAACATGCTATACCATACACGCCAGCAAACTTGACTCGCAAACTGATTGTATGGAAAAATAATCCACATCTGGTTTCGAAATGCTTTTTATGCAAATAATACTCCTCGAAAATCTTGTATATGGATACGTCTACGATACTGAACATGGCGTGGGGTAGGGTGGGGGGCGAAGGCCTACAATTCTTGCATGGATATACACCTGACTTCGTCAAAATATATTAATATACATTTTTCTTTACATTTCAATGGGTTAAAAAACTGTATGTTTTTTTTCTATTTTGTTTGCTCAATTCGAAGAGAATGTAAAATAGAAATACATCACAAGCGAAAACAACTTTTTCGAATACTGTCTACTCGGCATAATGTGCTCACGCTTGTGAGATGAAGCACTATACATACACATATTTCATTGAAATGTATCCGATCCAGAGGAATGAAGAAAAGCTATGATGAAAGGGTTTTACTTTGGCAACATTTCTTCGCATATATGCCAACCCAATAAGACTTTATTTGTTACTGACATTGGTATATGAATACGACTTTGACTAGAGGTTTTTAACTTTGCTTCTACATAATATCATACTTGTAACTCCTTATAATTATAATAATAATAATTATTGCTGTAATTGAGAAATGAAAATAAACACAAAAAAGAAAACACCTTGATTGAAACAATTATTCAAGTAGGGCTACTTACTTGAAGTAGAGCAATGTTCGAATATATGTGTCCCGACCGGGGATCGAACCCGGGTCCTCCGTCGCAATTGAGAAAAGATACCCAGTGACCCGATTTCTTACTGAGTCAAGCATCGCTATACGTAACGTCAATGGACCCGGTTGAATCCATCGGCACTCATATTTTCTAGCATTGCTCTAACTTTATAGCTATCCTTACAGCAGGCTTACGCTCAAAATATGTAATTTCACCATTACTTACTTAGCAGTTTCAATGAAAATATACCTATCTTCGTAACGAAGAAGAACGGTCAAGAAACTGTACTTCCACATAAAAAATTGGAAACCATTTGTTCTTGTTTTCAACTAAAAGGGGAAGCACAAAGCATTAGAAATAAGCCTAGGGTATACTTAAACTGGGTATAGACAACAAATGCTAATACTCTACGTAGACAGTGTGTACCCTCAAGAGCAGATGCTTAAGTTATAACAAGTTATAAGTTTTTATTTTTAGTTATTACATGGCAAATCACAAAGGGGAAGTGGAATCGTAATAGATGCAGATGTTTAAACAGTCATCATAAGCCAATCAGAAAAACACAAAACGATATTGTGATCTGTTGGATTCAAAAACACTCGATGAAGATCGATGTAGGTTTTATGACAGCAGCAGCTGACAGCACAAATAAACAAGATTATTTGCATTATTATTGTTTGGAACGAAGTTAGGTTTTAATTGCAATGACATTTCAATTAATTGTTACTTAACCGGAAATAAAAATAAAAGTGCTCTGTATTGCTGCAATGTTTAATTATGATAAAGAAAATGATGGACAATTGGTCTGTCAATCTTACAATTGTCTGTTGTTAAGAGAGAAAAAATAAGCGCATACAAACTTCAAATACTATGTCATGAGAGTACACTCCACAATTTGCCCCTTTGGTATATACTCAGAAACTAACAATAGGGAATATTCCACTTAATATTTTATATTTTATTTTAATTCTTATTCATGTCTTAATAGTCACTGCACTTTTTTTTATTTTAAAAAAATGTTTTTTGTGTAATTTAAACAAGAATTAAATGGGTCCCCCAGTTTGCGCGCCAAAAACGAGCGTGCGCCATCTTTGGACGGTACTACGTCATAACTGTGTTGAGTCAAGGCCAATTGGAAACTAAATGTACGTATATTTGTACATATTTACATACAGACGGCGGTGCTCGCCCATCCGCTCCAATGACGTACATAAGCTTTGCGTAGCAAAGCGCTAGACGCTCAGTCTCCTATCCTTCCAACCGAGCGCTAGCGTAACAATTTGAAGCCTCTCTAGTAGGGAAAAATCACTTCACTGCAACATAGATACTTCATCTAGCTGAATGAACTAAGATGCAGTGGATTATTTGAACGTCGCGGGGATAAACAAATACGTAAACAAATGGCGGACATTTTAAATTTTGCTTCTATGTGTGAAACGAGAAAAATTGTCATTACTTTCATAAAACAAACCAGAAACCGTCCCGGGCCTAGGCCCAGATAAAGAAAATTATTTATAATACAACAGTGTAAGCCTTTAGTTCCATTAGGCTATAGAACTACATTCAATTAATGCTAACATTACACGTTTGACAAGCCCTAGGCCTCTCCTAGGCAACCCTAGACCTGCACGACCTTGTTCAGACACATATTCCGCACAAATAACTAGTTTTGATTACTAAAAGCCTAATGCAGATAGACAATAGTATGATAGTCCACCAACTTGAATTGCTTTGTTCGGAAATCGGAGTAACTGAGAGATTTGAGGAAGAAAGACTGTTTTTCTTCAATAATAACGTGAAATCGCCATCTTGCGGTTTTGATTTTACACCGCTTGCTAACACAAAGGCTGTTAAATTTAAGGGTACGATACATTTAGACGGCGGTGGGTTTTTCCCTACTAGAGACAGGTTCAAATTGTTATGCTCCCGACGGCTATACTGTGTGTCTAGCGCTTAGCTTATATTATGTCATTGATCCGCTCAACACAAACAACTCCACAGGGATGTACATTTTCACCGTCTTTTGTTTTTCTTTTTTCGTATGTGACAGGAGATTTCGCGAGATCATTGTGATAAAGAATAACGAGCATTTTGTCTTGAGTTTTTGCATAGCCTAGGACTATCATGGTATTCTTTATCTACAATAGGCTTTAATTAGTCATCAAAGTAAGGTTTTTGTGCGGGATGTGTGTCAGAACATGAACGTGCAGGCCTAGGGTTGGCAAGTTAAGCCTAGGGCTTGTCAAGTGAGTAATTTTAGTATCCACATACCAATGCCTATATCCTACAGGAACGATTGGCCTAGACTGTTGTATTATAAATAATTTTCTACGTCTAGGCCTAGACCTAGGACTGTTTCAGTTTTGTTTTTTGATTGCAATGTCAACTTTTCTCGTTTTCTGGCTAGGCGTTAAATGTAAAATGTCCGCCATCTGTTTACATTACTGTAGGCTACGCTAGGCGCTGCTTTGTTTAAAACACCGCCGTCTTGATGTATATCTCGATCCTACTATAATACTATTCCAACATCTTTGGTCTGGATGTATGTTTATCCAGACGGCGTTGGATCAACACAGTTCTGACGTCACAGTCGTTTTTGCCGCTTTAAAAAAGTGCTGCTTTTAAAACGGCTATAAATCACTGGATTATTATTTCACGGAAAAACAAAGTACATATTTGTAATCGGGACGAAATACTTCTTCTAAAAAATCTATTCGTACAGTATTTGGCGGAAGTGGAATATTCCCTATTATGTTGGAAAGCTCGATTTAATAAAATAAGCAATTTAAATAATAATTTGCAATGCCGTGACTGGTACATTCTTTCAACATCTTGGCATCACCTTTTTCAACTCCCACCATTCAACCTAAGAATAAACGCCCATCCTAAAGTAGTCTACTTCCTCTCGTGTTATGTATTTCTTTGAGCATATCTTTTCCATCAGATCATTTTTCACGGGTTATTATAAATGACCACCCTTCACCAACATTCACCACTAAATAACATAGCAAAGCAACCCCCCAATTCGTGCCTGCATACATTCACGCTAACACAGGCTATCATTTAATGATAAACTAGGAATATCTTAGTCATTCTTTTCTCGTATTAAGTGTTTAAAACGATGCCTTTATGTTACGGACATGAGCTAGACCCATGTTATGGACTTTATCAAAAATACGATCTTAATATATTAAAGGTATGAAAAAATTTGAAGAAAAAACTTTTTCCTAGAAATTCAGATTGGACATCTGTTCCGCTTTGAATCAGATAATCACGAAATGTAACAAGTCTAACAGGGCCGAACTACCGAGATAATAAGGGGGCCATGTGGAAGGCCGGCGGTTGCAAGTTGCAATCAGAGCCTTCTCTATCCACCCACCCACACGTACACTCTCACTTTCAGCTTATATAGAACCGGTGAGCGTAATCTACGGGACAGTTCCTTATCAGGTGGCTTTATTACGAATTTATAATTGTTTTAAGATTTTTTATGTATGCCTCTAGATAGTCACGTGGATTTTCCAAAAAGAGTAAATTTGGAAAATTTCCGGAAAATTTTCTGCCAAAAATTACATTTTATATGATGTCCTTCATGTATACACATATACACAAACAAACAAAAGTGCAATTTGATAATTTCGTGAATTTGGTGGCAGTTTAGTCCTAATAGAATGACAAACTATGTAGGGCCTATCTCTTGTACAGACTATTATCGAGCCTGCCCAGTAACAACAGAGTCTTCGCGTGGAAATTAAGATTTTTTCAGCACAACCAGTCAACCGGCACAATTTTAGTATCATGGAACACAAAATGTCTTAGTTATTATTGACGAACAATAATTAAAAAATAAGATTTGTTAATATTTAAGAAGATGGAAATTTTCCGACCCATTTATTTGTTCGTTTGGAGAGTTAATGAAGTTTTAGCAACTTTGATTGTAAATTCTTATAACTGTGCATAAACTTTCAATCCCTTTATGTATTACCATTGAACTATTGTAATTTAAACAAACAAAACTAAACACTAATGGCAAGTATTGATTGGACACGGATTACCAGGTTGCAACACAAGCCCATTGATTAATTTATTATATAATTAATCCAGTAGGTGTACATACTTATAACCAACACCTTCAATGCTAAATTTGCAAGTCAAAGTGATGTTTTTAGGTTTATTGTATTATATGTTCGCAAACTTCATCTGTATAATGTTGCTAGTGTAACTTATTTGTAGGTAGGCCTAAATCAGAGGCGAAGACAATTAAAAATTATATTGTACAATAATAACTAATAATAACGTTTTCGATCACTTATAAGTTTACATTATCAATTATTTTTATACAAAATAAAAACTGAGTCGAATGGTGTTGTTTAAATTCATTAAAACAATTTATAAAATCTACGTTATATTAATTATACCACCTTACAAAATAAAGTAGAAGTGCATAATATTATTTTATAAAATTTAGCTGTTCACGATTGCCGATGGTAAATGACTTCATCGGCTAAGTGTTTGTTAGATACGTAGGCGTCTTGAAAATAAAGTGAAACCGTTGTTGTAAAACTTGCGAAAGAGTTCCCGCCGAAACTTCCGTATAATCCAACCCCTTGAGTGAAATTAAACCCCCTAACCTTGACACAGTATTTTTTAATCTTGTCGCAACAGGTATCACCCTCTCTCTCTCTTCTCTTTCTCTCATTTCGCGCCTCCTCTCCTATTTTTTAACTGGTTCCGCGTTCTACAAACCCAAATTCATATAACGATTACTTTCCCTCTCATTTCCCCCTCCCACTGCCTCTCTTTTACTCGTTCATTCATTCCCCCGCCCCCTCCCCCGACGCCCCTCGCCCTCCCACCCACGGCGTCGCGACGCGCTAGCCGGCGGCGGCTCGGTACTAATTCTTACACGTATTCATTAACAAAACAAAACCAACCTCGGTGTCTTGCCCTGAATATAAACTTCTTTGGAAAGTTTGCACAGAGCACGTACCACAACAAAATGACGTCACTGTGCTTTAAAGGAAACTTCTTCGTGTTTACATTTAGACGAAATAAAAGGTTTTAGCTTTAAAATAATAAAATGAGATATTCACCATCGTCGTTCTCATTCGAATAGTTGTACATATTTAGTGTTACACATAAACACAGATTTTTGTCAAAATAACTTAGCGGAGTACCCATGCACGTGTTTTTACCTGGGCTGCCTCAGAATGTGTTTAATAATACTCATAATTTTTTTCTTTAAAAAATACATTTTTTTAAAATTTAATATTA
Organism: Sweltsa coloradensis; assembly: GCA_024449915.1. Lineage (NCBI taxonomy): Eukaryota > Metazoa > Arthropoda > Insecta > Plecoptera > Chloroperlidae > Sweltsa > Sweltsa coloradensis. The sequence goes on along the minus strand of JAMZAV010000143.1, from coordinate 71,905 downwards.
TAATAGAGCAAAATTACGATAAATACAAAATGTAATTTTTACTAATTAATTTATTGTTAAGACATTCAAATTTTGTGGTGATGGTGGTTGTGTGTATTTATTTGTTAGTATATTTTCTAATAAGTATAATGGCAAAAAATGTTATATTTTATTTTTATTTTTTATATATTTATTATACGAGCTGCGAATGCCTAAAATTTTAAAAACAAATATTGTTCAATTTTAAAAATTATTTTTAATAACAACATAAATGTATTCAACAATGACATTTCCATTTACGGAACAATTTTATTTTTCAAGCCTAAGTTAATATACAATTGTAATCACCCACAAGCAAATTAAATCTATTTAAAAAATCAACACAAAGTTTTAAAAATTGAATAAAAAAAAAATTAAATTCGAAACAACAAATTTATAAAAAAAAACATCAATGTATTTTTTTGTATGGAACAATTTTATTATTCAAGAATTTTAATTCATGAATCAATCCAGATTATGTACGGACACGAACAACTGTCAATTTACAAGTTCCAACTTAACCGTTGACTGTCAACCCGTAGTAACACGATCCAATATATTTCTAATAATTTATGCATGCATGCACGTATACCACGCACAAAATATCGAGACCCCTAAAAAATATACATGTCGTGTCAGAGGTCCATTTTCGTTTCATCCCTAAAAAACCCTCACGTAGATTAGGTCTCGGGGCAAAGCCCATCCGTCCGTTCGCTTTTTCAACCCTTTGAATTGAGTGCTGTCAGACAAGGGAATACAAAGGCTTGAAAATAGATGATTTGTGTGCCATCTGCATACCCCGCCTGGCTGTATGCAGACGAGGCTCGGGCTAGAGAGCTAGTTTTTCTAAGGTTTTTTCTTTATTACATAATAAAGCATTCACGCCTCTAGATGAAGGTACCTGGATCCTACCTGCCCCTACGTATAGCGCACCTGCGCTGTGGCGTTCAACCCTTTCGTTCCGTGCGGTAGGCTATAACCAAATGAGGTATCTTCCCAGGGCTATTCGACGACGACGACGACAACGCAGACCCCTATGGTTCTATGCAAAGACGCGATTAAATTGCTGTGGACTTTTCTCATGGTTTGATCGAAGGATGACGGGCGCTATCTGATTCTACGGACGTTTTAGTTGGGGCTTTATGGGAATGTTAGTTATTTGTTTGAGTAAACGCGACAGGAAGCAAGTGCGGAACATTTTACGATAGGCAAGGGAATCAACTATATGCAAATTGGGTCTTAGTGGGAATACATTAAATTATGGATCGTTAAAAAAAATTTATACACATAACAAAGTTAGATTGCAATAATAATAAAATTAAACAAAACAGAAGAAAGAGCCAATTTTATGCAAACTGATCCATTTGTATGTGAAAATCTGTTGAATATGTAATTTTAGTTTGGTATTTCGGCCGAACAATTTTTGTTTCATTTGGCAGCTTTTAATTACACTTTTTGCTAATTTTAGTCTTAGAAATCTACCAAAACAATAATGAACCTAAGCTAAAACTTTATATACCACTTAAATAAGGTATAATTATCCACACTAACAAAACACTAAATTTGTGCTCAGCTAAATTGTGAAGATTGTTGATCGGACTGCAGAGTTAGGCAACTGGTGAGAAGTTATAAACATGAGATCATTATAATAAAATCCCATGTTAGATAGCATTAGCAAGTGTTGCTAATTTGATGTTGAAGGCTGCAGCCGGTGTCGCATCTTCTTCAATCATTCTTGAAGAAATCTCTAGCAAGACGTTGTGATCTTGTTGATGTAATTCGCTAGGCGTAGGCATCGTTCCAGACCCAACCTCTTGATGTAGTGCAGGGATTTAACTTGTAGTGGACTTTTTTAAAGAATATAATCAAATCCTAGTAAATTAAATATGGCAACTATGTTCATGATAAAAATATGAATTACTACTTAGTTTAAAAATAAGAGCTCGTCCAAAGCAGGCTTTTATGCGGATTGCGAGGGTATATGCTGGAACACTTCTCGACCTCTAGGTAACACCCCAAATATAATAAACTTTAGGAAGTAATTTTAAAAGGATATGTGTATATGCCTATCAGAGTTAATGTTCATAACATTGGTTACATTTTTTCAGTAACTGATCGTAAATATTCCGTTAAATAAAGAATTCGCAGTAATTACCCAAGCTAAGGATCGGTGAATTATTTCATGGTGTTTGATAGAGATACTCAGATATCCTTCCTAAACAACCTTATAAAGTTTAATATACCTGGAGATTTAATAGCGGTCCAAAATGTATGTGAAATTAATAACCATTTCATTTGTGTTACCTGAGCTAATCCAAATTTTGTTTTGTTTAAAGAATCATCTCAATCATGTACACATAAAAGATAATATATTTTATCATTGTTGACGTTCATGCGCAAGAATACTTAAATATGTTATATTAAACATGTAATCAGAGAAATGATAGGATTCTTTACACAATATAGAATTTTAAAAAAACGTTTTAAATTAGTAGAAAAACTCAATCTTATAGTTCAAACTTTAGAATCAATCACTGTAATCTACATTACCCACAACATCTAACAAAAAAAAAAAAAACACATACCACCCCACACACCGAAAAAAATCGCAGAACATACTAATTGTAAAAAATATCGCCAAGTCAGCCCTCATAGCCTTAAACCATTTGAAAAATTAATGTCACAAAAACACAACTGCCTACGTTGAATGGTGTGCTTGGGCGAATTGATTGAAATTATTTTGGAGGGGCGATATTTGCCGTGTGCCCGATCAGAGAAATTTGAAAAAAAAGTTTTGATTTTCTAATAAAGCCAGGTTTCAAATCCATTCACTATATTCTGACTTGGTTGCATATTTGGGAAAATAGAAAAACGCGGTCGAATAGCCTTAAGATGCGTTAACTATCACAAGGCCTCGTCTCACATTAAAAACATTATTATTTTCAACATTTTTATAGCCCCAGTATTCAATGCGGCACCGTCTTAGTATCTTTGCACGCACGTTTAAGGAAGTATAAAAAGCTTAAGAAACATGATGAAGGAAGTGCATGTTCTCCATGTGGGCGTTAGAACCAACACCACGTTTAGCACAGGAAGCAAAGCTGATGCCATTACCCCTATGAACCGCAGAGGGCAGCATTAGAATGCACACGGGCCCGTTGGTCAGTCAATAAAATAAAGTACTCCGAAATTAACAACCAATAATAATAGACCTTAGGCTGATTGTGAACCGTACTAATGTATCAGCAATACATAATTACCTGAGTAATTGTAGCTTCAGTACTATGATTACCTATACAAGGCGAGGTTTGACTGAGTAAGCATTGGGTTTTAAATGGTAAATAATTAAACTGTGTGTGGTCGACTGGCAGTTGTATGTACGGAATTTATACAATGTAATTAATGGTTAAACGTTTCTGTAAATTTCCGGTTGATTTTTCTGACAAAAACGTGAAAAGGTAAATAAAAATAGGAATTGAGTAAGAAGCTGTTTAATTTGTTTTTTTGTTTCTAAAATGAGCAACAAATGGAACTTGTATTAGCGTACACGCTGCGGGACATTGAGTGGCTCGTTGGTCTTGTGGTTAGCGTATCTGCTTCCAATGCAGAAGGTCCAGGGTTCGATTCCCGCTAAAGTCAGAAGTTTTTTAACTTCTGATTTGGACTTAAGTCCATCAGTTTGTGTCTTAGGAGTTTGTAAACGGTGACTTTGGAGCCATCCTAGCAACGAAGCACATAATAAATTTCAGAGTTGTTCTGAATCGACCTTGTTGATTCTGGCGTTGATTCGCGGGTGTTCGCACTGTCCATACCACTGATTGCTATATTTCCAATTTAAAAATATCGATCTTTGGTTGGTTATCGCTCATTCGTCGATTGCGTCGGGGCCTGCAGGGTTGGCTTGGTCGCTTTGATTTAAAGTCCCCCACTGAAAATCAGTTATATAACTGAGTGGGTAGACTCTAAATAATTTTTTTTATTTTTTATTTAAACCTGGTGATTAAGCGCATAACAATTATGTTTTAAAGATAGCACAAGGCAAATAAAATAATCCATCTCAGCAAGAGCGTATAGGCCTTCTTGAACGCAGCGATGACAACTAATTTTCTACATGCTTTTCAAAAATTTGTTTTAAAAAACGTTTTGCGCTAAAAAGCAATTTGTGGCAAATTTATTTCCCCAAGACTTTCGGTGGTTTTGTGCACTGATATCGATTTGATAACAGTAAATAAAAACCTTTCATTGTAATGAAAAGAAATTGGCACAACTGTGAAAATGGTAAAAAAAAAAATTCCCCTTAACAGTCGTGTAAATACTTGAGGGGAGGAGACGTTGGAAGCAAATTACCCCTTCTCCCCCGCAACCAAATTCTAAATTACAGAATATGTTTTTATAGAATCACATTATGGAACATTTAAGAAAATGTAACTGGTGGTGTAACTGGCTGAAATAAACAATTAAACAATGAATTAATTAACTACAAAAGACCACTGAAGTTAAAACGTAATTTAAAACAATGGACGCTACATTCGACGTAGCATATCCAACCGTTAAATAAATTAACTTGGTTTTAATTTAAGAAGCATTGTTTAAAAAAAGTAGTAAATTTTTACTGATAAACTGGATACTGGCAGCACAATGCATGTAACGAGTAATTGTTAATGTTTCGGATGTTTTAAGGCTGATTTGTTTCTGTTTTATGTAAAGAGTTTAGAAATTTGAAATCGAAAGAGCAATTAGGGAAATATATAAATGGAAATCTGATGAAAAACTGAAGTTAGTAATGAGAAAAATGAGAAAAAAGATTAAACAAAATATACGGTGTGTTTAAAATTTAAACAAACAAACGCAAATAATAATGTGGAAAATAATATAGTGTTAAGTATAAGCACTTTGGTCAGGGCTAAATCACTTTTGAATTAAGATTTCTATTAGATGAATTGTGTGGTGGTGACGGATACTTGAACCTCTTTGGTGTAATGTATAATAATTAATTACACACAATCTCGTAATTATACACTCTCGAGACTTTAATTAAAGGCTTGATAAATAACAGTTATATTAATCAGTTGTCGTCCGTTCAAATTTAAATTCTTAAAATAAACGGTCAGACTAGCGACGGATAACATTAAATCCAACGCTACGCACTGTCTATCACGACACAAAACTTTGGAAAACAAAATATTCTGTTTAAAATGAAACAACAAAATATACAAATTTAAGAACAATGCGATTAAATAATTAGACTTAACTAATATGATTAAATGTGTAGATCAGTTTCTCGCATGGTACCTCTGCCCACCTGACGTTACGCCTTTTTCGTCGTTAGAACGCTCAAAGTTAAAAACTAAAATACTTCTACTGAATAATTTAATAAATGTTTGTATAATAAATTGTAAGTCAGAAAACCAAAAAATTATAGAAATTAATATAAGCGTTCCATCTTAATCCATCTAAACTTTGTACACAAAATTAGGGATAGATTAAAAGGTAAGTTAAAATAAAGCTAAGAAAAAACTCAACGTAGCTTTTGTTGCAAGCAATTTTCCAATTGAAATATTTGTAAAATTTACGATAATGCATAAATATATATTTTTTTGTAATTGTATTTCAAACTGTAAAAATGTGGAGCCTTCACAACGTAACCAATTTATTTATCCATTTACAATCAATAAAAGTTAATAATCCGGACGAACTTTGACACTGATATTATCGGGGTACACGTAAAACCGCGTCAGGGGATTATGACCATGCACCGATCAAATTTAGAAACATTCGCTTTCAAAAACGCCTCCTAAAATGCATACTACGTTTCGGTAGACAAAATTTCAAATTTCAAATTCGTATCTGCTTCCGTTGGCTTTTAAAATAGAACAGTGTAAATATCTTACATTCATTTAAAAACGTTTACGACAAGACAAACCGATGAATCAATCAAACAATTTCCAATCATGTATACATAATCCATCAAGTCGCGTCCAATAACACGTATATTAGTGATTGGAAGAGAAAAACAACAGCTGCAAAGCCTGTATACCCAGCATGTGTTGTGTGCAACAACCAACGAGTGAAGAATGCATGCATGAAAGCGATGCAACGCCACTAAAACACTACCTATGTACAACACAACTGATAACTTCTCGAAAGCGTGCACTCACCAGATGGGGGCTGGGCTACCGTAACAACGTGCATTACATTACAATCATGATTGTGTTAAAACTAAGTGCACCTTATGTTAAACGTGTTTAACAGCGTTTAAATTACGCGGTTTAGACTCTCGATTTGATTAATTACTGAAAAAGTGGCAGCTGAGTAGTGAGTAACGCATATGTTATGTTTTGTGCAAGCCGGTAGAAGAAGTGCATCGTAGGTAATTACAATTTTAACGGCGTTACATTACAACATTAGAGAAAACAGGTTGTTGGAAACACTGAGATATAATTGCATTTAGTGTTTATGAAAATAAGTTATTTTTGTATTGAAAACTAAAATATTTATGTGATTCACTTTATTATTGCACATATAATATATTTTACACACGAGCGTCACAATAGCAGAGCGCACACACGTCAAAGTAAGACCATTGTTAATTCCTTCGGGGTGACAATTTCTTCGCTTATGTTTTTGTAAAAGTATTTGTCAAAATGTCAAAGTGGAGATTTCAGAATTCTAAATATTAGCAATTAAAAACGTGAAATCATTATTTTTAGAAACATTGAAAAAATAATACGTTGCATTTACAAGCTGTACGTACAAAATTTGTATTTTTAAATTACAATATAACAAATATGTTAAGAAAAACAATGTTCACCCCGAAACGCTGAAATACACTGGAACGCTAAATACATTTATAACGAACGAAACTAATTATTAATGTCATTAAAATATAAGTTTATACTCGCACTAAATCCGAAAATGTATTAATAAAAAATTATGAATGATTTAATTAAATATAAACGCTCAATGTGTAAACCACAACACTAGAAAGTTAATCAATGTTAGTCTCAAGTCAATTTTGAGTTTTGTAATTGAACACAAAACTGTAAATTTGTGTTTGGCTTTTAAGGATGAGTCCTAAGCGCAAAGTAAACCACTACAATATAATTGAAGAGCGCAAATTACCAGCACACGTACACTATTAAAACACACGCTTCGCGAGGTACAACACGTACAAACAATTACAAATAAAAATCATTGATTCGATCCCAGAAAGTTAAAATAATGCAAGCAAAACTAAAGCACTGAAAAATAGACGACACTCGGTGACACTCTGTATGTAATTGCTTTATTTAAACACGTATTTACGCTTGTAAAGTTGGTAATTGAAAAGTAAGGTTATGAAATCCTCGATCTCCCATACAACGATCACTGCACAGATTGCAAAGCTGACTCAACCCTTCCCTCTCATCGCCAACTGTGCCACCTTTTTGCGAGTTGAATCTCCCATAGGGTGGTGTCAAAACCCATTCGCCATCATGGATTTCGCTCTTCGACCCACCCCATTGTATTGTTTCACATCCCCACCCCACCCTGCACCTCCCCACACAACACATCCGAATCAATCCACCACCCCATTGACGTATATCGTCCAATGGAGGGGTGGTTTGCCAATCATAAGGGAGGGGAGGGGGTAGAGTCGCGTTGTCCGTGGATATAATCACTGACATCACCATAGAAACCGAATCTCCCATCCCCACCCTCCAACTCCAACTCTTTGATTCCCTTGTAGTTAACAATCTCTTTACAACAAGCTGTGCTGATTTTATTCAGCAAGTTCTTGTTTAGCTCACAAGGGGCGCTCAAGTACGTACGAGAATAGTCAACGAGGTTGGCGGAAGTACCGCTAGGGGTGCGAAATATAATAATAAGGGTAGTATTGATTTTACATGTTTGTCAAAAATCAGTTCTTTTCAAGCTTACAATAATTTAAAAAAATATTAAAGCATTGCACGGAGTTAATAATTTTTAGTCTAATAATTTCATTAATTCATAGACATTATAAAAAAAAATATATTACATAATTTTTATTAAGTCACTTAATTTTAGCTTTTAAACTATATTCTCTCCTCCTCTTCAAAAGAGTCATACTTGCACAATGTACCAGTCAAGGTGAATAAATAAATTATACCTACACATGAAAAATATTATCACACCAATAATGTATTTCTTACAATACAAGAATAAGGAGTGAAGCTACTTCATCAAGTATCCCGTCGAGATCGTCAACCCTGACTGAAGTTTTTTCCCGAGGTTTTCCTCATTCGTTAATGCAAATGCAAGGATCGAGTCCTCTTAAACAGCCCTCAGGCATCCCTTTACAATTGTTATAACTCCAACATATACCAAGTTAGACACCTGAATTGCACCCTGGGCAGGTTTCCTTCAAGAAATTACAAAAAACAGATTGTCACCATTGTCAGCATTGAAATCAATTGGTAGAGGTGCCGACTCACAAATTGACCCTGTAAAAAACTAGCCTATCCCTTCTGACACCCAGGGTCACAAAAATATTCTGTATCGTCCTTGTTAAAGAGCAATGTAAACAAAACAACGCATGTCAATCAGAGGTCATGTTCGGTTTTCATCATGAGACGTGACACATGTACAGACGGACGGACGGAGATAAAAGTGAGGCATATACGGAAGCTTCACTCCCTAAGTAGAAGTACGTCATTATGCATGCTCTAAACAAATTTGAAATACAATTAGATTATGGTATTATTGTTATATAAAAGCAAATTAAATACATATAATTTTTAAAAAAATTATTCGACGTTCGCCCCAAATTGAGTACATCCTTTGCTAGATGTGTTGTAGTAATTTATGTAATAAAAAATGTATTGTTCGTGAAGAATTCAACTTGAAAATACGGAAGATAAAAGATTTATCGCTGACGCGAATTCGTTCGCTTGCAAATCTGATTCCTGATTGCAGTCTCTGTTTTTCTGCAAGCGTCATCACATGTTAACGACGAGGCAAGACTAGCGTGTCATGCATTCCTTTCTTTTATTGTCAAGCTCGTTTGTGGTGCGACGGGAGTGAACTTTTCTGTTCAGACATCTCAGTTTCGTACTTTGATTCCACGTTTTTAATTACACCTAATTCAAGTTTTATTGGCTTGTATGCTAATTGCTAATACGTACTACACAGTATATCATCAAACACCTACGTCACGAACATATATTTATTTTATTTATTCGTTAGTATACACCCAGAAACACAAGCGTACATTATTTTTAATCACAAGAATACTAACTACCACCAAAGTCCAGAAAAAAGAATCTAGAATGTTATCGCGAACAGCACTTATTTTAATTGATGTTATGCATTTATTTTGTCTACTTTAGAAACTCCCGTAGTTCGTCGACTACAATAAGAATGCTGTATTTTAATAAATATGTAGAAATTTCGTAATCATTACGTTACTATCAGTAGCTCATTAAAAAGTATCAATAATAATTACATCTCCATTCTAATGCAGAATCCATCCTCACTCAGTAAATCCATCCACGGCGTCCTCCTCATTATCATCCATGTAAGCTAGCGTGTATGTGCTTGTATATAGCCAAGGCGGTGGTAGATGTAGCGTCTCTCGACTCCCGCGTTTTAGTTTTCCCGCCATGTCCCGCGCGTGACTTCCGGTACGAGGCGCGTGACGTGCGCGAGTGTCGGTGAATCCCCCCTCCCCTCCCACCCCGCCAAGATGCTCGTCGAGGGTGGCACCCTGGGTTTTAATTAGTTTATTTGTATCGATTATGTAAGACACGAATCAATAAGGTATTCAACGCGAAGCAGTCTATATATATGGATGGCGTTCGACAATGTCATCGTCTTGGGGAGTTCGAAATATGATAAATCAATTTGTGACACCAAATTAAGGTTCATCTTATTTGTGACAACTTCCAGATACGCAGGAGGAAGTTGTTGTTTCCGGGGAAATGTTTTTTAATTCGATTCGCACGTGTCGAGATTTCACTAACTCGATTTTTATCGAAAGGTAAACGGATTAAAGACAAAGATAAATGTAATTTTTGAATAGGCCCTTATCGCAAAACAGATTCTGGCTCTCATTGCAAACAACGTTTTAATCGAAAAATATTCAATGCTAGCTTTCTGTTTGATTACTTGCCACTCATTACACTCACTGAGAATTAGGAATTGTGTACATACTATCTTTGATCCAGGGTAATTTCCCCAATTATTATCATAAGAATAGACGAATGTAATAAAAGTATAAATGAGTAGCTATAGAAAACATGGCGAGTTGAATCTGCAGGTATCGGGTTCGGTACCAACAAGACATTCCCAACTAAACCCCTTCTATTTTATTAAATTAAACAAATTAAGTAACGCAATATAATGGTTATAAACGAAGTGCGAGAAATTTGGTAACAACACATACAACGTTTTGTAACTAAAAATGTTTTCGTTAAATTTGACGCAGGTACACAATCCATAAAATTATAAAAACAAATGTTTTTAAATAAACTTAATTGATGCATAGTGGTAAGATGACCATCTAAATAACACAGACATAGAGAAAGAAAATAACAAGCACGTACAATTTTCCAGCTTGACAGTTAAATTTTTCGTTCTGCTATTACCTGCAAAGCCCAAGCCTATAAAACCTCGTAAATATTTAGTATGGATCACTATGCATGTGCTTGCACGACATAAATAACCCTGTGAGGTAGTCTTGTCTGAAGCTTGACCACCCGGTACGAGCTTGTGCATCGACTATAAAGAAAGCAGATGCAACAGTAATAATTGAAGGTTATCAAATAGTAACAGACAAGTAAATTACTCCTATCACTTTCAACTTGAGTTTTACATAGTTTTAAATATATTAACTTTATTTATTACGTATATTCAAATTAAGACAATTTACCTAAATTACCGTATTCATAAAATCCCATCATTATTCTTAAGTTACCTAAATTTGTCATCGAGGTAATACGTTTTCTTTACGGTTTACAGGTGCATATGTTGTAAGGGCTTCGTGATGATAAGGGTTTTACATTTAACGACAGATAATATTTTGAGGTTGGACCACCGAGGATTAATCGTAATTTAGGAGTTTAATCACAAGGGGGAGAATTTTAAACGCAACAATTTGTCAATCTTAATACTCATTATGCTACACGTATGAAACTATTTAACATCACTATAATGTTAAAGATGTTAAAATCATTTGACATTAACGGTTATAAGTTCATTTATACACAAAGCATACTTATACATATTAGGGAGCGATGCTCCGCTGTACGCATCACTCAACCGTCAGTCCGTCCACCCGTGTGTCAAGTCTTTAGATAAAAACGAAAAATAATTATACATAATATTGTTTATGGTGACCATTGGGATCTGGAAACGGGCCAAGCCCCCAAGAAATGTCAACGTCAATAGTGTATATTCATCAAAACGAAATTTATAAAATAAATGATATAAAACAGTAATTAATATACAATTAAGATGAGATGAAATGATAGAATGACTGATGTAATGCAACAATCACAAACTACATGTGAAAGCTTGATACCTCTTCTTCAATATCATTCTCTTATCGCGCCATCAGTTACCTCGACATTTTCCTGTACTCTGTTCACAAACAGCGTTCTCATTTGATATATCATATTCAATGATTTGTTTAATTATTATTGTATTGTGATGTAGGGCCTACTAAAATAGAAAACGAAATGGCAGATGCACCTCAAGCGTAAAGCGCGAGACTCTAATTCGGAAAGTCCCGTGTTCGATACCTGCCACCAGCAATCCTGACTGAAAGTTTCTTCCAAGGTTTATTTTAACAGTAAATGCGAATGCAAGGGTTAGTATACCTGAAACTGAAAGAGACCTCTAATCGTTCCAAGGCAAGTTTCCCACAATTAATAAAAAATATAATAAAACAAAAAATTAAAGAAACAAAAAAATATTGGAGTAGTGTCTCACTAAGGAGACGTTTATTTTTATTTGTGCGAGTTTTTTTGTTACTTAATTTACATACTTTTAATCGATAAGTAAAATAACATTTTTTATATAAACATTCGCATTCTGATAGGAATGTGTAATCAAAATAATTATAATCTTTAAAAGATCCAATCTTCTTCTACTGCACATTTTTTTGTATACTTTGGGTTCAAGGCGTATTTTAATTAACCAGTGATACATTTATTGGCCCCACGGGTAAAATGAAACTACATTGACAACAGTTGAGTGATAACTGTTCCTGAGAAGTATAAGATGCTCCAAATGTCACACAAATTCGCAAGAAAATCCCATTACTTACGTTTTAACGAACTATAAACGCTCACGCACTATCTGACTAAATGACATCAATATATTAACACAGCTACAATGTATTTATATTGACTTAATAAAATATGTTTTTTGAAATTAAAGAGAATCACACTTATTGCGCTGTATCACCATACTATTGATATGTAAGTAAAAATACAAATTAATAAAATCAATTACCTCTCTTTAATTCATTCTATCATTATATCCAATTCCAATGATATAATTTTGACTATTTTATATTCGGTAGTATGATAATCTACATTCCAATTCCAGCACAAAAATAAATCATATTATCAATTAATCAATATTCATTGAATTAAGGTTTAGTTCCTGACAAAGTTGAAAATTATCCTGGTTCTTTTAAAATACGAAAATAAAAAGACTTTACCCCAACGTTGTCAAGACGACTTACCACACAAAATACGATAATTTTGAGAACTTTTAATTTCAAAACAAAGATTACAATATTGCAAACACCACATTGGGGAAGTTCCTTTTGAAAATGAACTTTCAAAAGATTCAGTTAATCGATTAAAAGAAGAACTTTCCTAAAGTTCAAGTTCCCCATAAAGATGAACTAAAGTTCTTTTAATAAGTTATATTTTATTTTTAAGTTTGTTTAATGCGACTGCAGAGTGACTGACGTGCAACTTGCAAGCATGCGTACGGCTGTCAAAGAGCACGGTGAGCGGTAGGGTCATGAAATTCATGAATCATGATAATGATACAATCATAATATGATATGAAAATTATAAATGATACGTAACGGCAAGGTTGTTTGCTAACGATTACTAAAAAGTGGTGCTAAATACAAAATTGACTACTTAATTGTAACTGAATCGTTTTACGGAACTTTTTGAAAACATTCTTGTTAATATGAACTTGATCAATAAAAAGTTCTTCTACACTAAAAGGGATCAGGTTCCTTAAAAAGTTTCGGGAAAATGGAACTCGTTCCCGGGAACTAGTTCTTTACTAAAGTTACTTCCCCATGTATGAAAATACATTCAATATTCGTAAAATAAGTATAACCTCCCTATGGCCCTGATAACAAAAGTCGCTTCTTCACACGGTCACACCTAACAAACAGACCGCGAGCCCTGTCAACAAGTCCCTGACAAGCAGATGCGCTTAGCAAACCTGGAAACTCGCGTGCCTCCTAATAAGCCAGAAACCGCACGCCTAAACCAATCCATTAAAACAAATGCAAATCCACTCTTAACAAGACGAAAATAAAGTAAACATAAATTAATTACTATTCCAAATTTTTCGCAGACAATTAAAATACTTGTTGTCTAGTGTCGCTTTCCTTAAAAGGCTTAACGCGTCTAGGCCGTTACACGTATGTCTAAATATGTCTTTGAGGTGGTTTTAATAGTGCTAACTACTAACTGATCCAGGTGGCGTAGCTTGTGCATATTTATTATCTAGCCATCTGTATCCTGCCCCCATACATGGTCCATGCGAGCGAGAGAGCTGGGGTACGCTAGACGGTAGGTACTACACTACAGGAAGCAGGTGGCTCATGCAGTTAATACCACCTCAAGATGCTGAGGCATGGATGATACCGATTAACCCACTCCCACATATGGATATGCATATGTGGGGGGTACTAGACGTACAGTGGTGACCATAAGATATGGAGGGGGTACTAGACGTACAGTGGTGACCATAAGAATGTGAGGGGTACTAGACGCGTGGTCCATAAGATGAAGGGGTACCAGACACATACCATAAAAAAGCATATGTGAGTGTACAGACGTAAATGTGACCATAAATATTAGTACTATCCAAGTTCGCAGCATAAGATACTTGTGGTACTAGATCGTCTGTCCTAAAAGGCTTAGCGTCTAGGCCTTTACAGTACTGTCTAAATATGTTTGAGGGGTATTAATAAGTGCTGACCTAAATGATTCAGGTGGCTAGCTGTGTGCCATAAATATTGAGTACTAGACGTACGTGTACCCATACATGGTATGCGAGGCGATAGAGTCGGGTGACCATAAGAATGTAGGTACTAGACTACTGACAGAGAATGAGGGGTCATTAATACCACCTAAGATTGGGGCTAGAGCATGGTGGACCGATTAACTCACTCACATAAGGAAAAGATATGTGAGGGGTACTAGGCGTACAGTGGTGACCATAAGATATGTGAGGGGGTACTAGACGTACAGTGGTGACCATAAGATATGTGAGGGGGTACTAGACGTACAGTGGTGACCATAAGATATGTGAGGGGGTACTAGACGTACAGTGGTGACCATAAGATATGTGAGGGGGTACTAGACGTACAGTGGTGACCATAAGATATGTGAGGGGGTACTAGGCGTACAGTGGTGACCATAAGATATGTAAGGGGGTACTAGACGTACAGTGGTGACCATAAGGTATGTGAGGGGTACTAGACGTACAGTGGTGACCATAAGATATGTGAGGGGGTACTAGCGAACGGTGTAAGCATGCAAGGCAAGGTATTTGTACATATGAACTTACTATGTGAAAGGTACTAGATGTACAGTTCTGGGTATGTAACAGAAAGTGCTGAACATGAGATGTAAGGTAAGGGTATCAACACACACCAACTTACGGATACGCATATTATGTGAGGGAGTACTTTGACAAAAAGCAATGGACCGTCGGGTACAAAACAGTTTGTAGCCTTCCTGGCTGCGGTATAGAGTGAATTGCAAAACGTTAATACAAATTCAATATAAAACATCCAGTTCAATGCAGAACAATTCAGTTTTCACATAATAAAAACAAAAATAAACCTGCACACTACATTCAAAGTAAGCATTTTAAGAGTGTTTTAAAACGAATAAATTTTAAAGAAACATAATAACGATTTATGTGAGAAAAAAAATTAAACGTGGAATTGGTTTATAAACGCAAATAGAGTTATCTCAAGTAAAAATAATTGTACAGTGAAGCAATGTGTGAAAAACTGTTTTTTTTTTATTCTTAGGCTGTATACTATCTTTCCCAAAATGTTGTGCGATAATATAAGTATACTGAACATATTCAGGTATCGTCATATATTACAAAATACTTTCTCCGTCAAACAAAAATCCAATAATTCTCCCGTAAAGTACACGAAATCCAAAACTCCTTTGATTCATTGGTATCACATATTATTCAAGAATAATAACATATTACGGTTTAAACTTCATCACTTTATTTACTGCCCTTAATATGCAAAACGTCCCTTCTTTTATCTACCTTCTCCACGCTGCAGGCCGGCTTTATCACAGACCGTCAGGTTTGTTCAGAGGGAGGGGGGAGATAATTTACCCAGTAAGTGGATGTGGAGAATATACGAGCGATCTGGGGTAGGTGAAGTGTAATGATTTACATTGCAAGGTGTTACAAGGGTGGAGCGAAGAAAATACATTCACCAGGAAGAAACTACTTGTTTTATTAGACATGTGTTGGCTAATTGACGGAGAATATCCACAGGAATGTGGATATTTCTTTTAGTTTATATTACTTTTAGTTTGTACTAAAGGTGAGTTTTATAGTTGGACTAATTGACTTAGAGATGAGATAATACGGTTGAGTAATTAAGAGTGATTAAATAAATGGGGTGTTTTAATGTTTTCTTGGAATTTTTATAACTGGAAGATAAGTTTGGACATTTCGTTGATACAAACGTAATGATATGCAAATTTACAAATGTGTAACTGAATGTATAATATCGTGAAGTTGGTAATTGAGTTGCCGGTAAATTCACGAAGGTACAAAGATTTAACAATTGAAACAAAATGGGAAATTCAATCAATAGAGTTTGCTTTTTGATGAGGAAAACGATGAGGCGCTGCCTCAAATATAACGCACTCGCCGTAGAAAGTCGGAGGTTCCTCGAAACTCTGCTAGGAGATTCATAGACCTTGTCCCGATTAAAGTCCTCTTGGTGACAAAATATTTTTATACCAACGTCCTATAGATATTTAACTTTTCTAAATTGAATTACATTTTTTCTACCGAATGTTTCGAACATGCATCTTGAACACCCTCAGCCATCCGTTTCTTTTACGACAGTAATAACCAAGTTAGCAGCATTAGTGTAAGCACTTGGCTAGGTAGGCAGCACATTACTTAAAGAATTAAAACAGTTTATGGACCACGAAGATCGTATGCTACGATAATCGAATCACTGAATTATAATAATTTGTGAAATACATTTGGTTAGTGTTAAAACTTGCATGCAAATAACTTGATGATAACAACCCCAAAGAGTGCAACAGAAATAGGTTTAATTTTACTTACCGGTTTACCATAATTCATCCAAGCCTCGTAAGTTTGAAATTGTATTTTATAGTTCATACATATTATTTATTGTCAATCTTTTATTGGCCCTAAACCACTAAACTATCATGACAATTATTTTACAAAACCATCTGTACAACACTGTGTGTGTATTGTTATTTAAGTAATCCTAATTGTAATAAGTTTAATTCATTTGGTCATTAAACATTGGAGACTTAGCAGACAAAATATTGGTTCTTTCAAGTATGTTTTTCCAGGTAGTAAGATTCGAACGAAAAATATAAAACTCCCCATTTAATTACCACTTTTAATTACCACGAACGTTAATCTTATCTTGGAGTCCATTAAGCTAGCAATAAAACTCACATTTAATGCATCTGTAAGGAATATTCCACATTCCTTTCTAGATGTTCATTGTTAATTAGAGAAATTATAATTTTGTATTAATTATATTAATCAGCATGGTGTAGAAACCATATTTAGGAACCTAGTCCTGGATAAGATGAGAGGACTTTAGGGGGCATGGGGAAGTAAGAGGGAACGCCCTATGGTAATGTTATTAGCCTATTCCTAGAATACACATTTGACGGAGAAGAACCGTGGATAACACTAAAACGAACGGAAAAAGTTTTGTATTAAGGATTGCCGGCGGTTCGGGTTGGTAGTGAATCGAAGACCTGCCGAGTTCAAATCGTTTCGAGTAACCGAATGTTTAGTTTCTTAGTTTTGTTTGGTTTAGTGTTTAAGTTTTTTATAGTTAATGTATAAACAAGAGCGTATGTAAATGGTGAGTGGATTACTCCTAGCAACGAACCACGAGGTAAATTGTACACAAAGTTTTTACAAACTACGTTTGTCAACACTAGCGATTTCCGTTGGTGATTTGCGGCCAACCAGCAATCCTCTACTCTACTTCAAATCATGATGGCTGGTTGACTATTGATTGGATCAACTTAAATTAAAGTTATCCAATAAAAATCAGTTATGTAAATGGCTATATACTCTCAATAAAAAGTGTCTAAATATTTATTTTCAACATGCCCTCCCAAAGTCTAGGTCTCTGTAGGAAGAAAGACGAAGAGAATAGAAAAAGTTAGCACTTTCTGGGCATCTCTGATGGATCGGTAAAAAAAAAAAAAAAACATAGGAACATCGACTGCTAGATTGACACATTTGGAGATAAAGAAATAAATGCATTCGTATTTAGAGTCTACCCACTCAGTCATATAACTGATTTTCAGTGAAGGACTTTACACCAAAGCGATCAAGCCAACCCTGTAGGCTCCGACGCAATCGACGAAGAGCGATAACCAACCAAAATGCCTTATTTTAAAATAGGAAAATATATCAACCAGTGGTATGGACAGTGCGAACACCCGCGGATCAACGCCAGAATCAACAAGGCCGATTCAGAACAACTTTGAATTTATTAAGTGCCTCGTTGCCAGGACGGCTCTAAAGTCACCGATTCAATTCAAACTCGGGACCTTCTGCATTGGAAGCAGGTAGGCCAGCCACTCCAACGAGCCACTCAATATCGCCTGTCGGTATTAGCATTTCTGCTAAACATGCTGCGCAAATACTAAAAATGTAGCTTACTCGATAAAGGTTAATTTGTTTTGGGAATGGGGAATGGTAAATGAAAAAATTACAACTGCACCGGTACTATTTGAAATTGTTTGTGTTATATAAATTCTTCTATCTCGTCTAGACTAAAACAACTCATTTCTCGTGAAAATATAACTAGATTCTTTGCTCTCTCGTTCATCAATCGTCTCTGATCGGAGACAAAACAAAACCTAGAGGCAAGAAAACAACTTTCAAAACATGGATGTTTGCAAAGTTCAAACTGAGCCCAGCTTCGGTGCCAAAATCTCGCTAGATTTAACTGAATGCACACAAAAAATGTTTCCAATCGAAGGAAGTGGATGTGAGGGTGGGGGGGGGGGGACGGTGGAGTGGGGGGGGGGGAGGGGGGTGAGCACAATTCTTCAGAAGAAATCGAGAAAACACATACACAACATTTTTAGAAAGAAATGGAGAGTAAGGGGTAGAAGCTTGACTATAACTACAGGTCTGATTTAAAAAGCACGATTATAATACGAAAGCGAAATAAAAACTTCAAACTTTGTTTGAACATTTATGAAATATTTATAATCTTAGAGAAAGGATTTTTAGACTTAACGTAAACTTGAATCTGTACTATATATTTCCTCAAAAATAACTGTAGATAGTCAGTGGGGGATTCGATATAACAGAAATGTTCAGAAAAGAGGGAAAATCAGAAACTTGTGAAATTTTATAGTGTTTCTTTTGAGCAAATAAAATGAATAAATAATCGCAGAATGGAAAGCAAGATATTGCTTCCAACAAATGATTCTTGCATCAGGATACAGTTAACGAAAACAGTCCCTAATACGTTAATACATCGTAAGTCACTTCATAAAATTAATTGAATTTTCGCACTTGTTTTTAAAAATGTTTTATAGTTTAACAATTGAACAAACTCCACAGAAGACTTGAAGTCTTATTGTTCACAGAGGGCTACAGAATTGCCAAATATTTTAGATCAGCCGATACAACGATAATTCTAACTAAGAATATGTTAAATTATACCGTCTATAATGAGCTATACTTGACCAAGTGTGCCAAATCATCGCACGGCGATAATTTAAATACATATTCAGGATGCATTTAGCAACTAAGACTCAAGTAAGCCGTCTGTATAGTTCGTCCGTTACAGTTGACGAATTTGAAATCCTCAAAGGACAAAAGACCAGATTTGTTCACACCTCTTGACAAGATTATCTTCCTCGGTTCACCGGAATAGTCTCGGAGGTCCCAGTGATTGACATATCTATTATAATGAATAGCAAACCCGTCGCAATCACTTATTGGTTTCCATTATTGCGCTCATTGGTTTGCCAAAGAGGCGCACAATGAACTTCAGCCAGGCAACATTGACGACGTCAGCGAAACTGAATTTTAAATTACAACCCTGTAATTGGTTACTCCCAAGTGGCTTACATGTCCGCTGTGTCGGCGAAAAAGCCGAAATTTCAAATGTAAACGGACAGAACTATAGCGTGATGTAATTTGAGCGGTGTTTCTTTGTAAGGTTTAATACAAGACTAAAAGTGGCATGCTAAATATGACTGGAATGCAGTGCTTATCATTCAAAATATATATCTACAAACTACAATGAAACATTTTCTCTACTAAACATTAATTACTGAAATTATAGCGATGACAGGAATGCACATAATTAATTTTTAATATCAACGGTACGGCAAATTCTGATATTAAGAATCAGTACATTATTCTAACTAAAGTAATATTTTTAATAAACCGGTATTTCACTGTTGTTAAAATCAAGCCAATTAATGAAATGTATACGTACTCATCTTGAAGTTATAAAAAATAATATAGGTGAGGTCTAATAAGGGCAGCTTTTGCGTCTTAGAAACAATAATATTTACAATACATTTTAAATAAAACCGCATGTCTAGCATTGCATTAATATATTTTTATGTACGAAATACAACCGAGTCTGCAAAGAAAACGTCCACTATCTCAACATCTTAAGCATTTTGTAATTAGGTTTTTTGGTTTCATGTCTCGCAAAACTAAGCAACATGTGCCAAACATCCATACACGTACAGACAAAAATGACATAGAATTACCTTCAAACCACCGACAATAGCGCGAGATATTAAAATAAAATTACTTAGTGCATGTCTTCAAAATGAAAGTGCTGTCGCGAAGAAATAACAGTACTCACTTTAAAAAAATAAAAATAAAAAACTATTTAATGAGGTTGTAACCAGCCTTACGGCTTGGCTGTCTCTAACACATCTCCAACGATATCATAGAACTGAGAACTCCCTTAAACACTTTTGACAGACAATGGTATTCCCTTTACAAGTAAACAATGGACGTTCATTAATGGCTAGGCCAATGGTAGCCCGCTGTATACGTGGGACGTGATCTCCCCAACCTGCATATCTACTTGCATTGTTTCATACAATTGGTTGTGATTTGCATGTAAGGAAATTGCACACACCTCTGCTGGCGATTACCATTGTTCGTGTCAAAATAAATATGAAGTCTCCATAGAATGAGGAGAGGTGTAAGAAACGTGGACGTGAGATTGTTATGAGATGCATATTCTTGATAAGTGCATGGCGCAGGGTAAACCACCGAGGACAGAACGCCTGTGTAGCTCAAAAAGGATATGCACAAATTTGGAATTGAAAGACTTCATTAAAATTGACGTCATATCAACGTTACTGGCTTGTTATTTTCACTGAGTAATTCTTCAAAAACAATACGTAAATGTAAATCACTTTTATTCAGCGTCCCCCACCCTTTACTTTGTATTGTATCGAGAGTGCGCGGTTTTAGATAATTAATACTAAAATTGAAATTATACAGAATTTAACTGGCACTTAAAAATACTAAAGGGCTGATATTTCATACTTTCATAAGGTTACCAAAAACAAATCTAAACAAGTGTTCGCACTGTTCATACCACTGATTGCTATATTTCCTAATAAAAAAATCGATCTTTGGTTGGTTATTGTTCATTCGTCGATTGCGTTGGGGCCTGCAGGGTTGGCTTGGTCATTTTGGTTTACTGTCCCCCACTGATTTTTAGTTGTGTGACTAAGTGGGTAGACTCTAAATACGGATTTATTTATTTAAGCCGAAGCGTAACATGTTATTCTTTAGGTAATAAAAAACAGTAAATTGCGTATCTTAACTATCTAATTGCAAAACATTGATATTTAAAATACACTTTCTAGTTTCTATAAACTTGTATAATGTCGAATTCGTTAACGTTTATATTAAATGAAGTCATTATTGGCACGCCACAATGGTTACGAGTAAGCTAAATTATCATTGCCAGACGAGGAAAATTTGTACTTGATGTCAGACTGATATTAAAAACAGTCTCATCAAACAATAAACTGATTTGATCAAATTCCAAGGTAATTTCTTTCAGTTAGAGACGGGCTACAGAATGAAACCAGGGCTAACCATTCCATTACAAGGGACTGAATAAAGAGCCACCAAATGGATATCTACAACTAGACATAACTATATAGTTGAGTAAAATTATCATTTATTTTTAATTCTGAGCATATTTCACATTTCCACAGTAACTATTTCTTCCTTTCCATTTAAACTCTAAATGTGGGAGGTTTCTTGCACTTTAATGATATCGAAGATTTAAAATCAATACAATTTAATTTTTCCAGAAATATGTAAGTTTACTGTGTAAAACGTTTTATAAAAAGGTCCTTTTGTCGTTTAAAAAAAAAGTTCACTCGTTTTTGCCATCTGTAACTCAAAACACCAATTTTACGTAGGTTCTCTAAACATATCTGATAAAGTATAAAAACATGTTTCTTCAACGAAGATAATTGTCAAACCTACACACAATCATTAATCGATGTTTGCTGGAGTTATTTACATTTATCTTTGTTCTAACGAACCACCTGCTTTTGACTTCTAGTTTTTCTACGCCAAGAAATCTAAAAACATGACACGATTCGGTCACTTCCTTACGTGGGTCTTTTGGTAATAATTTGTCATTTTAAGCAAAAGTGTCAACCAAATCTTAGTTGATCAATTAATAACTGCCATTGGAATGAAATTTAAGTTGATGCTATGACGAGAAATATAAATAAGGTGAATAAATGAATAATTTAAATCGTGATAAAAAATGTTTTGTTTTTTCGAGTGTCGCTCGTTTCTTAATGTTCTTCTACAGCGATGGACAAGTGACTGATATAACGCATTCTGTTCTCGACCCAAATTTATTATTTCTACATATCCTAACCATTAACTATACTAAAATGAGTTGCTCATAATATTTTTAAGATAAGAATTTAAGCAATTTGATTAATTTTATGCTTCAACCCATTTTGCTAATAGCTATTCCTTCGACCAGAAAACATCCGATGTTTATAAAATTGTGCATAATTGTCAATCAAGTCTATTATAGAGAACTTCAGGATAGTAGGTTATCAAATTGTTAATAAGCCAGAAGAAATTCCCAAATATTATCGATTTCGGACTTAACAAAATCCAAAATCGTAATAATCCATGCCCTACTTTTTTAACGTTCGACTAAATTCATTGTTCGAAAAGTATGACTGTAGAGCTCTTCAGTTCCAGTTCCGTCCAATATTGTGCAGAGATGAATTAATGAGAGTAAATTATTTGAACTATATATATTGCGAAATTAAAATTAGGTACTGATACATATTTTTTAAATACTTAATTATATAGGCCTCTATACAGTTCCAACAAATTACTAAATCATCTCATATTATTTACTTTTAAAAAAAGTAAAAGTGACTTGGTTTACTACGTACTTTACTGATTTCATGAATTTTTCATTTTCAATTTGGAAAATATTGAATTTCTCTACTGAGAAGTGAATGTGCACGTGTTTGCCATGTTCAACAATAAATGAATTTGTAAATTTTACCGGTAAAAGTCAAAAGCTGTAAAATAGTATTTCGATTCTGTTCTATTATTTGAGTCATAAATCACTTAACCTGTTTTGATCGTGCACAAAACCTGAATAATAACACAATTTTAATACAGGAAAGATGTTTAAATTGGTTTCTCGCGTGTTAACATAAACAATTTTACACTAGCTTCCAAGTGCTATAAAACAAACCCAAATGTTTACGTGAATGTTCTTGTTTCTTTAACTCCTTTCCTATTCACTTAAAACACTTGTTTCGCAATGGAAGACAATAGATAAAACTTACTTTATTCCATCTTAATTGTTACAAATGATTACGAGTCATATTTTCGTTTCATCTTCGCATCCGATTCGCTTGAATCGTGCGTTGGAATCATCTTTGTTCACCCCTGTGAGGCATAAATCAATCTCATCAATTTTCTATCGAAGTCAAATTGCCTTCCAATCTTCTCGCATATTTATTTGCAATAAGTTATTCACAGATATATGGTTTTGTTGATCTGTTTCTATAGCAACGGTTCTTTATCTTTCTTCCATTCTTACGACGTAAATATCAGAAAAGCTATAACACTCTCATAAGAAAGTATTGATCACAATTCAAATGGAATCCCAATTCATAACCGAATGCCTATAATAAATATTAGAAGGCCAAGAAAGAAAAGTCGTCGTTATAACTTTGCATTTGTTCAAGTGTTTAGACACGGCAAACATTACAGATACACACCGTAAGAAGTAGTGACTTTACTTTGAAATCGTAAAAAATAAAACGTGGCCGAGCAAATCAAGAACTGACAGTAAACTAATATAGAACGAATTGTGGTCAATTTGTATTAGGGTACATTAATAAAACTGCCAGTCTCATATTATTCAACATTAAACAAATTTATACAACAAATATAGGAATTAAATAATTAAGAGCAATTATTTTCAAAACAAAAATAAGAATAAGAATATAGCTTGTAGAATGTTCACTACAATTTATGTCATCACTTGAACATATGGACGTGTAAAAGAAAAATGTATTACATTTATTTTACCTTTTATACCTTTTCTACGTTTAAGTTTGAGTGACAGCGACAGTGAGAGTGACAACTATAGTGAGAAGCTATACAAGCTTATAAGCTGTGTATTGGCAACAATTACATATTTAACACTTTTAAAGACATCTGCCAATGTTTTTTCACTTAATAAACAACTACAGACAGCAAATGTAAGTAATTAGTATTAAATTTTGTATGATGAAAAGTCGAGGTGGCAGTTATCACTTGTTCTTTTCACTAAAGTTGCCGTTGTTGATCGACTACTTTCACTAAGGTTATAGCTGTCGCTGTCAATGACCCCCAAGCCGCTAAAGTTTTAAATGTGGATGTATAACACTGGATGACAAAATTGTGTAGAAAAATAATCTTAATCTCACTATATACTGTTAAACACACATTTCCAATCTCAATACAATCTCGTAACTTTTCCAGTTGACTGTACCTTGTATTCTTAACAAGTCGTCAATTCTCAAGAAACTGTGGGCTTTACAGATTCTCCAGAGTCGAGATTGTGCCCGGGAGAATATATTGCATTTGTGGCTGGATTTACTACGCTAAAATCCTACCTTAGCGATTGCCGATATTAAGTCGTTTGAAATTGGCTACTCTCTCCATATCCTTTTCTTCGACGTTCCAATTGTGTTGGATAGGCCAATATGAGCTCTTGGATTTACTACACACGTAACGTTTCAATCTTCATGCAGCTAAGAGCGCTTTATGTTGAGAAAGAACCAATGAAAAAATATATTTTCAAATCTTATATATGAGATTTTCTCCCCCTGAATCTGACAATATTACTCCAGATATTGGAACACATAATCAGAAAATAGTTCAAACCTATACATTATGAGGAAATGAAAAAAATTGAAATTTCCCAGATGAAAGGTTTTCTACACAATAGGGATATTGCATGAATATGTTTTGGTCTTTGAGAGCAGATACAGGATCTTATGCTTGATAGAAGAAACTCCTAAAGAAACGACAAGAAAAAGAAGCTGGGTTTTGAGTTAGTAAGTAACTTAACAATATCTTAGTTAAAACCTATGTCATTGCACGCTTTAATTTGATTCATTTCTTGTCAGTTTCGTAATCTAGATTTATCTCTGAAATATTATAAAATTTAAATACTAGCTTTATAAAACATACAAGCTTACAACTATATCATTTCAAGTTTTGCATAACAAACGATGTGAACATAATAAAACGCACATTACTATGAAAAGTCACTGACACCATAAACCAAATTAAACCTTAAACCGGTATATTAAATCTCACAGCCCACACTTATTAGCATTAGTAGCTTGAGCAAAGTTACCTAGTACGAACGTATGACTTAGGTACTACTTAGTGGCTATTGTCAAGTGGTATGTGTGTGTGTCTACAACCACTGATGCATTATAATCAAGACTATAACAGAAACCTTCTGTACTCTTAACCAACTTTTCTGCCCTCTACTTGGGCGCTGACTGCTGAGCGTTATTGTCGGCTTACAGAACTAATGCGTTAGTAAATAAAAAATAAATTTTATTTAGAGTCTGCCCACTCAGTTATATAACTGATTTTCAGTGGGGGACTTTAAATCAAAGCGACCAAGCCAACCCTGCAGGCCCCGACGCAATCGACGAGTGAGCGATAACCAACCATATTAAATTTGTGTCATCTTATTATGTATAATGTGTTATAATTCATATATTTGTATATTACAATTATTATGTATATAGCTATTATGTTGGTTACTTATAAGTCACTTTGGTCATGAGGCTAAATTCCAATTCTATCCACAAGCAATGTGATTGTGAATTGTATTTAAGCCATATAGGAATTAATAATAAAAAAAATTAATAATCTTTTCCATCATAAATAAGTATTGATTCGTAATAGTGGGCGTGGCTATTCCGGTCAGTTCATCGTACTAATATCTATGCACCAAGAGGGGACTCACGTAGAACAGCGCGCGTGACCTTGACAAGGGAGTCCCGGTAACTTCATGCATGACGTCAGCATAGGGAAGGCAGCGTGTTGCTCTTATAAACCACGCTCACTGAGGGGGGATCACGTAGAACAGCGCGCGTGACCTTGACAAGGGAGTCCCGGTAACTTCATGCATGACGTCAGCATAGGGAAGGCAGCGTGTTGCTCTTATAAACCACGCTCACTGAGGGGGGATTCACGTAGAACAGCGCGCAGACCTTGACAAGGGAGTCCCGGTAACTTCATGCATGACGTCAGCATAGGGAAGGCAGCGTGTTGCTCTTATAAACCACGCTCACTGAGGGGGATTCACGTAGAACAGCGCGCGTGACCTTGACAAGGGAGTCCCGGTAACTTCATGCATGACGTCAGCATAGGGAAGGCAGCGTGTTGCTCTTATAAACTACGCTCACTGAGGGGGACTCACGTAGAACAGCGCGCGTGACCTTGACAAGGGAGTCCCGGTAACTTCATGCATGACTCTTATAAACTCACCGATCTGGAGAGGCTGACGACGATCCCTGATATCCCTCCAATGAACGATGTTCCTGGAGGTGGTTGAACATTGCCTCCAGCTCCTTCAGCTGAGTTGCCCTGTATTCCGCAGCTTTCTGGAGGTCCTGGAACATAACGCACAGATGTTAAGTCCTTAGCTTTATCTTACTGATACGATAGGTATGGTGTTCTCGTCCCGATTGTTTCTTGGAATATCGTAATATTTATCAATTCTTCTTTGGGAAAACAATGGGAACTTAAAACTGCTATCGGCATTACATTCAAACATTTTCTATTTGCAATATACTCAAAAAATGATATGAGGATACTACTAGGAATTTCAAGAACATCCATTTAAAATTGCTTGTCTAATGTTATTTCGTCACCCTAGTACTTATTTGTGTCATATTTAGTTTTTGTTTTTTTGTAGTTGGATGTTTTAGAGTTATTGTTAGTGCTCATTGTTGCTAATAAAAAAATAATATCTCAGTTTGTGCCATCTCCATCATACGTTACCATATCTTGGTGCTTATTTGTGACATATCCCATTTTCATGTACTAACAAGTGGCACAAATAAGTACTGAATTAACTCTCGTTTGATGAAATGTTTGTTCCATATCAATAGAAAGTGCTAATATTACGAATGCCCTACAAGGAAAAACTACGAAATACCATTCATCTAATTATTTGAAGATAATTGCAGCAAAAATTGCTTAAATTCAAGCATAAACACGATGTTGGCCATTAATCATAGTTTAAAACGTTTGTTGGTTCCATATTTGATAATTTTTAGCGGATATAGTTAGTCGGCATTTTTGCCATAGGAAAATAATAATATGGTTCAATATTTTTGGCTTAATGGTGATTTTAGTAATGTATGTTTGTGCCACTTCCATCAGATGATTCCATTTTATTGGTGCTTATTTGTGTCATATCCATCTTGATTGACTTTGTAACCTCACTTTGTTGGATATGACACACACACTTTTAAAATATTAACGTTTCTGTGAGAATGTTTGTGTCATATCCAATAAGAATTGAGGTTTTTAAGGTTATTTAGTAACAGTAAGTATGTCATTTTAAGTAAATAACATAAATGTTAACTACTTGATATCAGAAAACAAAATCCAGCATCAAGTTACAATAAAATCAGTTGAAATCTTACAATTAATCTTCAACCCTCATTTTCTCCATGCACAAAAAAGCGGATATGACACAAATAAGTACTAGGGTGACGATTTATTATGCAGGGTTGCAGGTGTTTGGGTAGGTATTTTCAAAAACATTTTAAAATAAAGAATCATCAAGGAAATTTTCCCATTTTGGTCAATTTTGTCAAGAGGGGTTTGAAATTTTAAGCACAAACATTAACATGTAAATTACTTTACGATCTATTTCCTTTTAGCACTTAGAACCTGAGCAGTTTGATGAGCTCTTTTAAGGAGCTTGTGTAAAAAGGTTTTAAATATTTTCTTTTTAAATCAATATCGGATATTTTGCAATAATTAGTAAAGAGTCACTTTATACCACTCAAAGAATATTGTTTTCCATCTGCAGTGGAATCAAGTAAGAAGCAGCCTGGTATAACTTGTGACGTAATTCAGAAGAATTAATCATCAGTAAACTTAAAACTAATCTTTTCACTTTTCCGCCGTCTGTCTTTCACATTTCAAAACACACTGTTCAAAAAAGAAACGTCTGAGGCAAACTGTCTAAAGATGAACGAAAGAAAATAATATAATGCTTCGCGTCCTCGTCTACATATTTCCCTCCAAGTCTAGAAATTTATATCCGTTCAAGAGCGCTGGTCCGCAGTTTTCCGTTCTACATCTGACGTAAAAGGATACCTAATTCTTTTCATACGGAATGAAAACTTCGGGAAAACTGTGTGGAAATCGCCCATTTTCACAAACATATTTCCCGATTTCCTCTTCTGGCGCACGCTGAATCGCGCCAACTGGCAGCATACACACATAAAACACTTGGTAGAAATAATGTTTAGAATGTTATATAAGTCTTTTTAGATGATATAAAACTCAATGGCCTATTCATAGAAAGCAAGCACATTGGAAAACAAGAACAAGAAGAAATATACTTGGCATGGCATTGAATCATAGGTTAGCGAATTGGGATGAAAACTTGAGATTCAAAGTCTTTCGTTTGCTTCTTGGAGGATATCCAAAAAATCTGACAGATTTCTTTGGCAACTTTATATGTATGCTCGTTTTGATTTTGAGGCAGCTTGTCGTATATCTAACTTCTAACTTGAAACAAAAACAAACAGGCTGGGGCTTGACGTAAAACAACATATCAATAGAAGCTATCCGAGCAAGGGAAATAAATTTTGAAATATATACATAATGTCAGATGAAGAAGACAATTTATATCCTCTTGCTTAGCAGACATATGATACACTCAAGGGCCGCGGTTAGCTTTAGGTAAGGTGGAATTAGTATGAGTGTATAAGTGACTTTCCGGTTTGATTTGCAACACTACGACAATCAGGTTGATAAGAATAGCTTTCATTGAAGGCATTTCACTTAGGAGACGGCAACGTGCCGACACCAGTTTTCCTCCTGTCAGAAAATAAGCACTCCACACTACCTTCTCTAACTTTTTGCATAATTTCTCCTTATTCCTTGATTACGTTTATATGAACCTACCTCTACATAGCGTGTTCAAATAAGATTTACTTCATTACCATGTATTGTAACCTTCTGTATGGCTAAAGAGGTCATACTTTTCTTTTGCAACTATTATCCTACACTGGCCCTCCTGCTCCTCTTTAGGAGCAGGAGCAGGTCTCCTCATTAATATATTCATCTTATCTCATATTGTCACGATTAGCTTCAAAATACATTAGTAACTGTAGAAATTGCGTTTGAGTTGACTCTATCATATTCCCGTCATGAACAATAATTAGATACATATTACACTGTGTATATAAAACACGCACGTAAATAAATAAAAATACTGTTTAAAAAAGTAAATTGTAAGTAAATAGATAAAATTAAAGTTCGTAAAATTATTCGAATATCACGAAAAGACAACGTAAAGCCTAATTATGCGAGTTTCGAACCCATACCCACTATATATCGGAGCATCCCTGACGCGGCAAAGTCATGAAATCAAAAGTATTGTGGACAGAACTTTTTGAAATTTTACTTAAATTATTTTCCATTAACTAGACATTTTCATGATAATGAATCAGGTCATAACAGTAAGTTATTAAATGACTTTGACTTGTGGCGTACATGGGGGTCAAACTCAGTGACAAATGCACAATTGTTATCAAAATACATACAGTTGAAACGAATCAATTTTTTGAAAATGATACCACATAGTCATAAAATTCCCTTGAATCTCGCTCAACCAACCAAGGTTTCTATAGACAACTAATCAACTATAGATGATGTAATTACTAATTAAGTCCAGAGCGTTGACCAATAATTAGTACTCTCTACACTATAAACAATACCCCCTCGTTGGGAGACAATAGCGGAACATTGGGCGAACGGGAGACTGGCTTTCAGATCACAATAGGCAACAATGTCCATTCACGTATGTGGACGAGCATTCATGTCGCCGGAGGCAGAAGGAGAGGAGGGGGGGGGGGAGAGGGATCATCTCCTGATTTTTTTTAAAATAATAATATCCTGATTAAATTTGTCTATTGTAAGCCTATGTTAATTTTAGTGTTGAGCAATCGTGCCCAACAAGTTAGGAAGGTGTTTCCTATTTAAAATGCCTGTCCCTGGTTGACCATTGTTCGTTGGCGCTAACAGGGTTGGCTTAGTCCACTTCAAAAAAGGCCTCCACTAAAGTTCACTTGTGTTAGTGATCGAGTGAGTACATTCGATTTTTTTTTCAAAATTGATTTTTTAATCATATAATAATAATAATTGTCAACTTTTTCAAAATTGATTTTTTAATCATATAATAATATTCTCAATCTTAGCCACTTGTTTCATTGACCATGCACCACATGTATTATTCTTGTAACATAAACAAACAAATGAACGTAATTATGTGTTTGACTAGTTACAAACAAATAAAATGCACACACGAATCTTGAATACAATTAATAAAGTGGAAACTTAAAAAATTATAAGTGGAAGCCAGCGCCAGAAAGTAATGTGTATGACCAAATCCATGGAATTTACCTATGGCTATGTCTTCGATACGTAGCCTACTCCTAACTAATTACCTTTCCATGGAGAAAACTATGTGTTTTGACGATTAAAAAAATAGCTAAAACAGCTTAAGCCATGTTAAGAAACGGTCAGCGCAACAACTTAAAACATCATATATTCATAGCTGAATTGATCAGTGATGTAATCATGGGAACTCTTATGGGCCTTTTGTCATATGTGGTAAATTTACGCTTCATTTCTTAAAAAACTTAAATCGTTGTGTGAATAAAAATATATTGTAAGATTAAGCAAAGAAGCTCGATTGTTTTGGAACGTACAGTAGTTTGAGTAGCGCGAGATAGTACCGCAGACTCCCGTCAAGGAGCAGCACTGACGCGGCGTCGGCGAGAGAATCGGGAACTTCCGAGATGAAATCTTTGAAAGCGCGGGAAAGAGGGGGGATTTCGAACACTTTGTTTGAACGACGCGCGAGTTCGTTCGCCTTCGCCTTCACGTGGCATTGGCCTTCATAGAATATTATTACTTGAATGTAGCTGTATGATTTTAGAGAATTATTGGCCATAGCAACGTTATAATATTCCAACTAATGTAAAATTACGGACACGTTTATGTTTTATGTTCCGAATTGTGAAGTAGTTTCTTTTTGTCATATTGATTTTACATTTTGATAGTTTCATTTTCCAATCATTAGTTTGGCAGAATAGATTCTGATTGTATGGGGCCGTTTTAAGCAGAAAATTGTTTTGTATCAATATAATCCTGCAACAATTAAATTATTGAACGGTGAGAAATTCATTTATATTTTGTTTACTAAAAGCTGAAAGTAGAGTAATGTTAGCATGTACGTCATTGCAATTTAACATTGTTGTAGTCATGTGCTCGTGAGAGCAGCATAAGCCATTTGCTGGATATAAGTTACCTTCTTGTATTCGTAAAATTCCAATGAAGGCCAGGCATTAGTACTGTGTTCGATGCCCAGCCAGGCCATAGAATTTGTTTACTTTTTATGTTTTCTTACACTAATCATTTTGACGGTGATCCTACATAGCAACGTGGCACATAGTAAATAAAAATATATTGTGTCCAACATCTTAAAATAAGTCCTAAGTACAGCCCAAACCAATATGTCCTCCTAACAATCAGTTTCAAAATAGTAACTAATTATCTTTCATCCTTAAGGTCTAATTAACGAAAAAGTTGTAGTACTTGAGTAGGAAGAGATTTAAATTTAAAAGATGTCTATAAATAAATAATATAACCTTGGAGAATAGTCTGTGTAAATGCGTTAAGCATAACTAATTTACTAGACGTATCAAATTCTCTCTGCCAGTTAAATAATATATCCATCATAATCTTTCACAAACGTTTACATTTTTTTCTACCCAATTAAGAAAACCTAACAATAAGTCAGAATAAAAATTAACACGCATCGAATCGGAATCACGATTTCAAAAACCAAATAAAAATTATAGTGATTCTTGAAAGCCGCGCGTGTATTTCTCCTTGGGCGAATGGGAACCTGGCCTCAAATTAAGACGCTACTTCAGTTTTCAAACTACCACGAGAATAATTATGCCCTTTATAACAATAACGAGATAAATCGATCATCGCAGGACGAGAGTGAGATGTCAGTTTCTTCCTTTCAACAGCTTTTTTTCTAGTTTCGTGTTTGAACGCGCGGTGTTTTGGTGGGAGAGAAGCGTGGCGCCATGCTGAGTAGATATACGCTCTAGAACTGTTAGTTAGACGCTACATTACATTAGTCTCACTTTTCACATAATGTGTAAAGGGAATTACCAGAACTTGTATTTATTTATTACTCCACTTGAGTTTGTTACGTACTTTTTTATTATAAAAAAAATATCTATTTGTTTGTATTGTAAATGATATTTTGTTAGTTCTTATTATCACGTGTGCATTTGTATTTGTAGATTAGTTTTTATGTGTGAACCATGTACATATCCATGGATTATTGTAAAATAAAATGGTAAATAGCTGACTAACTAGGAATTGAGTTTGGAGAGAGTTTATAAAACTATTATGAAAAATAAATTTTCTTGTGGGAAATCGTAATCTCGAGGACAATAATGCATACCTCTTGGATGTGTCTAACTAGGTAATTATTTGGGGTTAGGGTAGTTGTGACAGTTATGTCCAAAAGCTACGTTTAAGAGGTTTCAATTCTTAGATTTCGACTAAAAAAGATTACCTCATTAAAACAGTTTGTCAGGATTGCCGGTAACGGGTATCGAACCCTCGAACTCACGAATCGAATATATCTGTCGGTCTCCAAACCTTATTTAAATTTCTTCACTCCTTGGTTCTCATAATTCCTAACATGAAAACTTTCCAGTCCCCTTTAACTCGTTATTATGATACACTCCAAACATTTTAACGCCTGCATTTGACTCATTCCCACCAATCCTCAGTCTCCCCTATATTTAGTATTCTTGTCAGACTATCTTCGGGCAATATTGTCATATTATGCTCCCAACTTACCAATTATATGGT
Source organism: Sweltsa coloradensis (assembly GCA_024449915.1). Classification (NCBI taxonomy): domain Eukaryota; kingdom Metazoa; phylum Arthropoda; class Insecta; order Plecoptera; family Chloroperlidae; genus Sweltsa; species Sweltsa coloradensis. Next base: position 38,647 of record JAMZAV010000143.1, on the reverse strand, counting down.
AGACTATAATTCTTTTAACACAGTCTTGGTATTGATTTTTTTCTTCAATGCCTAAAGGTAGCATAATTGATATACTTTAATCTTAGATCTAGAGCGATTTTATCAGAAAGGTGTTGCAGAAGCGTAAAAAAATGTTGCAACCATATAAACCGATGCATTTATTATGGGGGCAACAAAAAGTTGGATAATTATTATTATTCGGTGTGTTGAAGCTAGATGCTTATGTATGAACAGTCACCATATTGTCGAACTGTCGAATAAGGCGAGTGTTTGCGGCTGGACACAGTCAATGTGCGGGACGGTAGAGGCGATATTGAATAAGTTACCATCATTTATTTTTGCCATTTATCATAAACCTCAATTTAATTAATCGGGAAACACTCCAATTTGAGTAATCTGTTAGGCAATTAATTATTAAGATCTATTATGTACCAACAATCCAGAAATGATCGGGAGACCCATGTTCGATACCCAGCTGAAATACATGTTTTAATTTCTGGATTAATTTATATAAGCGTTCTAATATATTAATTAAAACTTTTTCTGAAGTGTGAGCTAACTCTAAAATGTTTAAAATTATGAATATATTTTGAAAATAGTCCTATAATTAATGAACGGACAAAATATTTACAAAAAACGAAGAAGAAGATAAAAGAAGTAATCTTCGTACAAGAATAACTACATTTCACTTGAAATAAATTTTAATTGCATTTCTCCTCAAAATGTTCAAAAATTGCACTTCGCCTAACCAAATACCACTAATATCTGTGAGACTTCTCTCGTGCCAAGGTCGACACCAACTTGACAAACATCACCAGTGCAAACAGAGAGAGAGAGAGAGAGAGAGAGAGAGAGAGAGAGAGAGAGAGAAGAGAGAGAATGGCTTGTGTCAGGTATATACCACTATGTAAGAAACTAAGTATTATAAAAAGCTGGCCGTGTAGTGCTGTGTGGTGTGGTGTGGCCTTCACCAGGCGAGGCACTGACCGCCTAAGTCGGACCCTCACCCCACCCTACGCTGCATGGCCACTACGCACTTACTCACATTCTACAAACAACAAGCAAAAAACTCCCATGAAATATAATTTACATAGGAAAAAACTTTGAGGTATACTCTGTGCAATTTAAGATGCGGTTGTGGACAAGATTTGCAATCATTGCTAAGAAACACATATCTGCAGGCAGGTATAAAGCTTAATTTTGATGAATGTTCTTTATAAAACGAATTGGAATCAAAAATAGCCACTCGGCAATGCAATAAATAATTTGTTTGTGAACATCAGCAATACGGAAAAACAAAGATTTACATAAATTACAAAATCCATCACAGCCGGGTATTGAACCCGACCGCATTATAGATTATATGAGCAATAAAAGCATGTTCCATCTAAGAGAGTTTTTTTTTCAAGTATCGAGAAATACCAATGAGAACTAAGAAAAGGCATTAAAGTACAATTAAAAATATAAAGAGCTTGCGTAGAAGTAAGTATTGTTAACGCTTCGTTGGAGTACGACATAAACCGAAACATAATTAACCTGCAATGATAACATCATAAGAAATAATTGCTTTTGAGATAAAAAAAAAACTACTGAAGATTTTCTCACTTTACATGGAATCTGTTTTATACCTTCATAATGGACTAATGCATTCTATAAAAGTCGCTCCTATCCTATCATATTATCACCTCTCAGAGAGTAAAATACACTCAATCAAATTCAAACTTTTATATGTCTCAAAAGCTGATAACACACTTTTCTTTTATTTAATTACATTTACTTAATTAATTATATTCAACATACTTATATGATAAGTAGCCATTATACATGAAGAATCACTTAAGGTAAGGGAATTGTGTAGATAAGATTTGTTATTCAGCAATTATTGAGTTCATTTGTAACGAGTTAGAACGTAAGATTTACCGCCATCGGGTTCGTTGTAACTGACATTAAACCATGACATTATGTGAGCTATATGCAAGAGATAATGGAGGAATTTTCATTTTGAGATAATTATGTGAGGTAGAGAATTATAATAAGGCCATTACAAAAATGCCCCCACACCTTTCACACACTAAAATTGTGAATGGTACTCCTTACGATAGTGTTTATTTTGGAAAAATGGTTTATTGTACAATGATAAAAACTGAATTTCATGGAGCTTAGAAGGAATAACGTGTAACGTATCACATTTCAACCTAATGTGTTTTTTATGTATATAAAGGTCGATTAATTGAGATATAACATGTATTTATACGACACAAAGCAACAAATGCAACTGCCACTTTGAAAAAAGCAAACACCCTATACAGACAATTGAAAGATCATATCGCAAAGAAGTTGCATCGTATTAACAAGTTTTGTAGAAAATAGTGGAAAATAAAGATATTTTTTTCTTTTTAATATATCTAACGCTAACCTAAAACAGATCTAGAAAGGACAGTTACAATGTTCAATTTGCAAAATGACTAACGATATCAAAGGATCTCAGAGTAAAGAAATAAGTATAAAAATAACGTGACGAAAGTTAATGAAATAATAATTTAAACCGACAAAAGATAATAATTTAATAATACCAAAACAATAAAAATTATTATGTGCATTATCAACATTTAGTTTGCGGCTGTTGTCCGAATTTCATGCTAGAAATTGTAATTTATCTTTTGCTAACTCTTGAAAAAGTCGTGTGACTAAGATAAATGGAGGTGTTTTCAGACGATGGCATACCATGGACAGGAGATCGTCTCCATATCTATATGCAAAGCACTTTTTACCTGTCGATAGCTTACAGTTTGCTTCATTTTTAAGCGGCATGCACATATAATGCAATTTAAAGTAACTTGTTTCAAAACTGCGCATGCGCCATGTATAATGCAATTGAAACGCTTCAAATTAGAAGATAATTACATGCCTGCCAACATTGTAGCGTCAAACGCTAATGTTTTTCAAAACGTCTATATTATATACCCGTCCTACAAGTTTCGTTCTTTCATAATTATAAAAATGTGCATACATTATTGTTAATTTAGGATAATATCAGTTGTGCCATGTGTTTAAAAATAATTACAGAGAAACTTGAGAACAAGCAAATGAGCTCAACAATTCTGGACCCGATTACAAAAAATATGTTCTCTACTTTATCTAAGATCGTTGTGTGGCGAAGTATCAGCAAACGACATCAAATTTGAAACTGTTTTCCAGAGAAATAATTTGCAGTCATGATTTAGTTTTTAATGGATTGGCGCAACCGTAAAAACGAGATGTACAGACCATTGTCTGGAACATATTGACAATTGTTCAAATACTCATTCACATTCGTTCATAACCTGCCGAACTGAGGCATACTAATAACCATAACTAATTAGTTAAGTCACCTAAGTATGACAAAAAATATTCTTATGCACAGAGCTATAGCCTAGGCGATATGCATGTGGATGTGGGATAACCATAGGATTTGGGGGAAAGCCACCTGCATTTTATACTATGTGAAAAATTGTGCAATTCAAAATACTAGGAAAACGCTCAGTTGGACGCGTTGTTGAGCGAGCACCGGTACGTGCAACATGACCCGAGTACGACATTCCCATAAGGCCCACCACACAGTGTAGGCCTAACTGGATATTGACATTGTACACTATATACTATTCCAACATCTTTGCATTGTACTAATTCACGTCATGCCTTCTAAAGTGTATCTTTGTATCTTCACTGCCTCCTTCATTTTTTAACATCATTTTTCGAATTATGATTACCAATAAGTCTTTAAGGTCTTGATCGATTTAGCTGAAAATTTGGAAAATAGGAGAGAATGTTGTACTTATTGACCCTGCAAAATTTCATAACGATTGGAACATTTTTTTATTTTTTTTTTTTTTAAAAAAAAAATTTATAACCAACGATCGGATTTTGTTCAAAAACTATACAGCAACCCGCCTAGGTGGTATGTACATGTGTAAAAAATTTCAGGTCGATCAGAGAAACGGTGCGACCTGTATCGAAGCAGTAACAGAAAAAAAAAAAACAGACATTCGAGCCATAAGAGTCAAGTGGAGACGCTCGCTACGCTCGCTCAATAAAATAAATTCGCATCTAAGTGCACAACTCAGTGTCACAGAAGTGATTTTCATTGGGGGACTTTAATTCAAAATGAACCAAGCCAACGCTGTGAGCGCCGACGTAATCCACGCGCGAACACTGACCAAAGATAGGTGTTTTAAATAGGAAATTGCAAACAAATGGTTAGGCATGATCTACATTTTGCTGACACCAGAATCAACAACGCTAATATTCAGTACAACTTTAAACATTGATCAAGTGCTTTGTTGCTATACGACGGATCCAGTCACCCGATTTTACACAGAACACAATTATCGATGGCTTTGGGAGGTTCTAGATTCATAATAATGTTGAATGAGTCAATATGTATTGAATTGTATAAGAATGTGACTTGGTTAATTTTTGTAGCAAAGTAATTTAAGTTTCCAAAGTTCTTTATTTGCCTTAGAAGACTGATTATAAGGTATCGGTATAAGCAAGCATCCACCTAAGAGATTTGGGCATTAGTTTTGTGAGTGGCTGTACCGGAGGAACATGCCAGGTACTATCTACACGTGAAGCCACGGCCATCTACACGCTAGACTCAGAGCCACTTTCTTCCTTGAGCCCGCGTTGTCTTTTTATTTCCTCTTGTTATTTAACAATTTGTACGGACCCACATTCCACACATACTTCTCACACACATGCACACACACGCATGCACGCACGCAACACTGGGACACAGTCACAAGAACACAAGCTCCCAAACTCAAAACACAAACACTAATACACACACAAACATGCACATAATCACAAAAACAATCACAAACACAAACACAAACATGCACATAAACACAAAAACAATCACAAACACAGTCACAATCACAAAACACACAATCACGCACACAAACACTAATACCAATACTCATACAAACACGCACACAATCACAAACACAATCACAATCACACAAACACTAAAATAAACACGCTCACAAATGAACACAACGTCACAAGCATACAATCTCACAAAATCAAAACTCATACACAATCACAAACACAGTCACATTCGCAAAACACAATCACGCACACAAACACTAATATCAACACTAATACACAATCACAAACCCTTATACAAACACAAACAAGAACATAATTACAAAAACAATCACAATTTCAAACACAATCACAAACACAAACAAGCACACAATCACAATCACAAACACTAAGTCAAACACAAACACAATTACAAACACACATGCGCACACACACTCATACATACCCGAATGGGAATATTCATGGGTCATCCATCCATGCATATTTTACGCAACTCATCCACTGATGCGTGGTACCTTGAAATCAACACCACAAAAAAAACGATACTACTCGTGAGAAAATAGCTGTCACTTCTCATTAGAGATGTGTGAACTGTGAAGTGAGAATATTGTGGCGTGGTTGCTATTATTTGGAATGTGTGATAGTTGATCAATGAGTTTACAGTTTGAAAATTCTGCAAGACGCTAAAAACCCACACTTTTAATTCACATCGAATACGTAGAGAACACAACTTGAAATGTTTACACTTAATCACATGTTCATAAAATTGTAAATGTTTTGAAAAATAAGTCAAAACAATATTGAGTAATGCAAACTTACACTTATTTCGAGTAATTATATTAAAACAAGGTAGAGACATTGGGGATTTGTCATGTAATTTATTTCAAAATTTAATGTGTGCCAATTTTTTATAAATAAATAAAAATACATTTGTTACAACCGCTTATGTATGAAAGGCAGTGTACTGTATAGTCCATGGTGTGTCTTGGCTTGTATAGCTTGTAGCTTGTAAGGAGGTATTGTTATCAAGATGGGAGTGAAAGTTGATGCACCTTTTACACATCAAGTCGAATGCATCTCTGGTTGCACCGAAATATTAAGCAATCGTATTTTAGAGTATGTGTAGGATATAATCCCACACACATGGATCATAGCATAGCGTGTTTGTGTGGGCATTATCATAACATCACGTACGCTTTATTTAAATGTAAAGATATGATGTCTGATTACTCTACACCCGACGGGGACTCAATTTTCTTTTGTGCAACATTCCTTAATTGAAAAATAAGTGAGGTCCAGAAAAAGTCACCAAACATCACGAAAATGTTTTAGTTCTACATTAATTTTAAACGAAATTTATATCAGATTTTAAGGCCAACTTCTTAGCTTCGGGCATATTACATTAAAATAGTATTAATAATAAATTTAAAACACTACTTTTAGTCCCAGGATAAGATTAATTCTTGCTCAATCAGGCCAACCCATCAAGGCGACCATTTATCTCTGCGGGTGTCACGTCTCACGATAAAAATCGAAAATATCCTTAGGTTGGCATGCGTTTCTTAGTTGATATTGCCATTCAAGAAACAAGGAAGGTACAAAATGATTTGGTGACTCTTGTGGTTAGCGGGTGGGGCTCACCATATGCGAGGAATAATGTTTTTGACTTTGACTGAAAATGCATAATTGTTGATATATTTTCTAGGATTTATTTATTGGTTCACTCAAATACAGCATTGCTGCCATTTTACATAAATTAATTTAAAAGCATATAAAACTTAAAACAAAATCCAAAGATACAAATTCAAAATATCAAAATTGACCGCCAAGGGGGTTTCACATACACTTCTGCCATCAAGTAAAAGTCATTTAAATCCCTATAGTTTCTTCCATCAGTAGTTTCTAATAGCTCTCCTCTTGATACTTCATTATGTCCTTTCTATCGTATCCACTTCTTTGACATTGATCAGCTGTTCATATGGGTATGTGTGTATATGACAGTTAATATCATTTGGTAGTGCAACTGCCATACACCTTCTTTTCTAGAGCATTTTTTTTTAAACTGGCATACCTATATTTCAAAACAATCATTCAAATTACCATTGCAACCAACCTCCAACAAAGCCATATCAATCTGGCAATCAGCTATTTGCCTCCAGCTCATCCATCAACGTTGTGTGCAACAGCACAGCTAACTCGGTAGCCGCTGTTCGAGACAATAGAAGTTCGTATCAATCTGTGGCATGTTTTAGACACATGTCTTGGGTCAGAATGCAAGTCTTTTATATTCGAGTAAGATCCAGAAGGACTGTCATAGTCGATGCATGTGCTTGCTTCATTGTTGAATGATTGATTGGTGCAGGGAAGTTCTTGTGTTCTTGTGATCAGTGCCCCACCCAACCAAGTACCCCCCCCCCCCCCCCTCTGTGACCCATCGACCCACGGTATGATTTGGAGATAACATAAACGAACAATATGCGATACATGTATTTGTATATTGTTGACGAATGTTTCTTGACCTGTCATAATGTTTTAATAATAGTATTCTTTTTTTTCTATATTTTTTGTAAACCTTCCAGCGCGTTTTGAATGGTGGGTGTGGCTTTTTGTTATTCCAATTAAAAAAAAGTTAAGCCAAAATAGTTCCAAAATGTTGTGTAATCAATAAAAGTTTAATTGTGGCATAAACCGTAAAATTTTATATATACGATAAATATTTTTTTTTATTTGTAGTCATCTTTATGTAGATTATTTTATATTGTACTGTATAGTAATGTTTTATATTGTTTTGTTACCCTATGAATTATTTGGTAAATTGCACTTGTGGGACATTGCGTCCCGTTGAAATGTAGCCACAAATAAATAAATAAATAAATATATAATTTGTCAATATTTTATATATCTGTTACTCAATCTTTGAAGGATTGCATTAATACAGACTTCAAGACTAGATAAATTAATACATGAACTCTTATGAGAGTAGTGTCTTGCAGTTGCATGCATACTCCAACCGAACAAAGTGAAGCCCAAGGTGTAATGCCTACGCAAGCGAAGAATTGTAGTAGTGCTCTTTTCTACTACGTTCGGCAATTCCCACGTACATGCTAAAACGGTGTTATTTGTGGATCTATTATATACAGCAGAAAAGTATTTTACTAAGAAGTTATACACAACATACTATGGGTGCAGAGGTGATTAAAATTTGAATTTAATTTAAAATTAATGATAAATTATTAAAACAATTAGATATATATGCTAACAATGCAGGCAGCTCTCTTGTTACGAACAGAAATGTTGTTTTTCGTGGGAAACGCAAGACAAGCTGTTAATGCTTCCTTCTTCATGTTATTGTGACCAGTTTTTTTTTTAAATGCTCAACTGCCTAGGCCTATATAATAGTGCGTTATTAAATTTAGAAATGAATAAACAAGTAATACAAATGGATGTTTAAATGACTGCTGTAGTGTGTACATATATAATGTGTCCGAAAATGTGATGGACTAGAAGTATAGGGAAAACAGTGGTTGAATTGCTGGAAAGGCGTGTTCCCAAGTGACATATTTTAACGGCATTCGACTTTTGTCTGAAGGAACCCGTCGGTATTTCAAATGTCGTAAATCACCCTACTACATTGTACTATGTTTGACTTTAAAAAAGTTAGGAAATAACTAGATAAATTAAAAGGCATTTCATTGTATGGATACACCAGACAATTTGAAATTGTTAGTTATTCGTTAGTTTCGTTATTTGTTCTAAATATTTTAAAAAAATCACATCTTCAAATCCCAAACGTAAATTTAAATTTTGTATCAAATAACGTTTAATAAAAATTACAAATACGAATTTATCAAAACGCAAATAGTTGGTATGAGCTCATATGTCGTTACTCTTAGCTTAATAACAAAGGAAGTTGTGTTTGTAGACAAGACCAATGTGGTGAATAATTTATATTCACGACCAAAGAAATATTGTCTTAATTTGCAATTTATACATATGTATGGCGAATAATTTCTATTCACAACTAAAGAAATTGTGTCTCAATTTGTAAATACGACATAATATGTAGTGAATAATTTCTCTGCATAACCAAATAAATATTGTTAATATGTAAATAAGACCTATGATGTGAGTGAGTAACTAAACCTGGTTTTAAGTTTTTCAAAATCAACTCATCTCGCATGCGAGTGTGGGAAAACAGCCGTAGCAAGTTCAGTGAAACAAGTTCTATGAAATTATAGTGGCTATCAGCATTTATTCATCTAAAATAATTGGCTACTTAGGAGGGACTCGGTTTAAATAACAAGTTCCCCTACGAACTTGATTTCGGCTTCCACTTTTTGCTTGTGGCAATCATTTCATCATTCAAATTCAAAAAAGAGATAAATTAAAAAGTGGATGTAATCGATAGATGAAATCTTATGTTGAATAATTTTTAATCTTAATTCGCCAATCGAGTGTGAGGGAATTTAAGAAGAAATATTGGTTAAGAAATAGTTTATGGGCTGTTTTAAACTGTCGTATAGGTAAGTTCACAGAACAACACCCTGTTTTTATTTAATCTGTGAAAGGTAATTGCCACCATGGCCGTTATAATTATAAGGGGTATCGAGTTAATTTTCGAAGAGGTTATTTTCAGTGTAAATAAGTCTATTCCAAATAAGGCATACTTGCTATTCTTAGACGAACCAGCAGTTAGCTCAAATTTAGCGATACAAGCTTAAAAGAGAGCAATACAAAAAAAATTATGCAAATTTTTCTTATTTCACATTTGCTAAAACATTTCAAACTCATTTCCCACTCTCTTATTTCTTGTGCCAATTCTTTATGTACCATCCTTGTTATCAGACTTCGGCTCATCACGCAAAGTATGTACACTCATAGAACCCCAGCGTCCAATCTCTCAATTCGCCCGAGGCTGGGTTAAGCCAGCATAATCTATCCGCAGTTAGTAGAGGTTTAGGCTAACCTCAGTTTTGCGTAAAAATTAAATCTCTTACCTATATCACGTTTTGTTATTTAATTAGTCTATTTTTCAAAGTCAGTAAGTTTGCGATAACTACAAGAAATTTGCACTGCTCTATACACCATTTTATAAAATTATATTACAAAATTTCAATAAAACATTGCTGATCGGCTACAAAGGAAGACTGACGAAATGCAAGATGACAATACGAACAAGAAGAAAAAGATCAAGACGATAAATGGCGTATACATACAAAATATGCATTAGTATTTCTCCTATTTACTAAAAAAAAGGGGGGTTTTGACAAATTATTACAGGTTTTTGTCAACATTGAATGGATTAAACTGAAACAGTTAGTCATTAAACGACAAATTATGTGTAGACACTTGTAGTTCACGGAATGAAGCTCTAGCCTAGTGGTCGATTGTAAAACACCTGCTGATATCAACGACACTACTAACTAACCAGAAACCGGTCCTAGATATCAGTTATTTGTCTTGTCACTGCATTACAAAACAAACTCATAACTTATTTATAAATTCAGATATTCCAGGTAACAAAACATTAATCATTCGTGTTGTTTTAGTGCATTATAGTGATAAAATAACGGAACTCAACGTATCGCTCGATAGTGTTGAGAAAATGTAAATAAGTTGTGTAGGGCGTCATTAATGTGGATGGAAATGATATGAAGAAATAAAAATGTGGCACTGTGTTTTTTCTTGTATACACAGTGTCGGTTAAATACGTTCAGTAAAACCCATTTTATCAAAAAACTGAAGAGCAAGTATGGAATATAAAAATCAAATGTATAAATATTTTCAAATAATTAATTTATCTATATTATACGCATTAAATAAATTGGTGCATTTTAACGTCTAGTTGCGCACTTAACAAAAATTTCAAAGTTGTTCTAAACTTTGTGTGAGCTTCGTATCCTATACTTATTACAATATTCCTTTTTGTATAACTATGGATCTTGCTGAAACGTTCGGGGTACCTTCGGTTTCTCAAAATTAGACCTGCCACGTTAATTGGTGAAAACGAAAAAATACTTTTCGTGAACATCGCACTAACGATTTTTTTTACTTTCGACCAGCTTATTGTCAGGAGAAAAAGATGGCTCTTCCTTCAACGTGACTACAAATCGTGTTTGTGTAGCAAAAGTAACACGTACAATCCACCTAATTTGTGATAACACCTTACTATACACATGTCTTACGCATTACACATATAAATTGCATCATGTCACTAAGTATGAGAAGGTCGAATAACAAAGAAATTATGTAGATTAATTAAGAAAATAATTGGCATCTTGATTAAAAGTATAACCAAGGAAGAAACAAGTTGTATATTATCATACTGCGTGATAGTCTTCATCACTGAAGCTACCAACAGAAACCATAGAGGTGTTGGTTATTTTTCTGCGTGTGCATGGCCATTAGCATCAAGCGCAAATGGAGACGGATAGCCTATCTGAAACGTATGTTACGCAATGTTTTCATGGTGCATTTCGCTCGTCGTTGCGGAGAGAGTGGTGGGGAAGGGGGGGGGGGCTAATTTATGATACAGATCAATTGTGCGCGGCTATTAGATTAATTATTTAGATTGTTGTAGAGTAGCCTGGTGCTTCGTGTTCCGAATGTAACGTACCGACTGCCGACATCCTTATTATCAGAGGCCGAGTGAAACTAGGGATGGAGTGGATGCAGATTTTATTAACGCGGTTTATGTAGAAATAAAACTACGAGGATTTATTTCCCCGATTTCGAATTTTAATATTATAGACCGAATACCTAACAATAATGAACATTGGGAGGATTTTAGCAGAAAGACCGAATTGAAAAAAATACATTCAGCAAGTATTCCACAAATAACTGTAAAATTTACAAAATGCACTCCAATTTTAAGGATCCAATTTCTGATCTAAGCTCTCACATTTTGACAGAGGAAAATTATTGGAAAAACTTTCTTTACTGGCGACAAACTAACTTAATCTCGTGTCTATCCGTGAGTTAGCTAGACTATATGCAAAATATAAATACTCTAGACCTGTTGGTTAAGACATTTATTATTATAGAGTCGATGATCTTGAAATTACCGCGGCTTCTGTTACTAGTTACTAGGGGTTGGGATAATAAGCGTTAACACTTTTAAACGAAACTTTTTTTTAAACATTTGTTATTTTATTTATCTGTAGTAAACCATAAATTATAAACACAAGCAAACGATTTTTTTAAGTGCATTTTCCAAAACTAGAGAAAAACACTTTTTTTGTATTACAAAAAAATTACGTTATATTATTTTATATAGCTTTTAAACCTTAACGCGATTTAAATAAACTAATTTAACCCACCCCCAAAACCTATGTCCTAGGCTAGGACATCGTAACTCTGCCAGAGTGCATTTGACGTATGTTACCGACAATTGGCCCACCCAACAGGCTCTGCAGAGTATAATTTCAATGGTAATGAAGGAAACAACGCCACGACGCAAGACACATCACGCATGCGCTAGTGTGGAATTAATTAGAAATACATTATTGTGACATTCTAACAGGGCAGATGGGGTAATTAGAACCTACAGCACGTGGGGGCTTGATACAGACAGATGGGGGGATATTGTTTTAGGTATTTTATATAAGAAAGTAAAAATATTGCTGGCTATAGATATTATCTAAGTATGAAGAGAGTGTTAAATAAGGATGCTCAATTTACTGAGTTGGGATAAAAATGTGGAATTTTTGCTTGATTTGTATCCAATCTAAAGATACACGATGAAAAATTAGTACCTCTAAATTAGTGGGAACTGGGAAGACAACAAAATAAATGCCCCGGTGTAGTCACTTTTTTAATTTCTGTCTAAAGTACTAACATAACAGCGTCATAGACGCCTACTATCAAGCCAAGGTTAAACTTAATAATGAAATTGAAATTAACAAAATGAACAATAAAGAATTAGCAGTAAAACGTTCCGAAAAAATTACTTACGATGTAATGACTAATAAAATCTTTAGTGTGTCTAATACTCAACGGTAAAACGAATAACATTCTATTCTATTCTAATAAGCCAGAACTCCGACAAGAACTACATCAAATTGACGTGAACAATTAAAAGCCACTTGATATACTACATTCATAACAGAAATTCACTTTCGTCGAAATATGCATCACCTTATAGCAAAGAAACGAAAAACATTTTCATGTAGTGTATAGGTGGAGAAGAGCAGGGTATAGGTAACGGAACGGCTATCTACCTGTCAGAATGTTGTGTAAGTCAAACTATAATTACATATATACATTTATTATTATAGAGTCGATGATCTTGAAATCACCGCGGCTTCTGTATTTAACTGATAAATAATAACACGTATTAGCTGGCCACGAGGAACGTGAGTGAATTCCACAAGGTTGATTTAAAATAAAATTAGAAAAGTTACAGTTGAGACGAAGCAAAAACCAGAAGCTCGACAGACAATGTATCATTCTTGGAATTTATTAATGGTACATTCAAGAGGAAATTGTTCACCAACAAAATAAACTGTGATAAAATCCTAGAGGGAAGACATAAAAATTCAAAATATGATTGAAATATTTAGACTTTATTATCATATTTTACTAAACATTGATAGATTCAGTAATTGTTAAAATTACATTACTTTATATAAACGAATTAATTGTTTTTCAATTTTGCATTTTCGTTGCAGATACAATAAAGATGTTCACTACAATTGTTAATTCGTCTTAATAAAATTCCAGAACTATGGTATAATGCTGCAATGCAAGAACTGTTATATGTTGTCCTCCTGTGTAAATCATTTTTTTAACAGAATCGAAGATAGATGTTGAATAAATAAATAAAGTAGCGAAAAAACACAGTGACATCTCAACTTCTTTCATCCACGTTGTGATTGAAAATTTTGAAACACATTGTGCCGACTGCCAACTTCGAAATTTCTTATTGTTTGCATCCCATTTCTTTAAAAAATAACTTGCGTACATTATGATAAAACTGCAAAGCATAATTCGTATCGACAAGAGATGAATTTGTACAGACAGTGGTGAATTCATGCGTAATGCGTAACACTCTGATTCGGGAAGTGACGGGTTCGAATCCCGCCACCAGCAATCCTGACTGAAAGTTTTTAACAAGATTTTCTTTGATCGTTAATGCGAATTCAAGGTACTGATACCTCTTAAAACCCTTTCAGGCCCTAATTAAATCCGTGTAAGTTTGATTGTAAGCAAACAATTTGAGTTTTTATTTTTTTTCTAAGAATTTAGTATTTTTTAAATATTTTATCATGATTTTTAAGGAATTTTGGGAAATTTTGGAATTTGAATAAAAGCTTAATTTAAAGTTAAATTTTAAATTTTAAATATATTTCTAAAACTAGATTTTTTCCTGAACTCTTTTTTGCATATTTTGAATTTGTTTGGTATCTCAAATAATAGTAATACTAGAGATTTATTACATTTCCGGGACAAACCAAATTTTTGCCCATTTAAGCCTTTTTTGCAGATGTATATTTTCAATCTTCTCCAAAGAATTCACTTTTTGTCCCATTGGACAATGGTATTTACAATTATCTCAATTAGCTTAATTTACTTTAGTATTTACAAAAAAAAAATAAGATCAAATTGAAAAAAAACTATTATTTAACCAGATAAAAATTCAAAAACGATGGGTCCATAATATGTTACCGTTGGGCCGGAAAGGCACTTCATAATTGTTTCAAATTACAAATAGATGGACACGACACCTGAAGAGCTGGCATGATTTGTACACTGCATGGGCAGATTTTTCACGACAATTTAAAAAAAACTTTGAGAACGTTTAAACAGAACGTGATAAATACAGGTTTGCGTCCAATGCACGTGTCATAAAACTAGGTCTAAAGACACGAACAGATGACTGCCGTCCGTGTGACTACACAGTGGTAGCCGGGCTCAAAGATTCAAGTAAACCTAGAGTAAGAGATGATCTCACCATGGCTCACAGAACGGTATTTTAATCATTCTTACAGAAACAAGTTACGAGTTACGAGTTTGATCAACGGAACTAGAAACAGACACTGAAAAATTCATGGCAATTAAATAATTAAAACAAAAGCACATGTCTTCAGTGTTTTTTGACTTTACTTAAAATTGGGAATGATAATTTGAAGATAACAAAAGGCAAAGTAAATTTAAATAGTTATGAGATTAAGCAAATCATTAGTATTGTATGTGTGTACTGCGATAGACCATTCGTGTATTTTCAGAAACCACGTGTGTCACTGTATAATAGTAAGTAGGCTGTATGCGTAAATTCTGGACCGGCACCTCCACCATCCCCTAAAAATGTTGACTGAAAATATCCGAAAATACATCATTGACTGAAGACACCAATTGAAGGTTTATTATTAGGTTCTATTATGCAAAAAATATAAATGACATTGAGAAACAATTTGATTAAATAAAACAAATCGATATCTCATGTTAACTTTGAAGCTATCTGATTTCGCGAATATCGGAAAATGGAAATGGTAGCAGTGTTAATACTTTATTTAGGATTTGATAATTTTCATTTAACTGCTTACCAAAATTAACATTTGCAAATAAGATATCAACAAAGATTGTTAAATTCCCACTTGATCCTGTTAAAGAGTTCGACGAACACTAAACTGCGCGGTATCGCTTTTCAAATTAAGCAAAATGTAAAACTATTTTTAATTGATCGTTTGAACATTATCTTCATAAATCTTTGCTGGTTCCCTGACAGAGATAGCTTGATTTTAAATTGCTATGAAGCAAACCAATTAAAATATATAGGATCAAGATTTTCATTAATATGTCCATTGCCAAATCATGAACCAAGTTGAAAATCCTCTTGGATTGTGACTCGGAATTTAAAAATATTGAATTTTACGATTCTCTATTTTAATCCAGAATTTAAAATATCCAGCTGGAGACCCGGGTTCTACCCCTAATAGAGAAAAATGTTTTGATTTCTAGATTATTTGTTTTACAGACAGCTTTGAAATCGCTAACTGATGAACTGTTTCTGAACGTGATTTTGCCAAAGTTTCAAAATTCAAGTAAACTTTATTGACAGTAGTAGTAAAACGAATAAAATATGTGCTACATACATAAACAACTAGCCCAAATGTAATTGAAAATAAAAATAAAAATGCAATTTTAAAGCTTTATTTTAAAAAAGGTCAGTAATATAACATTCATATACTCTGCAATCGCTAATTTGAAGATGTTGAAAACATTCACATGAGAGTTGTTTGACAACAAAGTAAAAACGTTGCGATTAAGGTTCAGGAGAACATTTTTAATTCCCACATTTGTTCGTGCAGATGCTCTTATAGTTAAAAAAATAAGAATGCACTAAGAAAACTAGGAACACCGCGTTCCAGTACAATCTCCCTTGAATCTACACTGTATGTAGAATAGCCACATACCTGACACCACCAAGACAAGGAGGGAAGAATTTTGGAAAAGAATTTCTCAAAAATACTAATGGAATTACGCCCGTGATCAAATTTTTCCACGTTGTACAAGAATGACATTCTTAACATATCCCTCTTCTTTTGAGTTTTTAGGACCTATTCGACCATACATTTTAGATACAGCCACAATAGATAAGTGAGTATTGATGTTAGCGGGTTTTCTTTCATGCAAAGTGTAGGGCCTACTTCCAAATATAAATTCTGTATCCTACCCAGCAGTATGTGTGCGTGTTCAGAATTTTTTCGGGGTTTTATCATAGAAAAAGGCGAAATCATAACAAAATGTTTTTTTTAACTTATTGCATTGTACACATCTGGAATGTTCAACAAAAAAATTGACTAATTTCAAATTCAAATCTCATTCAAAACTTACAAACACCATAATATCTCACATAATATGACAAAAATAAGACTGACAGCCAGACAGACATAACAAACTTCGCGTTTCTTTAACTCCTATAACAAAAAAATAATAACTAAAAAAGCACTACAGAAATGTTATTTACTTCACCCAGATAATAAAATTCTATTATTAAATTTATTGGTAGATATTTCAGATATTTAAGATATTATTATTCGCTTAGAGTAGTACAGTGTACCAGTATAAATCTTTGCAGAGAAAGTGAATAGTCTATAATTAATAATAATAAAAGTGATAAAAATAATGATATACACAGTGTTAGAAGAAAGAATAGTTGGATATAAAGCGATCATTGATATTGATTTTTATATATATGATCTCTAATAAACTATAAATATTGATAAAAATATTGATATTAAACAAAAATAAAGAATCTCTAATATTTTCTTAGATAAGTATTATACAAATTATTGCAAATTGTATTACACCTATACCCATCACCTCACTGCAAACTCAGGATAATTCAAAATGTAAAAATAATGTACAGTAAGTGTAACAGGGCAATAGGGGCAAGGGGGACGATTCCAGTATTTTTTTTAACTTTCAGGAGAAAATTTTGTATTAGAAGTAGTTTAAGGGATAAAACAGTTATATGTGTTCTGCGATTCATTCGTATTTTTAGAAACCACTTATAGTAAATAGGTTATATTTTAGATGTTTGTTAAATGTTAATTTTTAATTTCAATGTATTATTTTTATCAATTGATTGTTATTCTGTGTAGCAAGGCAACAGCGCTGGCTGCAGAGACCAATAAAGATTAATTATATTATGTATTAATCCATAATTTTAATTTCAGATGACCCGTGGCTTCGTCATCGCCGGCATCTGGCCGTCACTGTTCCCGAGGCCAAGCCGTCGAGTCGAGCTTAGGTAGGTGAGCATGGCCCGGGATTGCGTACAAGGCAACGCCCATAAGATGCTGTTTTTATACATCTAGAGATTTTTGGTCTTTTTTGTTGTTGTTGAATTGTTCCCGCGTCGCGTAGATCGGCTTGGTTCTCTGGTCAGGTCCACGACCAGCACATCGTCAAGAGAACGCAGTCATAACAGAGAATATGAAGTTTCTCTTTAAGATAACGCAATCGTGACACAGAAAGCAAGACATTCATCAAACCTTATTTTTTTAGGTAATTTTCAATTCGAGCTATTTTTAGATTTATCATGTGTGCAGCATTTTTTTTTAGAATTA
The DNA here is from genome assembly GCA_024449915.1 of Sweltsa coloradensis. NCBI lineage: Eukaryota > Metazoa > Arthropoda > Insecta > Plecoptera > Chloroperlidae > Sweltsa > Sweltsa coloradensis. Next base: position 20,708 of record JAMZAV010000143.1, on the reverse strand, counting down.
AGTTTTTATTGTGGTATAAATTATGATTAAACATCATAATTGAGGGGATAGTAAAAAAAATATGGACAGGAATTAATTAATTGGAATAGCGAACAAAAAGTTTGGGATACGGGTTGTTATTATAATTAATAGCCATGTATACTTAAAAAGATTGGAGTATGAGAAAAGAGAACATGAAAGGATTGGGTACGATGAATCTTTTCAGTTTTTGGTACGATGAATCTTTTCAGTTTTTTTGACAGAATCATTGATTCTGCATGCAACGTATTGTTCATGTTTATTGTTTGTTTTATTTGTATTGTTTTTATTTCATTGTTCACTCGTCGATGGTGTCGGCGCCTAGAGGTTGGCTTGGTCGGCTTTAAATTTAATGTCCCCCACTGAAAATTATTAATGTGACTGAGTGGGTGGACTGTAAAAACGAACTTATTTATTTATTAATCCATTCATTCATTCATTCACAAAATATATTTTCATAGGTTTTTGTTCCGTATTGCATTATAGTTTGAAAGAATATCATATTATGTTCAAACCCCAGCCTGACCCAAAACCTAACTCACCCCCCCCCCCCCCCATTTAAACAACTTTATATACGACATGAAATACGATCCTGTAAAGTTTCAGCTAAAAACCTTTAGGATCTCGAAATATTTCCATTCTACATCATTATTCTTTGGAAACATCAAAACGCCCTTGTCTCCAAGAGAAAATATTTCCAAACATGATCACGCTTGTCCACATGGGGTGTGTATCGCAGTGAGCTTTAGGTGTAGCGTTCGTATGACGTCATTGTACCTGTCGAAGTTTACACAGCAGCAAATCAACACACATACATGGAACACCATGAAGATGAACATAAATTAGCACAGGATAGAAAGGAAACACGAAGATTTCGAAGAAGGGTTGGCTTGAGTGGCGCGCCCAGAATTTTGTTTAGGGGGGAGTTATAATCAGGTGGATTAATGCGAACCAATATATCCAATGTTTAGATACCCGGAACCGTACACCCATTTTAGAGAAAAATTATTTTTGTATTTTGAAAATATAAAATGTGGATTATACAACAAAGACCTGTGTTTGTCTGACCTATAGCTGTTATACACACAAAATACATACACACATCTAGGGTAAACTGTTGGGGGTAGTGAAATGTTAATGCCAAAGGCACAAATCGTGTGTTGAGAAAAAATAAAATTCAAAAATAATCACATTTCTTTGCTGTCACAAAAATATATTATAATTTTTCAGCCCCTTCATAACGATTAATATTACAAATTTGCTCGGTGTGTATCGAAAAAAAAACACAACAAATTTTGACTTCGTCTGGTCGAAAAGCAACATTATGTTTTTAGTCTAAATCCTCACATAATATACAGTACACCGTAGCAATGTTTAAATAATTAATGTTTGATGCAATGTAATCCTTTCATCCCATCCTTATCGCAGCCGATCAGCTGCTTCTGAATTCCACTCGAGTGTTATCGGTACCGGTAGAAGAACAAGACCTGCGCCATCTGCTTGTCGAAATACTTTAATAGACGCGGAATAAAATGTCATGCCAAAGAGCGTCGTGTTGGATAACGATGGTCCGTGCCACTGCGGTTGGACACAAATATCACTAACTTGCTATCCTTTTTGCTTTTGTAATGTTTATGATAAAAGCTTTGCTAAATTCTCTCAGGAAACGACGACGTTTTCAAATTAACATAATTGTTATTGACTTTCACAAGAAATGTGGTCTTGAACAATTGAACATTGACATTCACCACTTAGAATTAAACTGTTTTAAAACTACAATTAACAATATATTTAATATAGGCTTAATTTGCAATCAAGTAAATGGTTAACAACTGCATAACCCATGTTTAGACACACGCGCACACACACACACACACATACTCACATTCACATTCACACCGACACACACACACACACTAACATTTCCAATTGCACTGCACCCATACACCCACATTCACACGCCACAAACATAATCATACGTCAAGCAGTAAGTTTACTGGGCCTTTCTTATTGTGAGAACTGTATTTTATTATTTTGTACTACTTTTTTTATATATATCATTGTGGTAATTTAGACCTAAGATATATTATATCACACTTGTGGGGTACAACCCTGTTGATGATAAATAATAAATAATAAAATAATAATAATAAAAAAATGTAGGCTACACTGCTGTATAGCGGCTACAGCAATTTAATAATATAATGTAATAAGAAGGCTAAATCATAGATGATACTGATGAGAGTAGAAATGTAGAATAAAGTAGTGACAAAATCATAGCTTTGAAGTAGGGGTACCATATCATTATCTAGCATAACCGAAATTGGTTATATAGTTAAAAATTTAAGTACCCATTTTTGATTTGTTTCAGTAAAATTATGTTTCAATACAGTATACAATATAACGATATAAGAACATTTTCAAAGGACATGAAGTTATGTAAGTTATGTTAGTGGCTATGCATGATGTTCGGCGCGTTCCTTGTCCTGCACCCTAAATCATTACACCTGAATCCAAAATTGGAGTAATTGATAATGAAGGACATCTGTACTCTCCTATAATATTAGATGTTCAATATTTATCATAGATCAATCAGAAAATGCGTAGTTATTTGGGTGTTTTTGACCATTTTGATAGATTCTAAACTCTACAAAATTGAATTTATTTTTTGTTTATTTTCTGTAATCAATTAATGGAAAAGAGCTTTGATAGATGACTTCATAATATATTTTTACACAATTATTTAAAATCACAATTAGATGCGACAAAAATTGTCTGAGAAATTTAAACGCGCGTAAAATGAGCATGTTGGTATTTTTAGCATTTGTTGCCAACGAGCTAAAATTCTCTTACTTTTGTAATTATTGTTTCGTACAATATCCTCGATGAGATGTTTTAGATGGGCAACGGCTATGTTCAGTGTTGCATGCATCACTAAGGATGGATCTTATCTGTAAGAGTAGCCCACACACGCTAACTAACACCCAGCACTCAAGGTCAGTCAGTGGACTATACATATCCCAGGTTGATCTTACAAGCCTATAGGTTGAACCTGGAGGATCAAAATAACCGTAGTATCAAGACCATCTTAATTGCTGACATTCATTTGTAGATGGACTCTTTCTCTTATCCACACTTAGGGCAGTGTGAGGATGTATAGGTTGTGACATCAATGCATCATTACATATTATCTAAAGCACCATTTTAAGTATTCAATTCAATTTCTATTATATACAAATCAAATACATCATTTTTTGTCTATGTTATGAATCATGTCTGATTTTATATTAAAAAAAATGTCAAAATACGTATACGTAGCACATACATAAGTATCTTCAAATATTCCCATGTGTGCTTGCTTACGATTCAGATTTTGGTTGAGGTTGAGTATAATTTATTTACTACGCATTTCAGGACATTTAACTCAAAATGGTTAAAAGCGAAACGTTTACACAAAAACGTTACGATTGTAATTTACTCCCGTTGTTGTTGTTTAATTTAAAAATCTAAGTACGTTTTTTAAATTTTAATTTTTTTAAATCTGTTACATGAAATCAGATAAACGATAACGAACTCGAGTGTCAGCTGTCCACTATTGTTATAGTGTATTGATTTCGGCCATTGAAATAAGCGCATCCATTACTGGTAACGAGAATATCTAAATTCATGGTTAACGAAGATCTAAAATAAATGGAGGCAATTAGATAGGGCAAATCAAGAGTGGTAAGCGACCCTCTTAATTAATCAAAGCGTGTTATACACGTCTTCTGCAGATGCCAACAGCGTGATACCACGTGCAATACAGTGACCCGGTGGTGGTTGTTGCGTAACTAACTATAGATTATTGTTATTATTTTATTATTATTATTATTATTATTATTATTATTATAAATTATTATTTATTGGATGTATTTCATACAAACTCGGTAAAAAACCGGAGCTAACATGTTGTACGGACTTACGTCAAGTACTTCCATGTGTACCTATTACATACATTATTACTTTTGTCTTAACTCTAACTAAAATAAGTCATTATACTATATATATACTATATATATATATTCTACTCCTTTAAATCTTGAACACAATGTTGCTGTTAAAGTCATATCACACTCGGTACAGTGTTTGCATAATAACGTTAATCAAAACTCACGTGACATAAATTGCAACTGTGATCAAGTGATTGAGTCGGTGTACAGTCACGTGTATTTGGAATCGAAGTTGATCAGTGCTTTTCTTGGGACAAACATATTAGTAGATTATGCAACAGGATTCGACCGTGCGCAGCACAACTGTACCATTTAAAAATATTCTCCCATATAGTTTACTTCGTATGGTTTATATCGCAATGGTTGAGTCAATCATCTCGTATGCACTGTTGGCCTGGGGAAATGCCTCTCATATGTATATTAATCAAATAGAAAGTTTACAGAAATATATATTAAAAACAATTCTACCCAATCATATAACAGATCATTGTTCGTCAAACGAGTTATTCAAAATATCTGATTTGCTTCCCGTAAATGTTATGTATATATATAAGTTAATAACTAAATTTTATTATAATGATGAACACAAAATTAAATTGACCATACCATATATACAAGAGCGCAAGCCGCAAATGACTACAGAGTTCCTTTGACAGCAAATAAATATGGTGAGCGATCTCTGCAGGTTAGTGTGCCGCAGAGTTTTAATCTCTTGCCGCCGAAATTAAAAGAATTGGATAGGTTGAGCCAAGTCAAGATAAGAGTTAAAGAGTTTCTTTTGTCCAATTTAATGTAGAATTTGTTACATTATTTTTCGTTTCCTTTTTTTTCCAGAGCTCTTTTTGTATGAGTAACTGTTCATTTTATTTTTGTGTTTTGTTATTCAAATTTGAATTGTTTAATAAGTTTTTTATAATTTATATTGTTAAACATTATGTAGGAATTAGCCATGGAATCTGCATTCCGTATCTAGCATGTAACTTAATAGTATGTAATAATTATTTTCATAAGAATATAACCCACAGACAAGCTTATCAAAGCTTTGTGGGCAATCGAATAAAATTGTAATTATTAATTATGTAAGAAAAATTTATTGCTAATAAAAAAAAAAAAAAAAAAAATTATTATTATTATTATTAGATTATGGACATTTGAGTCTCAAACTAAATAAATAGATACATTATTATATTATTTATTTGATTAATGAAGTATTTTTATTGTAAGTTGTAATAAATAAATTAATAATGCACTATTTACAGGTTTGTGTGCATAAGTCTTTGAATATGTCTTTAATAATTCTATTTGGTATTTTATTTTTGTAAATGTTTCTTCACTATATGCCCATACATCACAAAATACAGATAAGTCATCTGTTAACCCATGCTGACTAAATCTATCACATACGCAGGCACCTGTCTTACACACTCTGACACCCGAGCTCTTCCACCATTTGTAACTCCAGAGGTCACGTGACTTTTGACCCTGAGGTCATTCATGACAGCACGTACATTGATAAAACATAATGAAAACACCAGGACATTCCTTTTACACGTGTACAAATGTCCTCCATTTAGAATAATGGCAAACTTGTAAATATCAGTGGGTTGACTACAATTTTGGCAACAGCATTGATAAAGATCCATGAGATTAGCCAATTGTGTTGGTCGTTTAAAGTGGGAGTAAACCTCAGATTAGCGTGATGATGGATAGGTACGTACTCTTATGAGAAAGATCAATCGACCGTAAGAACCATTCAAGCCAACACCTTAGATTTTAATTCGCCGAAATGATGGTGCATGCTTTGTCCTTCGTGAAGTTACATACGAGATGTTTTTTTTGTACTTATTATTCAATGTCAAGCTGAAGAATCGGCGATTATTTCGTGTTGAGTAGGGCGAAGAACAATGAAGTGTGATAATAAGGCGCCCAAGCGCAAGCGGTGATTTCAATGGGCGAACAAGCGACGAACGTGTGCTCTGAAAGTACCAGCGCGTGCACTAATCCTTACTATTTTCAACCAACTGTCACGAACTACTAACGGAGTATAAAAGCACGAAATATTTGGTTACTTACTTTCGTATTCTCCACAATTCTTCATATCAATAAATATGTCAAGAAAATGTAATAATTAATTTGTGCATAATATTGAAATGTTGATTTCTGACCCATCTATTAATTAGCTACTATTAATTCAATTTCTTCTAGATTTATAAAATCAAGAATATGTCCATTAGTTTTGGTTGACGACAGTTAATTTGACATTTCGTGAACAAATTGTCCTGCATTGTCTGTGCTGCATTATAAATGTTGGCTGTTAAGTTTAATGGTGAAAATAGTTGGATGTCAATTTTAAACTATCCATAACAAAAAAAATGTTGTTGAGTGCAAATTGATACTTTCAAGTGAAACTTACAGCATCAGCATGATTGCTTGAAACAATAAATTGAGAGAAGTAAACATGTGCACCAAAGCCAAAATCTTGGAACGTCCTGTACCTTGACCGTCCGATAGCTAACTTGACAAGACTAAGACAAAACTGTAAGTTAATGCCTGGATTCCCTCAAGAGTAATAGTCTATTGTGTGTGGTCAGAAATGTGACAGCACAGTAGAGTGTATTCAAAGTTCAAGCTATAGGGGAAATTAATCTTAGGATTACAGAGAGTGACCCTTGGCGTTACGTCATAGAAACTCGTAGATAAACATAATTAAGATTTCGATGCGATGTCTAATTACCTGCCCAAATTAATGAGTTTTTCATTAATCATATAGACAGGTCAAAAATACTTGTTTTGTTCATACCGATTAAAATGCAACAAAACTATGTACCTCAAGACTGTGCTTGCTTGGTTGATAATGCTGACAACGAAATCGTTTTTGTTTTTTATATTACGTTTCAGATTTTCATAGTTGCTACGTGAACAAATTTTTTTTGGACGGATTTTTTTAAATATTGTTAGATAATTATATAAAACGCTCAAACACAATTTCGATATTGAATAGTTAAAACTCTCATTTAACCAATCATTTTGTAGTATTCTTATTAATTTAATCAACTTCAATCATTTTGCAATTTTATATTAAACCCAAGAAACGCCATGTGATGCAAATATCATGATCAAATCTTTAATTGTTTGAAATTGCTCTAAATATAAACTGAAAATTATAGGGCATTAGCCTATAGGAAAAATGCAGTAATAAGATGAGATAAAATATTTTAATTGAGATAATATATGCAAATAATTGTTTTATGATATTTTAGTTTTAAAAGTTGTTTTACAAAACAGAATCATCGTTTGAAGTTTGAATTCGTTCGTCTCTCTGGGGGGGAGATAGAATCATGAGACGGGGTGAACATGTCAGCGAATCTACCTAAAAATTAATAACATACCGGTACTTGAGACTATAATAACGTAAATGATACAATACAAGTACAACGTAATTCCTTGTGTTCTTACGGCAAAGGATCGACGTTTGCGGTAACACACTGTAAACGAGCATTAGATTTATTGCGGTGATCATTATAACTGTCGTAAATTGTAACGATCGTAAATTGCAAAAACGTACATAGATTCGATACGAATAGATGTCGTCCGTTACATTGGCAGCATCACTCTCGAGTCTAGAGCAGGGCAGCCAACAACGAACGAGTAATGCAAATAATTCCCAACCATGGTGGTACTCGAGTGAACTTTAGCTGACACACTGCACGTACAGCTATAAAACGCATCCTTGGGTGGAGGGGGGAGCTGGCCATGGAGATGATATAAAATGCACATTAGTATGTAAAATTTGTAATCATGGTATACGCAAACAGTGCGCATACGTATATGTAAAGGGTACATTAAAGTCGTAAAGTAAAATACACGCATACAAGCACTTGTCCACAAACTGTCACGTTTTACAAGAACCAAAACATCATAATGAATGCGGTAGCTCTACCTTTGGTCAATAGTCGTGACTTAGTAGGCCTATAGCGATCCTAATTCATACTTTCATTAATTTACCTATCCCATGACAAGACAGGTCGTCCAGTGTACGGTTATGAGTTAGCCTTATGAATGTTGCTCGACATAGCCATGCAAAACGAAGTTATCCTAGTAATAGGTAATATTTTTTGTTGCTTTTCTTATAGTTTGATGGTATTTTGAGACGTTCGGAGTTTGCAGGAGCGAGATATGTAGATTAGACGTTCACGTAACCCTTAGGCTACTATGTAAACGTCAGGCGGATAGGGCGTAGACGGAGACTGTTTCTGAAGTTTCATCCGTCATATTCAGAAGGAAATCTCTTGAAAAGGTAGCAAGCAACATACCAGCTGAAAGAAACGTCTAAAACATCAATGTTTTGGATTCAAAGCTATAACGGTTGCTTCAAGGTCAATCTAAAAAATATTTAAATAACGTAATTCAAGAAATTTTCTCACGAAACAAAAAACAAGGTAGAAAAGGGTAAATATATTCAAATTGTGTCAAACCCTTCTATCGTCCGGGAAAGAAGTCACGATCTGATCTGACAACGTCGAAAGCGACTTTTTACAATAGATCCGTAGTCTTGAAACGTGTCGTATTAACATACGGCTCTTTGAATGGCTTTCGACTGGTGCCATTATCGTAAATACAAGACTTTATTGAAACGTACTGGGGCCGTGGAATTGTAAGTAACATAAACAAACCGACGTGGAGGTAGACGCGATGAGAGGGGTGGCCAAACAATCACGGGTACGTATGGTAGTAGGCTCGACCCAAAAGAGCTAGTTAATCAACTGCAGTCAGTCGGAAAATACGAAAATAAAATAATTCATCGTGTTTCGATCTTTTTGGGGATGGCACCGAGTTTGGAGAAAGTTTATGATCACAAAATGTTCCTCGCTTGTTCTTGCATTCATTAATGGTGGAGGTGCCGGGCACACACATATTTAACTCTCTTGGATAGCCCAGTGCACGTCTTACCACCAGGGCAACCAAAAACATTGTGTATTATTCTTGTTAAAAGGCGATGTAAAAAAAATCCTCGTGTCAATCGGAGGTCATGATTGGCTTTAGTCGTGATACGTGATCAGTGTTGAATTCAGGCTTAATTTACGTTTGCCCCCCTCCCCCCCAGGACGAAAAATAACTATAAGCACTATAACCACTATGCGTAGGTTTTTAGTACAACTAGTACAGTATTTTTCAATATACGCCTATATTCAGAAAATTAATAATTAATTCAATGTATATCACTAGGAAAACGCTAAAGTCCCGCCGCGTTGATGGATGAGCTTTTTATAGTTTTTAGTTTGCGTGGGATATCTTTACTTTTGCAAGTGCTTTGTTTTGTTGCCTACGCATTGTAAGAGATTGTTGTCAAGTTTCTATTGTTTCTTGTCAATTGGTATTATTTACCGTAAAAAACTTATATTAAAAGCTTTATTTCTATGGATTCTGGCTAACTTTTTCAACTTTTTCTTTCAAAAGGTACTACATCACCATAACCTTAATGTCCATGTATAATATGAACGTTGTAGCCCCACCCGTTTGGTCAGAATTGGCCCAAATGGCACGAAAATATTGCACAAAAATCAAAAAACTTATATTAAAAGCTTTATTTCTATAGATTCCGGCTAACTTTTTCAACTTTTTCTTTCAAAATGTACTACATCACCATAACCTTAATGTCCATGTAAAATATGAACGTTGTAGCCCCACTTGTTTGGTCAGAATCGGCCCAAATGTCACGAAAATATCGCACAAAAAAACAAAAAAAATCGTAAAAGTACGATATTCATGAGAAATATTTCTTCGATTGTACCCAAAAACGTAGCAAGTCTAAGTTTAGAGATTTCGAAGGTCCTGTCAAATTTTCATCAAGATCGCATATGCCGTTTGCCCGGTAGAGAGCGAACAAACAGACAGAAATAAAAAAAAAAAAAAAAAAAAAACACCCGAGCTAAATTTTTTGGGGGGTCAGTGAAATTGAAGTCTTCGCTTCACTCGCTTCGCTCATCCAAATATTGTAATTCAATGTATAGGGCCTACACAAGATAATCAAACAATCAAAAAACCGTATGCTAGGAAAACGCTAAAGTCCCGCCGCGTTGATGGATGAGCTTTTTAAAATTTGTAGTTTGCGTGGGATATCTTTACTTTTGCAAGTGCTTTGTTTTGCTACCAACGCATTGTAGGTGATTGTTGTCAAATTTCTATTGTTTTTTGTCAATTGGTATTATTTACCGTAAAAAACTTATATTAAAAGCTTTATTTCTATAGATTCTGGCTAACTTTTTCAACTTTTTCTTTCAGAAAGCAATACATCACCATTACCTTAATGTCCATGTATAATATGAACGTTGTAGCCCCACCCGTTTGGTCAGAATCGGCCCAAATGTCACGAAAATATCGCACTAAAAATCGAAAAAAAACGTAAAAGTACGATATTCATGAGAAATATTTCTTCGATTGTACCCAAAAACGTAGCAAGTCTAAGTTCAGAGATTTCGAAGGTCCTGTCAAATTTTCATCAAGATCGGATATGCCGTTTGCCCGGTAGAGAGCGAACAAACAGACGGAAAAAAAAAAAAAAAAAAAACACCCGAGCTAAATTTTTTGGGGGGTCGGTGAAATTGAAGTCTTCGCTTCGCTCATCCAAAAAGTTGAGACACAATGGTTTTTGTTTCTAGTAATCGACTGTACAAAAACTACATTATTTTGGTATTGCATTCAGCCCACAACTTTTTCTAAAACGCACCAAACGCACTCTAAAAAACTGATTTCCAAAATTTTCGGTTGGGGGCTCAACCAACCCAAACGCCACCTAGTCCCCCGGGATGAAACGCCTGAATTCAACATTGTATACGTGATACACGCACAGATGGACAGAAAAGTGATTTATACACGGGTGCTTCGTTCCTCAATACTAGGAAAAACGCTAAAGTCCCGCCGCGTTGATGGATGAGCTTTTTAAAGGTTTTAGTTTGCGTGGGATATCTTTACTTTGGCAAGTGCTTTGTTTTGCTGCCTACGCATTGTAGGTGAATGTTGTCAAGTTTCTTTTGTTTCTTGTCAATTGGTATTATTTACCGTAAAAAACTTGTATTAAAAGCTTTATTTCTATGGATTCTGGCTAACTTTTTCAACTTTTTCTTTCAAAAGGTACTACATAACCATAACCTTAATGTCCATGTATAATATGAACGTTGTAGCCCCACCCGTTTGGTCAGAATTGGCCCAAATGGCACGAAAATATCGCACAAAAAGTCAAAAAACGTATATTAAAAGCTTTATTTCTCTCGATTCTGGCTAACTTTTTCAACTTTTCTTTCAGAAAGCAATACATCACCATTACCTTAATGTCCATGTGAAATATGAACGTTGTAGCCCCACCTGTTTTGGTCAGAATTGGCCCAAATGGCACGAAAATATCGCACTAAAAATCGAAAAAAATCGTAAAAGTACGATATTCATGAGAAATATTTCTTCGATTGTACCCAAAAACGTGGCAAGTCTAAGTTCAGAGAAAACAAAGGTCGTGTCAAATTTTCATCAAGATCGCATATGGCCGTTTGCCCGGTAGCGAGCGCACAAACAGACGGAAAAAAAACAAAAAAACAAAAAAACAAACAAACAAAAAAAAGTAAAAACATCGGAGCTAAATTTTTCGGGGGGTCGGTGAAATTGAAGTCTTCGCTTCGCTCATCCAATAACATCACTGCTTTAAAATAATATCTAAGAAGTGGCTCATCAGTTCGATATTGTAAGTTAAAAGACCCTCGTGTAATTATTCAAAATCAGTTTAGGCCTCTTGACACGTTATACATTCCATGTCCCTGCTACCACTGCCGCCGAAAGATGTGAACGTATTCTCATACGTCGCTGTCGGCAATCAAAAAATACGACGGTCCTGTCTAATGCAATTCTAATAACTCTGTATAGCTATCAGCTGTAGGCTAGCTAGAGCAGCACACACATCGGAATGTTGCCGTCCAAAGTCCATGCTTCACTTTAAGAACGAGGTAGAAAAAATTGTGGTTAGTCACAAACCTTAAATTGATATGAAAAAGAGAAAAACATTGTCATTAAATAAATTTTGATTTCTTGTTACTCGTTTTTTTTTTAATTAGAGGGATGGGGGGGGGGAATTTTCTTTAATATACAATGTATTATGTCATATGTGCCTCATTGCTGAAAAGGTTCTAAATTAATAACCGAATTCTAGTATAATTAAATACATTATTGTTCCCATCTTATTGATCCAACATTCAGAAATTTTAAAAAAATCTGGAGGGCTAGCTCCACCCCCTGTCTCCCAGGGTCACCTTAAACATGATGTATTATCCTTGTTCAAGGACAATGTCAACAAAAAACGTGCGTCGGCAGAGGTAGTGTTCAGTTTTTATCGACAGACGTGACACAACACACAAGACGGACGGACGGACGGAAAAGTGTTGCTTATTGGAGAGCTTCTCTCCCTAATAATATTGATGAATACAAAATATCTACAAGTTCATTTCTGAAAATTTCGACAGTTTCTTGGTGAGAGTGTTTATGAAGTTTGAAGTGAGAGTCAAAGTAATTTTCCCACCCCTGTCCCAAAAGAATGTTTGCCCTACATCCTGCCCAGGTGGACAGGACCCTCATCTTTATCCTCCCATCTCCTCAGCCTAAGGACATAACCACAAACAACACGGAAATCACAATGGCATATCTGCCGCCACCCTTGTTTCAACATGGAATCCTTTCAAGGGAAATAAATCTGGTATCGGAGAAATTTATAACGCTCTTTTCTTTTATCGTGTCTGTACATTTCTCTTTTTTGCTGCGGTTCTGATGAAGGTGTGATCGGTTCTGATGAAGGTGTGTTTATAGTGCCATTTTAAGTAGGAGAAATCATTTTTAAGTAGGAGCAATAATGTAAATAGGCTTGTTTTGAAAAAAAAGGCAAATAATATAAATTCTAAGTTAAAAAAAAGATTAATATAAAAATGCATTCATATATCACAATTAATTTCCATTTTTCTTTTCACTTCATTTCTTTCCATAAATTATAATCGATTTTAGTTGTTTTTAACATATAAAAGATAGGTATAAATGTAGCCTAAGTGTATTTGTAAATGCATTTTTGTAATTGTTTTTCTGTGTTTTATTGCAACCTTGAGTAATTAGACAGAACTTTTGTTTGAAAGATAAAAATAAAGTTATAGTATATATACCCTATACACACACTAATAGAAACGATTGGTGTGGCGGAGAGAGGGGTGGGGGGAAGAGTTAAGGTGAGAGATTGATAATGAATTATGATTTATGAACTACTTCAACCGGTCACCACCCACGTTGCATATTAACTGTCAAGAAAATAAAGAGTTGACGACAAAATAAGAGGAACAAGATAGGAAGTTTCAGCCACAATAGCAGGATATGTCATGTCATGTTCCGGATTCTATAGGTAGGGCTTGGGGGCTAAACTGTGACCCACATATTATGCTATTCTTCCCATACAAACCAGAGCACAAATTGACTTACTAACTTAGCAACTTCCTAAAAAATAACTCGAATAGCTTCTTCTTATATAATAGTACACATTGTTACATTGAATAGAATGCACCATTTACCCTAGATTAGATTTCTAGCCACCCTATAACAAAGCAAAAAATGTAAAACCTTCACTTTCGTTCTTTTTTTACCCCTCAAGGACCATCCCTTGGCCCACCTGCTCCTCTCTGTATCATCTCCGGCCGCGCCACAACAATGCACCCTCGTAACCCACAAAGCAACCCTTATCCCTAGACCAAGTCTAGACAGCAGACGCAATGACCGGTTTGACCTTGAGGCCCAGACAGACAGGGGGCGGGGGGAGCAAAAAACAGAAAGGGAAAGTGGTTTTCTAAAGGAGGCGAGGGTGTGTGTGGGATTTTACAAGGTTATCTTAAAAGGGAGAGTGTTTTTTTGTTGTTGAGACCAAGGTCTTATGAAGGGGTCTTTCATATTTCTACAGTCAAGTGCTGAAGGCTGACGCAAGTGAGTGAGTGTTGGAAGCTTCTGTTGTGGTTTAACGATTTGAAAATTGTGTTTTATTACGTGTGAACGCAAATTAACAACATGACCGCTGACATTGTTAAACGAGGTAAAATTTACGTTTTTTAGTAGCAAAGATGTAAAACAGCAAACATGGAAACTAAAGACTTACTTGCATGGAAAAAGTTTAGGCCTAATATTTTTTAATCAGAAATGCATGTTCAATCTTTTGATAAGTCCAATGCATGTGTTCATCGTTCAATCAGCATTAAACGATCATGAAATCGATTTTTAAAATCATTTTTGTTATAATCCTCACATTCTAGAATGGTTGTCACTTGTCAGTGTATGTTGGCTAGGCCCTAAAGCCTGTGAGGGCGGCGCATTGTAATAAACATATATTGCAATTTAAGTATTAATTGTGTTGCATCAATGTGTAATAAATACATTAATATTCTTCAAATAGTACAAAGTCTGTCCAAAATGTACGCAAATAATTCACTAATTCCCTTATATTAATTAAAGTTTCAAAGTACGAATATACTGTATTTATATTGCTGTAGCTTAGTCCGATTGAAATTTAGATTATTAGAAGGGTAAGGGAAGTAATATGATATGACAGGGTTGTATAACTTCTGAAAAGTTTGATACCGAAAGTAGCAAATATTTCAACAATATGATTTTTATTTTTTATTCTACTTAAAAGTGTTTTACAACATTAGGTAGTAAAAATGGATTCAAATCAGATTTTAAAAACATGCTTGGTCTTATTATAAAACCAATTGTCAATAATAAATTGTAGTGGAAAATACAAATACAAGTATTCGCTCACTAGTTATTTCTTCAAAAATGATGTCAGGAATTAAGCATTATGCTAATACCAACAAAACCACAAACTATTACCCGGGTTCAAATCCCGTCGAGACCAGCAATCCTTACTAAAGGCACAGTGCTACAGGTTATTTCCGAGGTAGGTATAGGGTATTCCGAATCTAGGACTTCCTTTCACAAAATGTCCAGTGTATTCCAATATACCTAGATATTTTTCACAAAACGACTGAAAATTACAAATATACTTTCTGTAAGACTTTCTGCAGTAATATTTAAATATAGATATTAAAATGTGTTTTGGAACTTTGAAAAGATACAAATTTTTTAAAGAGCCCTTGGGCCTTGACCCCAGACCCTACTAGTTAGACCGATCTCTCTCTTGTATTTCGGAGTATTTTAGTAAAAAAACATGAAGATTTTATTTTGGACCCGCCTCACCAACCGAAGAAGTTCACTAAAACCTATTATACTTACAGTTTTCCCTCGTAGGGCTAGTAAGAGTTTGCACTAGAAGTTTCTTCATAACATCACTCGTACGCCAAGATTATTTCATTTCTTTCTTGTATTTCTCTTCATGCCTAGCATTGGTTTCGGAGTCTGTACATTATAGTCCATGATAATAATCACACACCACAAATAATCTATAACACGACTCAGTAACAATTACTATAACATTTGATCGGAAACAAGTTTTACGAAACCTAACCTACTTTGCCGATAAAGCACTCTAACCTCAAAACTCAACAGCTGGCCGCTGGCCCGGCGGCCGGACATGAATCGTTCTATCTACAAGGCAGTGGACTTCCCTAAAGCGCGTTATTTCAAATGGGGTTGTAAAGAACTTGCGTCAATATTTCCTAAAAACAGATGAAATATTATTCTAAAAGGTCTCTAAAATAACTTCGAGATATAACTCGATTTCGCCAAGTCGAATTTCACGACTAAACAGTAAAATTGAGTTTAAGGGCGCGTCAACCGTTATAGATGAGTCTAAATAATTAGTATTTCAACGCAAATTTTTTAAACCGCAAATGAGACTATACAAATTTGTTTGACAGTGATAATAAAAAAATGTGAAGTCCAGAAAGTCGGAAACTGATGATTCAAATCTGAATATAGACCCGGAGTAGATCGGGGATGGTTGGAAACCCAAACAATCAACGTTGGTTTTTTATTTATATTTTTCTAGATGTGAGGAGTGTGGCCCAAGAACTGTTTTGCGAGTTGTTTTATTATTCTTATACAAATTTTGAGAAATTATATTCAAGTGAATAAATATTGTGTTTTGAATCTGAAACAGAAACTAATTCTTAGATCGCAATACTTTCAAGGTCACCCCCTTGTATTACCGGAGCAACTTTTATCACTCTTATAAAGTGTTTCCGGCAACAAGAATCAGATGCATTTCTCTTGAAGCTAATTGGCCTACTGTGTGCCCTGCCCAGCCCATGTCACTTCTAATCTGTGAACACGCCGCCATCTCAGTACACAATACCCACAAGTCAACACCTCTCAATATATAAAAACAGGTTGCTTTGAGGTAAACCAAATAATGCGATCACTTTTCAAAAGGTGTTAGCAAATAACTACTCAGATCTGATCTACCTGTGATTTTTTTCCGTCTAAAACCTGGGGTGATTCAATGGAGATGGGAACACAAAGGTTGAAATAATGTTATTCTAGGTAAAGTGGGTTGGTTTGTCGGCGCGTGCTGCAAACCGCAAACATGAGAGGTTTTAGCAAACGACCGTTTAGCCGTAATAAAGCTAGAATTACCTTCTGTTTGACGTAATAATCATAACATGACTTTGAGTTATTTCAACAGAGTAGATATTATATTTTGGCTTATTGAAAAAAGGTAACCACCAAACGTCAGGTTTTGATGCACAGGTGAAATTTGCCGGAAGTGGTTAATTTTAAATGGGGATATTATTTTCTAGGAAAAAATAGTGCTGTTTATGTAAACACATCCAGCACACACAGTCACACAATCATTCACGATATAACAAATAATTATCAATCAATTTGAATAGCAACAACAATTGTAACAATTGTGTTTTGCAAGTTGTATCATACAAGGGGGGAGAGGAGGTTAGGCCCCTTGTTTAGTGCGAGGGGGTATATTTTGTCTTGATACGTTATGTAGGCCTGCATACATTTTACCAGTTATTTTGCTACTGATTTTTTTGTATTGTGTTACTTTGTTTATTGTTTCTAAAGTCCGTGAAAGAATTCTTGTTGATGTAATAAACAAAACAGAAGCAGTTCTTTATGTTTATTGTTGTTCTTTGTGTAGTTTATGTTCTTCTGAAATGTATCATACAACCGACATGCGTATAACGTACGAATCCTGCCACCGGCAATCCTGACTGTTTTCCTGTTTGTCTTTTGTTTTCCCTTTCTTTTTTTCTTTTTTTTCCACCCCTTTTTATATTTGATTCATTAATTAATTGCATTTAATATCCTTTTTATTTGTTATGAAAATTGTTGTGTTCTAATGCATTGTTGTTATAATGTTACTATTTCAAATATTTACTAAACTGTAGTTCATTGTTTTGTCTGCATCTATGTTATTAGATTTTTTTAGTTTTCCTCTTTTGTAAATCAGTTTTATAGCTGAATTGGATCGACGTTAAATAAATATATAAATAAATAAATAAATAAATAAATAAATAAATAAATAAATGAATAAATGAATAAATAATATAAAAATAAATAAACTAAAATTTTTCGAGATTTAGGCTGGGATTGAGCACTCACACAGCCTACGGATATTCCCTCCTCTATTACTCTTAACGTTTCAATAAATTAGTTAGTCACCTAAAGAGGGTCACACCGGGTAAACCTGATGTGTACCCTACAGCCAGTAAAACCACATGTTGTTATCAACCATTCCCATGGGACACCAAGGTAGAAACTAACACACTAACAACTCGTTTATGACCAGTTCACAACTCACCAAGCCATTTAACCAACCGAATAAAATTGAGTAACAAATTGCTATTTTATTCACTCCATGCGCTAGTTCATATCTTGTAAGTCCCATAAACGTTGTGCACATACAGGTTTATTAGGGATTTAAAGTCACCTATAATTAACCACCCATGTTGTATTTCGATTCAATTTGAGAAACAATAAAAATCGAGTTTTATCTAGCTTTAATGCAATAAAGAACAAGTGTTTGCAAAATTTGTGGAAAAAGATTCAAATTTGATGTGAAGTTTCATAGCCGTCCCAAGTGAGCTCCAAAAAATATGTGTATACTTAATTTGATCAACTTATTTTTTTTTAACAAGATGACACATACTAGCTTATCTCCAAACTGTTTATGCGTTCTCATGGACTAATATGGAGGCAATACAGATAAACAAGTTGCAAAATAAGTTACACACACTAAGGTTCAAAGTGGATTCTCAACATATATGCCCCATCTGTGTCAGGTTATTTTCAGATAAACTTGTACACAAATAACTCGAGTTTCGCAGTAAACAAGAGTTGTTTATACAAGTTGTTTGTAAGAAGGAAGCATCTTTGAATATAATATGTGTTTCCTTGGTTTTTTATCAAGTTTTTCTAGCAAGGAACGTGACTGAACCGGTATGATATTACACAATGTTTTTACGTCGATTCTTATTGCAAATATCCAGAGCTCCTGCATTCAATCTAATTAGACACAGAATCAATAACCATGAGACCATGACCTTACATTTTATTACTAAATTAAAGTATGTATTAATTTTTTAAACGTGTAACTGAACGTATGAACAACACAACATTATAATATCACTAATTTAGTACTTTTTATAACATTTATTTCTATTATAATTTTAGTTTAGTTCTTTAAATTTTGATTATTGTATTCACAATTTTCTGAACCATTTTCATGTGTTGTTATATTAATTCGTCTCTTTGCACATTGTTGAGATGTTATTATTTCGAAAATTTATTCAATCACGGAATATTATTTTGGGTTGGTTTAATTGAGTAACCTTGTTTTATTGTCCTCGACTTTGTAAATCAGTATAAAAAGGTATTGTATATGTATGGCATATACACACACATTCCACACATTAGCCAAAGTTGAGTAGCGTGAATTTTTATTCGTTCTTCATAGCTTAATAAATAACAGGGACGAGAGACAACGGTGACACTCAAAACCAAAACAGGAGGTAGCTATACATTGATTTACAAAATAATATTCAAACAATGACATGCCATTATGCTGTCAAATTTAATGCCAGTTGGGAATGGGATTACTTAAAAAGGCTGATGGACAGTTCGTTCAATACGAGATAGCCTTTGGCCTCGGGAATAAAATAACATGGTAGGTAGCTGCTAGAGTGAAATCCCGACGTGTATAACAGAAAGGCATACGGTAGATGTGTGTAGTGTGGGATATTCTGAGGTTAGATTAGAGGCTATGAAGTGTGTCAGGTAGAGGCTTTACTATCGACTACGTATATTTAGTAGGATACGAATATAAAGTCCCAGATAATATATCAGTTTACATATTTTTCGAAAAATAAACTTATTTTTTTTAGTGTATGTTATTGGAAATTATGTGGGCCCTATATTCATTCTTTTCGATATAAAATTAAGTTTGATTAGTTGAATTTTAATTGAGCGAGCGAGCGAGCGTCTCCACTTGACTCTTATGGCTCGAATGTCTGTTTTTTTTTTGTTTTTTTTTTCTGTTACTGCTTCGATACAGGTCGCACCGTTTCTCTGATCGACCTGAAATTTTGCACACATGTACATACCACCTAGGCGGGTTGCTGTATATTTTTGAACAAACTCGATCGTTTGTTATAAAAAATAAAAAATAAAAAAATAAAAAATAAAAAATAAAAATGTTCCGATCGTTATGAAATTTTGCAGGGTCAATAAGTACAACATTCTCTCCTATTTTACAAATTTTCAGCTAAATCGTCAAGAACTTAAAGACTTATTGGTAATATAATTCGAAAAATGATGTTAAAAAAGAAGGAGGCAGTGAAGAAAACCCAAAAAATACACTTTAGAAGGCATGACGTGAATGAGTACAATGCAAAGATGTTGGAATAGTATACAGTGTACAATGTCAATATCAATTAGGCCTACACTGTGTGGTGGGGACTTATGGGAATGTCGTACTCGGGGCATGTTGCACTTACCGGTGCTCGCTCAACAACGCGTCCAACTGAGCGTTTTTCTTAATACAAATTACATTCTTTCTACAATAATAACGGTTACGGGAAACTTAAAATAGAAAGCGAATATATATGTATATTATGATAATTGAAAACTACAAAAACAAAATGTTTTGTTAGAGCTTTCAAATCTTTTTTTTTATACAATTTACTATTCTTTATTTTAATATAAACAAGGAAATCAAGATCGTGTTCGAACCGAAAACCGAACCGAAATTTAAATAATCTCGGTTCGATGAGCTGGATGTGCCAGCAAATACAATAAATCATTAATATCTGTTGATATTGATCTGGCCATAAACGTAATATAGAACTAATTTAAAGTTGTTAACCACAACGTTGGCAAACCGATCAACTGATCCACACACATCACAGGGGGGGAGGGGTAGGCTATTCCGAAATAAACAGGGGTTTGTTTTAAGGGATGAATGAATCATTCACAATCTCAATTTAGTGACAAATCCTGGCTTAAGTGTTCGCGTGCGATATTTGCATATGATACCCGTACGCGGCCGCACCCCCCCCCCCCAGAAGATCAGCGAGACACGACGCTCGACGGGGGGTTGTGTAACAACCAAGCACGGTTTAAATCACGAAATTTCCTGTGATCAAATCAATTAGTCTTAACTTAAACCCAAGCTTTCCTTAGAATTTAATTTCAACTGTTTTAAATACCCTCCTCCCCCTCTAT